>CM076569.1:879367927-879637418 GCA_034641835.2 Pinus albicaulis | reverse complement strand
TATGTGTGAGGTCTTGGGGTCGACTCCTATCCTCGACCAAAAAATTTTACATAACAAATCTTGGGCCATGTGGTGGCCTCCGGACCTGCCATGTGGTAGACTATGATTGGCCGAAATCCAACCCCATCATTAAAACTGCAACACGTGTCATGATCTGACTAGCCCTTACGAAATATTTTGAGGAATATTCCAAGAATATTCCCTAGAATATTCTCTTTTTTTGAATATTCAAACCCTATTTAAACTTGGTCAAAGACCAAAAATTGCAGTTTACTGGACTTTTCAAATCACGATAACTTCTTCATACAGTGTCAATTTTTCAAACTGTCCGCGGCACCAGAATTAGGAAGACGAGAAACCTAGTGCTCTAATACCAACCTGATCTGAAAATGAGTGGATAACTTGAAATTCTTATGCACAATCACCTCCCACTAAGTTAAACAAATAAATATCTAGCTTATTCTTGACTGTGCGGAAATGAATACTTGAAATAGGTGTATGTTTTTTTAACTTTTTAAGTTCTTTAAGAACATTTTTTTTTCCTGATATTAAGCATGTGTAACAACCATAAATTGCAGTAAATAAGCATCAACACATAATAAAAAAATTAATATAGGAGTTCAGCCGAATATCGTGGGCTATGTCTCCTTGAGCCTTTGTCAACTAACTTGGCTCTTTGGGATTATGATGAAAATTATATTTTAAAAGTAAAATACTCAAATCCAATGGTTATTTAGGTTGTACCATTGGGTTTATAATATCATCATACCCCTAGAATGGTTGTCATCACTCTGATGAAAGTACTATGCTTCCTTTGACTTAACCTCGTATGTTTGTGCCCTTAAGCTTCCCTGAGCTTCTTCTTTGGCACAAACTCCCTAGAAGTCCTTTTATGTTCTTGAAACCTCACCTATTGTCTCCATCATACATTAGACCTCCAAAATAGACTGATCATTTGCTCAAAATGAGCAATGGCTCCCCAATCTAGGCCTCCATCCACTGTTGGCCCTGAACTGCCTGAAACTTCTATGTGGCTTATCGAGCTCTAGAAGTCTCCCAATGAATCTGAAAATCCATTCAATGGATTTATAATGTCAAAAATAGTCAGAATAGACTATTAATTTTCATAAATTGGCCTCTGGCTGCTCCAGTTATGCCTCCAACACTTGGTGGCACCCCCTGGATCTCGGTTCACTGAAAACTTCTCTAAAGCATCTCAGCCTTCATAAGTCCTCAAAATATTCTGAAAAATCCATCAATGGATTCATAATTCTCATTACATTCATAAATGACTATTTTTTTGCTGCGAATGGCTATTGGCTGCTCTGGATAGGCCTCATTCTCCTATTGGCACCTGATGGCCCTATTGGCCCCTGGAACTTCACTGAAGCATATCAGCCTTTAAAATTCCTCTAAAGGCTCTAAAATAAACACCTTTAGTTCCAAAATGTCTGAAACATCCAAAATTGACTATTGGATTGTTGAGAAAGGCCTCTAGCTTCTCTGGCTAGGCCTCAAACTGTTGTTGGCCCACGGTGGCCCCCTAGAACTTCTATGAAGCAAAAACCTGCTCAAAATTTCTCTGATGGCTCCACGACCCTAACCAATGAGTTTGGTCCAAGAAATTTGAAATTAACTATTCACACTCCAAAATTGGTCGAATCTAGCTCAAGATAGAGCCTAAACAATTTTTTCCCTGTGAACCCTACATCAGCTCCACCAAATCTGGAGCACTGCACTTAACTCCAAACAAATTTGACCAAATCCCCAAATTTGGGGTGCGCTCCAATTTTTCCGCCAACACTAACCATGGCATTAACTATCACAGTTAGGTTGTTGGGCACATGCCCAAGTCAAACTTGGTCAAAGATCAAAAATTGCAGTTTACTGGACTTTTCAAATCGCGATAACTTCTTCATGCGGTGTGTAGAAATTTGAATAATTTGCTGAATTATTCACCGATATTATCCTGATTACACACTATTTAAGCTTCATGCATAATACATAACCTCTTCTACAATTGATCATCAATATGAAGAAATAGAAAGCAGTCACATGCGCTCATTAAAACATAATCAAGCACACATATCAACATAGGATGTAATGGGGAAAGAAATAGCTGAAAACCCCCAACTATATGTATATTATAATGATAGAGAACATGTAACAATACATAGCACAAAGCTCTCACAGCTCTCAGCACTATCTCAATGTTACACACAAAACTAGTGTGGAAAGTGAACTAGTCACAGGTTCAAATCTCCTCCACAAGTCTGCCTGCCTCTACTGCGCAATCCAAGTTGATTAATGATGAGATCCAAGTTTGAATCCCACTAGCTCCAACTGCACAATCCTCATTGGCAATCTCCATCAATGTGTGTGCAAATCTCATGCACAGCCAATAGTCACAATTGATAGTAGACTCACCCTTTCACCCACCTCTAACACTGGTCTCCACTGAACTGTCCATGCATTGCAGTTAACTGATGTGTTCTTTAGTTGATTTATGAGTTAATAATTAGTGAATTAATTAATAATTAATTCACACCACTCATCACTAGTGTATTTTTCAGTTAGACTAAATACAACTAGTTCAACTAAGTTAAACAGAACACAACTCCACCAACTGTCTCATCAACTCCACCAAACTCTACCACTTGAGTTCTAACTGAATTCAACCATGCAATAGCTCAACTAACCCTTAGGAAAAGTGTATTTCCTTCTGTCAGCTGCATATGCCACATCCAAGCATCAAACTGAAGTTCTCCAAGAGGATAAGATAATGTTTTTAGTCTAAATATTATTAAGGGTTAATAATATTTGATTGTTCTATTTTTAGCCCGGTAGTCTAAAAATAGAAACCGCCCAATGTCTAAAAATAGAGGTCCATCTATTTTTACCAACTCGACCAATCATCCATAAATAGCATCCTGCAACTCATAGACCATGATCTATATGTCTAAAAATAGACATAGTCTAAAAATAGACTTTGCGCCAAAAATAGCCTGCGGGCCCACTTAGTGAAGGCGACTTCATTTCACTAAGCTCCATCATCTTGTTGAATTTTCAACACGGTGTCGGTTTTTCGAACCATTCGTGGCGTCGGAATCAGGAAGACGAGATCTATTTGATCAATCAGGTTCATCACACTTCCAAAAAAAATTAATTTTGAGCTATCACTTAGGTCCTTGATCCAAATCTGATGAGACATGGTATGTAAAATCCCTTTCTCTACTAAACATGATAAAAATGGACCTTGGGAAATGGTTGGTAGAGAAAAAATAAAACAATGTCAAAAACATTCACTCAAGCACCTATTTTGTCTCAAGTAGGATAATGTTAGGCGTGAGACCAAATCAATTCAAATTTGTTAATGCCCATGGTATTGGGCCCATGGTATTATAATGAAATATTTTTATATATAGGGGTGTGAGTAAAAAATGAATCACGGTTGAGAAAGAATGAAGTGAGTGAAATGCATAGGTATTTTCGTTGCGATAGTAAAAATATACTAAAGCCTTTCCATGTTGTTTTTCCCCAAAATGAGGTTTTCCTATAAATATACTAAATCAAAAATCTAGTTCAATAAGCATGAAGTGTACTCCAAGAGGGGCTGCAATATATTCCCAAATGAATCACAAAATCCACAGAAAGATATCACCAAAACCAATTATAAATCCCATGTTTTAGTTCCCTTGATCATCTCCTTAGTTCACGAGTTGTGAACTTATTTCTTTCTTGCCTCAAATTTGAATTGCTTTTGTATATACTTGGCCAAGTTGGATGGATGATGGAGGAGTCTAACTTCATTTTTATACTCGTTTGACCATGATTTGAATAGACAGGTCTCTTGGGAAGGCCAACTTGTACTCATGTAGGCTTGAAAAAATATGGGTTTCAAACTTGTAAATTCAATATCTTATTAACAAATAGGAGCTATAAGGAGAGTAATTACTCATTGGAAAGGGTTTGAAGTCCTCTACACTCTTATGTTATTGACTTCTTGAGTTGGTAATCACTTTGACATTAATAACAATAATTATTACAACATCAGGAACATGGTTTATGTGGCCCATGCTATTATATCTCGTGGATTACATGTGATGAAGTTTTATAAAATATTGGGAGTTATACATTGTAATGGACCTAAGTTGAGCAAAGGGTTCACTTGGCTAGGCTAGGATTTTGTTTGGCTTGGCATGGATGTTTTTAAAGCATGGGGCATTATAGATCTATTATTTGTATTTGTTTTTCCCACAAGCATTTCCTAGATAAAATATGGTGTGCATGTCCATTGTATTATTTTTTGTGATGTGTTTATCATGTATTTATTTCTCTCTCATTTTTACTTATATTGGTATCAAACCTAAGAAATTATGGCTTTTGGAAGGAGGTGATGGTTACAAATCCCAACACATGTTTGTTGAGGTTGAAGCTAACATATATAAGCCTAATTGGGATTTGAACTACATATGTGAATATTGAGAGGAAATAGAGATCCAACAAGGTGAAATACAACTACAAAAGTGAAATTTGGTGAGAACAACTAGTGTGAGGAAATGTGTAGACATGAAAGAATGACAACATAGTTTCCAAACAACAGTTAAAAAAATAAAAATTACTTAGAGATGAAATTTGTAAATTACATATATATGGGCATACAACTGTAATACCTATTTAGGTTTCCATACCCCTACCAATAAAATCTTGAAATAGACCTAAGTGATAAGGGAAACAAGCATGCATATTTCTCTTCTTAAATTTAAAGGGGGGAATGTTAGTTAAATGTGACTCTGTGAAAAAATCAAAGTTGATAGGTCGAGGCACACCATTTTGGTGGCTCATGGTATTAAAGACCATGGATTACATGTGATGAAACCTTTTAAAATTTTATGGATTCTCCATTGTAATTGGTTTGAGTTGGGCAAAAGGGTCACTTGGTAAGCCAAGATGTTGGTTGAATTGGCTACTTTTAAGTCAAGACATTGTTGCATTTAAACCATGAAGAATATTAGATATATTATTTGTTGCTACTTTTCTCCGAAGAATTTTCGAGGTAAAATATGGTGTTCATGTCCATGTGTAATTGTTGTGATGGGTTTATCATGTATTTATATCTCTGATTTTTACTAACAAATTTGATTTGTAGCAACAACCCTATAGAAATCTACAACAAGAAAGGACTTGTAGTGATCCATAACATCTGCGCGTAGTGATTTATAGCATGGATCTATAGTGTTTTTTGCAACAATAATCGCACCAATGATCTCTAGAAACTCTAACTTGATTGATTATTTAACATAAATAAATACAAAATAAACAAATCCCTAATCTACAATTTAATCAAAATGTGATAGGAAATTGTAAAATCTATGATAAAAACCACCTTCAACCTTGAATTCATGAATTTGAGCATAAAAAATGTGATAATACAAGAATAAAAAATAATTTTCATCACAGACTCCACCAATGATCTCTAGAAACTCCAACTTGAATGATTATTTAACATAATTAAATACAAAGTAAACAAATCCCTAATATACAATTTAACCAAAATGCGATAGGAAATTGTAAAATCTATGATAAAAACCACCTTCAACCTTGAATTCATGAATTGAGCATAAAAAATGTGAAAATATAAGAAAAAAAAATAATGTTCATCACATACTTGCAGCAATGATCTCTAGCAACTCCAACTTGAATGATTATTTAACATAAATAAATACAAAGTAAACAAATCCCTAATATACAATTTAATCAAAATGCAATAGAAAATTGTAAAATATATGATAAAATCAGTTCTCCAAGGTTCACAACCACTGCAAAAAGGTTCATACACTTTCTAAATAGTAAGTGAACACCCTCCATACTTTTATCAAGTCAAAATTCATCAGCAAATGAGTGGTTTCCTTCATTAGCTTAACTCTAGTACGTGTTGCGTAGGCGTTGCACTTTTGGTGTTTTTCATATTTTGTTTGTTTCGGCTGATAAAACCTTAATAAAACCATCTAAAACCTTCATATAACCTTCATACACCATACCCTAACATATCCTATCACTCACAACCCTCTTTTCCATCAATTTCATTAAAACCCTAATTTTCACTACATTTTGGTAGAAAAACTAGTGAAACCCTGTGTTTTGACCTTTTGGAACCTTTCACATGCCCATTCCAAAACATCCCACTTGAATCCTATATCCAACTCATCACCCTACCTCCCCAAAGTCTTATGGATTTTTCCCTAACTTCCTTCCACTTCATTTCTGACCCTAAAACCACTCTACCATTATCCCATGTTTTCCTAGTTTTCCACCTTCCCTATCCACTACATCAAGCTAGGGCTTTCCTTGTTTAAAAATATCATGGAGGGTGAAAAGAAGGTCCATAAGGGAGGTCACCATTCCAGGTTTGAGCCAACTCAAACCCATGGCATAATTTTTAGAGTTTCGTGATCAAGCCAAGGTTTACATTTCTATGTTTATTTGCTTCTAAACTGAATGAATTCACCTCAGTGCTCATTCAAAATCTCTTCTACTTCATCCTATAATCAATGAACTATTAAAATGATTTCAAACTACCTATATAGCCTCACATATTCTCTGAAAATTCACCTTATATTTCAGACCTAAAAACCTTATACACAATCTACTCACTGACTTTTCTATCCAGCACTCAAAACATAAAAAAAAACCTATTTACTGAGCTTACATACTTAGCCTAAGATCATTAGATACTTATTCATCCCTTTGAATACAAAAGTGAAAATGAGAGAGCCCTCTCTGGTCCTATTAGGGCTAGCTACCTGACCTAAAGTATGGTTTTTGGTTACCTTCCTTCAGCTCCATTCACAGACTTGGGAAGCAGGGGGGAGTGATAACATTCTTGGCGTCATTGCCACAGAGAAAAGGTTAAATATTTCCCAGGAAAGAATGAAAAATATTAGCTCTCATTAATGATGGTGAAGAGTGGTCAGGCACAAGAAAGGCAGTGCATATTTTACCTGGCGACTCCAGTGGTGAAGAATCCAAAATTTCAGAGTTTTCATGGTGACTCCACTGTTTAAAAACTGGTAGTTTCAAGAACAATTGGTGACTTCACTATGTTCAAGATAGATTCAACTGTAAGAATGAATGCTAGGTATTCTCCTATGCATCGAGATCATGTTCCAGGCTTTCCAAATCATTTTCCTTAGGTATATTGGCAAAAAAACTTGCCAAAATTCAGAGATGGAAAAGTTGATGATGCTACACTTCATTTAATAAGATTTTGCATGCATGTGCGTAATCTGAAGATTAATTTTCATGAATATTTTTTAATGAAGATGTTCATGATCACATTAGAAGAAAAATAATGGTTTTGGTATGAAATCTTTCCTCCTGATTGTATTTATTCTCTCAAGGATTTTCACTGAGTATTTTTTGAGAAATATAGAGAAATCTATCCTTCTTTGCTTTTGATTGAGGATTGTTGTGATCACTTTGAGAATTTTATTCAAGAGATAAAAATTACTTATGGTGATGAATATTTTATGGATGATGAACTTTTGGATGATTTTAATGAAAACCATTTTCACCGTGATGAAAATATCATGGATTCTACCCTGAATGACAGCGAACTTGAGCAGAATTCTTCAAAGGATGATATTGATCTTCCATATTTCAAAATTGATAATTTGCAGCAGCCTTGCCAATATTCAAGTGATCAACATATATATGAAGATTTTATGTCCAGCTACCCTTCATCCCTTTCCTCTTCTGAGCTTTTAATTCAGGAAGAAATATGTGCAAATCAAAATTTGGAGTTTTCTTGTAAAGAAACTCTAAAGTGTCATGATTTATCTGTTGAGGTCAAAAACAATGTACAACAGGTTTTTTGTCTTGAGTATGATGAACATGTTCAGCAGCCTTCAAATGATCAAGATATAGAATTTTTTCAGAGCCAAGAAAACTCTCTTTCTTGTATACATGAAAAGCCACTTGTAGATATTTGTGTCGAGTCTGATTTGGCTACCTCAATTGAAGATCTGCGAGAACATAAAAATCTTGTCTCTGATCTGGATGATATTTAAGAACACATTACTGCATTTTTATTTAAGAAGGATCAACCAAATGAAGAAGAATAATCATCCATTATATCTGAAAGCATGTCTCTTCTTTTTTTTTATCAACAAGAGGTAATGTTTCATGATTTTCAAGACCCCTTGGGCAGTCTTTTGCAAGCATCAGAAAAGTTGGAGTTTGTTTTGTTCACCAACATAGGTTTTGGGCTCAGATTTCATTTTGATTTTCCATTTACTCAATATTTCTTTATTCCTAGTGGAGATGAATACAAGCAGCAGTCAGGGATTCATTTACTTGATTGGCTACATTGGATCTTCGACTTCACTTGATCAAGTAATGTATGGATCAGTTAGAGTAGGTAAGGTGCGATGAAGAAGCTCAACATTCTGAGCATCTTTTTCAGTGTCAGTTTCTAGTAGATTTTATAGTTGATGATGGACAATTTAGTTTTTAGTTTGAATTGAATGAGTTTGAGGATTGTATACGCAGTGACTCCATTTCCCAATGGATGAGGCTACTTGGTCTATAGTGTTATTCACACCTCTTGAAGGAGCTGCAATCACCAGCTGGAGCCAATGTTAGTTTCAATATGTTAAGTGATCAAATATGCTCTTTCAATTTACTTTTTAGTGTTCCTAGGTCAAAATTTCGTGTTTCAATTCAGTTTTCAAATAAAATTTTGTTCATTGAATATATTTAGGTTTGAAATGATACTCCATTCATGTTCATCATCATTTAAGAAGTCATGTCATCCATCAATCATCCAGGGTCTAAGGTCATTCACCACACCTTCATTTAGGCCAGAGTCTAGGTCTCATTTGTTTCGCCACCATAAGAGTCAATTGCGTCATAAAAGAAAGCGAACAAAATCTCATTTTCACCATACAAGTCATTTGAATAGGGAGTTAGAAGAGATACTGAAATAAGTAAATATATCCTTTCTTCTCACCATAATACTCCACATCTTCCATGGGTTGAAGAAAAATAAGAAAAAAATTTCCAACACTACATGTGCTACACTTTTGGGTGTGTTGTGCACAGGCTGCGCAGGTGTTGCGCTTTTGGTGTTTGAGCTCCAAATCAGTTCTCCAAGGTTCAAAACCACTGAAAAAAGGTTCATACACTTCATAAAAATTAATTGGACACCCTCTATACCTCTCTTATGTCAAAATTCATCAAAAAATGAGTGGTTTCCTTCATTAGGTTACCTCCACTACGTGCAACGCGAGCGCTTTTGGTATTTTTCATATTTTGTTTGTTTCGGCTGATAAAACCCTGATAAAACCATCTACATACTTCATATAACCTTCATACACCATAACCTAACATCTCTTGTCACTCACAACCCTATTATCCATCAATTTCATTAAAACCCTAATTTTCACTACATTTTGGCAGAAAACTAGTGAAACCCTGTGTTTTGACCTTTTGTGCACCTTTCACATGCCCATTCCAAAAAATTCCACTTGCATCTTGTAGCCAAATCATCACCTTACCTCCCCAATTTCAGAGGTATTTTTCCCTAACTTCATTCCACTTCATTTCTGTCCCTAAATCCACTCTACCACTATCCCCTATTTTCCTAATTTTCCACCTTCCCTATCCACTACATCAAGCTAGGGCTTTCCTTGTTGAAAAAATCATGGAGGGTGAGAAGAAGGTCCATAAGGGAGGTCACCATTCCAGGTTGGAGCTAAATCAAACCCATGATGTCATTTTTAGAGCTACTTGATCAAGCCAAGGTTTACATTGCTATGTTTATTTGCTTCTAAAATAAATGAATTCACCTCAGTTCTCATTCAAACTCTCTTCTACTTCATCTTATACTCAATGAACTATTAAAATTATTTAAAACTACCTATCTAGACTCACATATTCTCTGCAAATTCACCTTGAAGTTCAGACCTAAAAACCTTATACACAGTCTATTCACTGATTTTTCTATCCAGCACTCAAAACATCAAATAAATCATATTTACTGAGCTTACATACCTAGCCTAAGATCATTAGATATTTAGTCATTCCTTTGACTACAAAAGTGACAACAAGATAACCCTCGATGTGGGTGATTAGAGCCCACGGGAGATCAATTAAGGGCTATGCACGCTTTCCCACATGGAGAAAAAGCATGTCTAAGGGGCAGGTAGATGGCAACATGGTGGTTGGCATGCATAAGGATGTAAGAAGAAATGAGGGAAGGATGGTGGCAGTTAGCCGTACTGTACAACATTGGAGAATGGAGGTGGTGGATATGGAAATGCGGGAGCTTGAGGGAGGGAGGCACAAGTAAGGGTCCAATCGGCCTATGTGTGAAGTTAATTATAATGGGAGGTGCAAGGACAAAGGTTAAGCCAAGTGGGGAGCTTGGAACGGGCTTATAAGTAGCAATAGGGAATGAAGAAAAATCATTCTAATTCGGTGTTTCTGGGTGAACAGGCGGACATTTTCTGAGAATCCTACTGGGGTGATAGCGGTTATGGGGGAATTACACCAACGCTCTCTTCAGGAGGGAAGGATGGTGGGGCGTCTAACTCAAGTCCACTGATGGGTTGAGCCTAGAACAGACAGGGGCGATGGAGAGAATTCTAGAAGCGGGGAAGCAGGATGACACAGGTCATAGCCGGAGCCCGTGGACAGGATATTGGATCAGTAGGTGCTCTTCCATGCTAAGAATGACAAGGTGGACGCTTCCACCATCACCAGACTAGAGGCGGACCTAGTCCGGAAACTGCGATGGGAGTATGGAGAGCGGGTTGAGATGTAACCGGTGTGGGTTACACAAATTGTCCTGGGGTGCCTAATTCGCAAGAGAAGAAGAATTGGCCAAGCCATGGGGGAGAACCTCCGCAACATCAGGGAAGGGCTTAACAACATCATTGGCAAGCTTTAGAATACCCTGATGATCCCTGTGTACCTGGATATTCTTCAACCAGACTGCGCACCTTAGGTTTCTGATTCTGGGGAGGGTGAAGAGGAGGATGTTGTGACTATGCAAGAATCGAACAACGTGGGGGGAGAGAACTAGCACTGATCTTGTCCAGGTGCTTTTTTTATTATGTTAAAATTCTGGTGGGCATATAGCCCTGTAGTGTTCATAGTCTGAAGTCTAAGTAGATTGATTTGGCTAAATGTTGAAGCTCTGGGCCTCCTTTCTATTTTAGGGGTCATTAGAATGGATATTCCTTTGGTTTCTCGTGTTGGGCGGAGGTGTTTTGACAATCTCAAACTCAAGATCTAGTTTCCGGCTTGCCAGCAGATCAATGAATGTAAATATTTAACTAAGTAATAGAAGGAGCCTCATACTTGCTGATAATAAAAAAAAGTGACAACGAGAGAGCCCTCTCTAGTCCTGATAGGGCTAGCTACCTAACCTAAAGACTGGTTTGTGGTTACCTTCCTTCAGCTCCATTCACAGCCTTTAGAAGCTTGGGCAAGTGATAATAGTTCCAATATTTTAATTGGGTTTTAATATATCTCATCCTAACCTGCATTTTAAACATCTTGGTGCCCTAGATTGGGAGAGGATCCTTCCACCATTTCTTTATGTTCTCCATAAAGGAGGTGTGATTTATCCATAAGGCCTTGAATCTGAATGGTCTATTTTTAGGATTTCCCAACATTGCAACCGTTAACACCATTTACCAATGATCATACCCCTTGCAGGGGAGAATATTTACCTCTATGTTCAACTGTTGTAGCACCAAATCCTCAGAATTTAGGAATCTATCTAATCTAGAGGCTACTTGATGCTCCTCTCCAATTTTATTACTCCAGTTAAAATTTCCATTATCTGTCTTCATATCTATCAAATTTTCCTCCTCAATGAAACTCTTAAAGTTCTCAGAGTCTCTATCTATTCATCTCAGACTGCCCTTCTTTTCTTCCAATGAGGTGAGCATATTAAAATCTCCCCCTATAATCTGAGGGAGATTATGCTTTCTTCCCTAAGGTCCTTCAAGGCCTAAATGAAGCCTAGTTTGTCATCAATCCTCTGCGGTCCATAGACATTAGTAAATAGAATCGAACCAGGAACACCTATTATCTACATTTCTAGAGACAATAATAATTTAGTGGCTTTTGCAGCGAGCAGGTGCATTTCCTTTCGATTTCACCAGGTGACAAGTCCTCTTGCACTAATTTGAGTTTCAACATATAAGTAACTAAGTCTTCTACCTAATTTCCTATCGACTTCCTTAATATTATCTATTGTACACTTCATTTCTTTTAAAAACATCATATCTGATTTTTACATTTTAATCTTTTTCTTCAACAATGTTTTTTTCTTGAGGCTATTCATGCCTCTTGCATTCCAAGTTATCATTTTCATGTTTAACTAATGGAATTAAGGGGAAAACTTAGAGATCTCATCTTACCTGAATTTATTAGTGCTGCGCCACGCTCCTGAAGGATCACACTGTTTGACTTCCTTCCATGTTTCCTTCTTATTTTCTCTAGTACTGAGGGGATCTTAGATTCAAAATTCTTGAGACCCATCTCCCCAATTTCCCCGTGTGATCACTTCAGCCCACGAAGTTTTTCATCCTCCCTCATTAGGTAGAGGTATGGAATATGATCCACCTGTTCAACTGGAATTTTATCCAGAGCCTTCTTTCTCCATTTTCCTATCATATTCTTCAATTTTATTCCCTCCCTCGCCATTATTTCTGGAAAATCGGGATCCTTAGTGCCTACCTCACTTGGTAATATTTCAGAATCCAATTCAAAATATTTCACCACATCTGGAATTTCCATTGTTTTGATAGGGTCTTTTGGTTCCTCCATTATGCCTTCCACTCTGTTATCCTCTTGGTTTCCTATTTTGTCTCCTTATTTATGGATTTCTTTCAGTGCCATTTTTAGAGAACCCCAAAACTATTCTTTGATGCCACTCTCCCTCCTTAATTTCATTGTTGTTATCTCCTATTGGTGCGTCCTCTCAAATTTTGATTTACATATCCCTCAACATATTTTTTCTCATGTTCCTTATGTCGATCCTCAGATCTTTTTAGAGGGAATTCCTTGATAAAATTCCCACGCTCATGGAATCACCTACACCTAAAGCGAATATTTTCATACTCAACGAGCTATAGCCGTACTTCGTCTCATAATTCCATCCAAATTTCTTTTGATAAGGCTCGAGATACATCCATGTCCACGCATATCCTTGCATACGAGGTATATCTGCCCTGAAAAGTTGCTACTGAAATATTTACAAACTTCCCTAGGGTATCACCTATGATCTTAAGATTCGACGGTAACCAATAATCTAGGGGGGCAAAGAGTACAACCTAACCCACACAGGAAAATTGGTGAATGTATCATTCTCTGGTGTGCAATTCTCTTTCCAAGGATGCATGTATAGACCAACAAAGGCAAAGAAATATGGTCCCACATCAAACACTCAGTCTCTATCTCCAAATTAGCAAAGACCAATGTGAAAAATCCTTTTGACCCTAATTGAAATTATAAATCACCATGAAGCTTCCAATGATGCTTTATCCAATCGCATAAATCTCTATCTGTGGGCCACAATCCCATGAACTTGCAAATGATCGCATATGTACACACACAATCTTTGAACGCTTGGGTTTCGAGATCTATAATAATAACCTCTGGGATTAATATCATTCTATTCTTTCATGGGTCATTCACATTAGCCCCTTTTGTCTTTTATTGATGATATGATTGGTCCATTGTCGTACCTATATCTCTACCTTTTTCCTGACCATTAAAGCTTTGTTTACCTGTCTCACCTGCTCCTTGAATTATACCTTCTGACCCTTCTGCCGAAATTTTGAATCCTCCCGTGAAACCTTTCCCTTTATCTACTACCACATTTTTGTAGGAGGGAGCCCTGCTCCCTCCCCTCAGGAAATTATTTGTACTAGAACCTCCTTGCAAGTTTTCTAAAAACCTTAGCTTCCTCCCCAAGCCTCAATGCATAATAGATTACAAATTATTATTTAATTATCATTAATATATAAAAAAAAAAAACCTAAAATGCTATCTAATTATGTAATAATAAAATAAATATTATTATTATTATTATTATTTTATGTAAAAATAAAATTCATACATTATAAAATTTATATATTTTTATAATAAACAATTTTTTAATTATTGTTAATATCTTGTCAAATTTAAAATTAATAATAAATGAAATTATATAGAGAGACGAGAAAAGAAAACCTCAAAAAATAAATATAACAGAAACAAAAACCTTATAAATATAATAATAATTTCCTAAACTAAATAGGAAAACACACCCAAAAAAATGTAAACATGAAGGAAAAATCCAAAATGTAAACATAAAACAAATTGTAAATATAATAGTTTAGTAAAAAAATAAAGAAAGGTTTAAATTGGTGATTTTTTAAAAATATATATTTAACATTGAAACTCAAAAAATTAAAACTAAAATAATAAAAAATTAAAAATATCATTATTTTTTATAAGTTTTTTAATTTTTTTGAGGATTTTATATTAAAAAGTTGAGCATTACACCTAGAAGTTACATTTTGTTTTGTGACGAGAGACTCTCTTCATGATTCATAATGTTTTCCATTCCTATATGCCAAATTTTCCTTTTTACAATTTTATTTCTAATTAAGCCATAGTAGCTTTTGTGGCATCTTCAAAAAATATCTATTTAAAAATAGAAAGAGAAAAACATTTAAAGACTATATATAGGAAAAAAACCATATCAAACTCAATCTTCATCTATTTTTTTGGGTATTAGACATAGTCTTCTTCTTCTATATCCATATCAATGATGTTTTGTTGTTTTTGATACAAGAGTCTATATTCTCCATTTGTTAGAGAAACTTTCATGAATTTCTTCTCTTTCATATCTCCCTAGATTTGCTCGAACTGGATTTTGACATTAACATGGGTCTTCGCTTCATCATATATTTCCTTATGAGGCATGTGTATCATAAATACAATGGAGCCCTTAAAACTGCACATGACAGGTACCCTGAATTTGACACCCACTGAATTTTCTAGACTGTATGTTTCTTGTCTTAATGTAAGCTTAGATCTAAGAGAGAATCCCATCATCGAATCATATTTGTTCATAATGATATATAGGAACAAAATCAAATGATATAGAAAGGCCATATAAGGATCTCTCTCACTGGCTACTTAGGAGCAACTCACACAAACAAAAGCAGTGAAACCAACTGCGCAAATATCAGAAGGACGCCACGATGGGACCAAACAAAAGGTTAATACGCAAAGACACAGAGGAGGAAAAAATAAAGAGGGTCAGAGATTAACTTTGTAGTTCAAAACCCAAAGACGATAATATAAACCAAACACACTCACTTAGACAACATCCATACCTTTAATAGTTTCTTCTATTGGCCAGCAAAGCCTTTCCACCATATTCCACCACGTAGCCAAATCATGTTCCTCTATAATATCCTCCTTCTGAGTGATTATAGAATTTATATTGTTCTTCCCATAATGAGCATATTCTTCCTCCTTAAGAGACTAGTAGGAGTGGTTCTCCATACTTGGGATTGATTCGAGACGTCAGCTCATTCCAAATGAGAGGAGGATGGCTTGATACATGCCTTTCCTGGGCATAATTTCTATTTTTACTTTGCATGTTTCCGTGAATATGTTGGATGTCAAATCTAGGTAGGGGAACTTGTGAGTGTGTTATTTTTTCATAATACATATGGAGGAAGGATCCCCTAGCCCACTTTTTAATAAATCCATGAGACAGATTAGGGGGGGAGAGGGGCTGGTCATCCCATTCAATATTTCCCTTAGGAAGAGAAGTCCCTTCATTGGATTTTCTATCAGCTTTGGAGTTATTTACTCTAAACACATGATAAAAGTGAGATTTTAGTATATGATTTGAAATCTTGAGAGTTCTTGTAATTATTTTCGCAAGCTGAATATCTTGGGGAAAATATTTTTGTCTTATCCTTGAAATGATAAGGAGGAAATCTACTATCACTATGATTTCTTGGATGTTCATTTTCATAGTGTGTTTAATCCCTTGAAAAATAACATAGGCTTTTACGACATTATTGCTTGCCTAGCCTAATCCCCAAGCATATTTATATTCCAATTGATTCTCGGAGTGAAAAATCACCCCACTCTGGTCGCCCCTAAATCCTTTTTTGATTTTATGAAATTTGTATATATTCATAATTATAAAATAGTATATTCACTATTACATAAATTTTTATATTTTAAAATGTTACTTCATATAAAATCACCATTTCCCATGTATTAAAACTATACTTATTAAATAATATTATCTATAACAAGGTTCCACTTCTTTTCTAGGTGGAATGAATAAAGAAAGAGTACATAGTGTTTTAAAAGGTTTCGACCTTTGTTTAAGTAAGGGCTTAAAAGAGGGAGAATGTGTGAAAGGGTCTTGAAATGACCTTGTACTAAGTGGTTAGTATAATTTTAGGAAGCAAAAGTTGAAATGTTAACTTAAAATGTTTAAACTCGAAGTGATTAGATTATCATGATTACAAAAATATAAATACTTTTATCACTAAACAACTCTATAAGTTACAAATTCAATTCCTATAAAGTAATCTTCAAAATAAACTCTGTACATCAATCTAAATAAAGAAGGATAACTCAAACCCTATTAGATAGGTTATAAAAAATGTTAAAAAGACCAAATAACGTGTCTTCGGCTCAACCTAAATCTAGTTAAGAAGAAACATTTACTGCCCAAATTATGTTTTAAAACCAATATTGTGGTAAGCTTGAGTAGAACTCGAATATATTAACCATAAAACCCCTTATTAAGCTCTTGATATTGAGTGATTACATTTCTATTATTATGTAGGGTAGAACCTCTCATTATCCAATTTTATTATAATCGTACCCTTTGTATCTTATATCTATATATATATATATATAGGAGACAAAGTGTACAATTATAATAAAATGGGATCGTGAGAGGTTTTACCATATATAACAATAGAACAATATATATATATATATATGACCTAGTTTTAGGATCATTGAATATTGTCTTATACATTGTATTCATTATAAGAGGAGTTTTACCCCTCAAAGGGGACTATAATTATTGGTTTCTTATCAATTTTAAGGTGAAAAGTTCATTGCATTTGGTATTAGAGCTCATGATCTTAGGGTTTTGTTGCTTCAAACAAGTCATTGTGGAATTTTCATTATGATTTTTTTTTGAGGTTTCAAATGGTGAAACTTGGATAATATTGAATATAAATCTCATGTAACATCTCATTCAAATTTCATATCGTGGTTCACTATATTTTCGAAGATATACTCTAAGGAATTGAGGATTCATGAATGTTCCTGAAATAAATTTTGAATAGGTCATCTTGGCATTTCCGCTATAATAGTTTCTCTAGGAGGTTTCAGACCATGAAACTTGGAAATTTTGAGGATAAATATCGATGAAAATCTAGATCAAATTTCATATTGTGTTTTTCTATAAATATGGATTTGTGCTATAAGGAAGTTAGGGTAATTAAATTCTCCTTGATCAATTTCAAATAGGTTACTTTGGCATTTTCACGATAGCACTTTCCTCTAAGGTTTCAGATGGTGAAACTTGGGTAACATTGAGGAGAAATCTCAAGGAATATTTGGTTCAAATTTCAGAGTTCATTTCACACTTTTAGATATATCCTTTGTGGAATTTATTGTTTATGAAGGATCTTGAAATCATTTTCAAACATGTTAGCTTGGTATTTTCTGTAATTTCTTTTATGGGACTTTTCAGACTGAAATTTTTAGCGATCTTAGGTGACATACGGAAGTGCCTCAAGTACAAATTTCAAAATTATATTGGAATAATTGGAGATGTGGAATGTTATATAATTTTTATCATGGGTCCTGGATGCAGGTGATTAAATGGATTAAAGAGGTGGCCGGCCCAAGGCATGCCACTTGGCTAGGCCACATGGCCTCGCAGAAGGTGGGTACTCCGGCATTTAACGCCCACTGCTGCGAGCGTCTGTCATTTACCTCTCTCGCACTTGTCATTACTCCTGGTCTGAAAATTGTCCTACCCCTCCTTCAATGGCACCGCATCCCTCCTCATTGTCTTTCTTGGTCCGCAAAAATTCTCTATCTTTGTTATTTTCCTCTGTTCGACCTCCAAGCTCCTCTGAATCGTTGTTCGACCTCTGCCTCCTGCTTGCTCTGCAGCCCTCTAGTGCTGATAGCCACAGAACTGTCCACAATTTTCTTTCACCTTCTAGTACTGATAGCTATCTACCTGCCCATAGTGCTCATATGAATCATTTGTCCTCCAGATTGTCCAATAGATCCATAATGCCGAGAAGCCACCACATGAGGTGCGGACGGGGAAGAGGTAGAGGTGATGGTTCTTGCCCGCCTCTCTCCATTCATGAAGAGCACAGCTCCCCGCCTCCGGCTAAAAACGTAGATTTTTTTCATTTTGAAATCCTTCTGGACAAAACAAGGGTCACCACCATAATCTCTGTCACGTTTCAGGAAGCGTAGCCCAACTCCATGGGCTCGGGCTCTAGAAAATACATGTGGAAGTCTACTATCTCCTCAGTTCTACTACAGGACTCCCGAAAGTCTGCCACCCTCCGTGTCAAATCTGGTTCGTCGTCCTCAAGTAGTGCAGGTAGCGACAATGGAAGCTCTAAGCACACGGTGGGGGAACTGAGGAATGACAACAATCAAGCACGAACAGCTTCCTCGCCTAAGCTAACAGCACAACCGTCCAAGAAAGATGATGACTCGTCTGAGGAGTACAGATGTCACATTGTGGAGGAGCCACCTCCAACACAAAAAGACACCTAGCATGTTGCACAACCACCGCAAGGACAGGTTTCCACATCTAGTTTTGGTCAATTTTCATGTTTTGTTGTTTTTTCTAGGCTTGTTAGCCATCATGACATCTTTGTCTAACTCTGGAAAGCTATTGATCAAATATGGTTTCCCCACAATGGGCAGCATATTTTGGGCCAGTTTCCCCGCTAGGGGTAGTCAGTCTTTTGGTTTTTTTATTAAGACTCCCTTCGGAATTGGCTAGAAAAAAAATTCTGGAGGTCAGTCCTGCCATGTACATTATGTTTCATATTAATAGATTAGTCCAACTTAGAAAAAAAAAAAATTCTCATGGGAAGAGGCCAAAAATCAACAAGTTTTGGAAAACTCACCATAACTTTCAATGGACACATCAAATTCTTGTCAATCCTGAGAAATTGTAGAGAAGACGTATCAAAATATTATAGACCAAATTTTCATATTCAAAAGGGATCAAATCTCATTGATATATCAATAAAAAGTTCAACCATTCAGATACTCTCCACATTAAGGTTTTAAAGGTACGTAACTCACACGTGACCTAAATTTTGATTAGAAGATCTATTTTTTTGGGTGAGTGGAAATTGTGATCAAAATAAGTACTATTATAATTTTCTCACATAATTCCAAAGAAATATCTAAAAACTACTACACCAATTGAATCTCCTCAATGATCATCGAGGACTTATGAAGAAATTGAAGACTTAGAATTTAAGATGTCCCAATTAGAGGCGAAAGTCAATGAAATGGATGGTTGTATGTTGAAAAAGGTGGATTTATCAAATTCTCAAGAAAACTTTAAAAAATAAATGATGGTTAAAATGGAAAAGAAGATGAATGGAAATAAGGAGGAAATGATGTATTGAATGGAAAAGAAGATGAATCAAAATAAGGAAGAAATGGTAGATGAAGTGGAAAATAAGATGAATGAAAATAAGGAAGAAATGCAAAATGTCGAAGAAGATATACAAAAATGCATCACTCAAGAGACAAAATAATTGCAAAGAATTATATTAAAAGATCTCCTTAAGAGGGATGTGGAGATCCAAGGAAATAATTAACATAAGGAGAAGCATGGTGTTGAAACTCAATCTCATATGGGGATAATGCTATCACAATTGGAGAAACAAAGTTACCAACTTAATGAGAATTGTAACCTCAAAACGAGAACTCTAGCTAGAAAACCCCAAACAAAACATGAAAAAACAACTTGAAGATGAAGTGTTCACGTTGGAAAAACATTTTTTTTTGGGTAAGTTTTTTTAAAAATAAAAATGACAGTAAAAACCAATTTTTTTGCACAAAAACACAAAAAAAACACACTGAAAATGAAAAGTGTTGATATTGGAGAAAAAAAAATTTCTCAGGGTAAATTTTCAACATTTTTTAGCAATGACGTTAAAGATAAAATACTATGACTCCGAAAAACCTTAAAATTCCAAAAAATTTCAGGCATGGCGTTAAAGATAAAATATCGTGCCTCTGAAAAGCCTTAAAATTCCAACAATTTTCAGCCATGGCGTTAAAGATAAAATATCATGACTCTAAAAAACCTCAAAGTTATAATTATTTTCAACCACGAGTGGTCGTTAACTGCGTTTTTTGGGAAAAAATTTCAATTTATTTTCCGATCTAATTTATCTAGAATCTAACAAAGATTCATGGAAATCACTAGTTTGAGAGGTTAACTCTTCGCAATCGAAGTTCCCTAGGTGTTTTTGAGGATGTTGAATCCATATATGTAGTCAAAAAACAAGTTTAAACAACACAAATTAAGATTTGGCCACAATTTGTTCACCAGATTTCGGCTAGAAATCCCTCAAAAATTCTAAAAAGTCACACCTAAATACTACTCCTTTTCAACCATAGAATTACAGATAAAATATCATGACTCAGAATAACCTTAAAATTTTAACAAATTTTCGACTATGGAATTAAAACCAAATATCATGACTATAAAAAACCTTAAGTTTTCAACATATTTCAACCATGACATTATGGAAAATTTATATGACTAAAATAAAATTAAAAATGAACACCTAAATGAAAGAGTCATTATACCAAGAGTGATTTATTTTTTAAATACTAAAAATATAGCTATTTTAAAATATTAGCCTAAGACAACTTGATACATTGCAATGAAAAATTAAAAATAAACCATCAAATTGACACGCATTGGAGTTGAACACGACCCATTGCATTGAAAACTTAAAAATAAACCTTCAAATTGACACGTTGTGGGAGATGACTTGATCCATTATAACGAAAAATCTAAAATCAACTATCAAATTGGCACAACTTGGGGTCGGGTTGCTAGTCGAGGGTCGACACGGACTCTGTAAGAAGAAAAAATAAATAAATAAATAAATACAAAACAAAAAAAATTAAAATGATTAAAAATAATTGAAACTAAAAAAATAATATAAAGAAAAACAAATTAACCAAAAATAAATAAATAAATAATAAATACAAATTAGATAATTAAAAAATAAATAAATAAATAAAACAAATTAAATACATATTAAAAAAATTATTTAAAACATCGTAAATAATATATATATATATATATATATATATATATATTGATATTCTTAAAAAAAAAATTGAAAACAAAAATATTAAAACAAATTAAAATTTAAATGTAAAAAAATAAATTAACAAAATTTAAAGTAAAAAAAAACAAAGTTTGCAAGGGGTGGCCACCCCACTTTGGCAAGAAAGGGTTGTGAGCAGGGCCACCTTTGCTACCATGCTCGTTGCCCTCTAGAACTAAGGTGGAGGTCGTCGATTCCCAAAATTAAGAAGCCTTGAACATAGCATGTTTTAGGCTCATCGATTATGGGAATCAATGACCCACCGCCCAAGGGCCGTAGGCAAGGGAAGCAAGAAGTGGCGCGATTTGTGCTCGTCAATTCCGAGAATCAATGAGCCATTGCCCTATCGCCCAGGGACTGTGGGAAAAGGGTGAAAGTCAGATGGATGTCGCCCTTGACCGCAACCCTTGGACTGTTAGGCGATGAGTGGCCTATTTTTTCTTTTCTCTTTTTTTTTCAATGTTTCAATTTTTTTAATGTCTTTTTTTTTTTTAATTTTAATGCATTTTTTCCTTTTTTAAATATATATTTTAAAAATTTTATTATATTTCAAATTTGTTCTCTTATTTTTTTTAAATAAACTCTGATCTTAACATGCTTATAATGTTTTATTTTTTTTTTATTTTTTTTCACTGAATATTTTTTTCCCATTTTTTTCTTTGAATGTTTTTTATTTATTTTCTTTTGTTTTCCAATATATTTTTTTTAATTTTTTTTAATTTTTTAATTTTTTACTTAAAATTTTATGTGAATTATAATTTTTGGCAAAATATATATATATATATATATATATATATATATATATATATATATATATATATATATATCAAATTTTATCATCTTTAGACATAAAATTTGTTATTTTTTCAACTTTTTTCTTAAAATTCTTTTATTTAACATGCCATTTTTAGTGAAAAGGTCGTGTATTTTTAATTATATTTGTATGCAAAATGTGTGTTTCTTCTTAAGTATTTAAAATTATTAGTTTTTAGTGACAATTATTTTATGTGAATTGAAGTATTAATTAACGATATATAAATATATAAAAAATGCTAACTTGAGAATATTAATTTTATCATCTTTAGACATAAAATTTGTTATTTTTTCAACTTTTTTCTTAAAATTCTTTTATTTAACATGCCATTTTTAGTGAAAAGGTCGTGTATTTTTAATTATATTTGTATGCAAAATGTGTGTTTCTTCTTAAGTATTTAAAATTATTAGTTTTTAGTGACAATTATTTTATGTGAATTGAAGTATTAATTAACGATATATAAATATATAAAAAATGCTAACTTGAGAATATTAATTTGATTATTTTTTAAAACCTTGCAAAAAAAATAAAAAAATCGTTATAAAAAAATATTGTAAAGAAAAACGAAAAACACAAGCTTGAAAAACTTTTAAAAAATGAGAAGAGGAATAAGACAACTTGAAATGTTTAAATAACTAACACTTTAAAAAAATTGTGCATACTTAGAACATAAGAAAAATTATCAATGCTTTTCAAAATCCGCATGAAAATCACTATTATTAAAAAAAATTATCCATATTTAATATATTAGAAAATTTAAAGTGTCAAAAATAAGCTAAAAAAATTGTTAATGTTGCATCAACGCTTTTCAAAATTGGCAGGGAAATCATTAGCATTTAAAAAAAATGTACATACTTAATACATAAGAAAATTTAAAGTGTCAAAAATATGCTCCAAACAAAAAATGTTGACTCTGCATCAACACTTTTCAAAATCGAATAATATTTTGCAACCTCCAAAAAAATGATAACTCGATACAGTTCACATTAAGTTGGTAACTTTGTTGAGAGCATAAATATTGAATCGTAGAACCATAATTGTTGATTTTCAATCCAAGATCCACATCATCAAGGCTTCAAGTCAGCATCAATGAACCACCACATTCAAAAGATTGGTATGAATAAGTTTGATGGTAATGATCCTATAACATGGATATTTCAGACTGATAAATTCTTTGATCTACACCAATTGTCATCCTTAAAAAAGTTAACTATTCCATCCATACTTTTAGAACAAGACCAACTTGTATTGTATGAATGGTTTTGTGAGAGGAAAAATGATTATGTTATATCTTACAAAAGAAATAATATCACATTGTGGGGATATTAAGAGCAATGCATTCTTCAGTCAATTGATAAATATTCAAAAAAAATGTCTAGTTACAAAGCACACTCAACAATTCCAAAAGTTGAGTATCAAAGTAAAGAATATTTCAGAGTATAATTTTTTACACCTATTTATGGGAACATTAAAGGAAAGCATTCAACATGAGGTGTGTCTCTTTGAACCTAATTCTCTAAAGCGCCTGGAAAGGAAAGTTGAAAATAAAAATATGGTCAATAGAAAATTGGTCTCTAATAACTATATAGAAAATCATACTCCCTCAACTAAACCGACAAGGTTTATTCCTTAACAAATTGATGAAATAAGAGAAAGTGTATTATATTTCAACTATGATAGCAATTATAATAAGGGGCATAAATTCAATGAGAATAAATTATTCTACATAGACTGTGAAGATGAAGAAGATCAAGAAGTAAAACCTTCATAGAATCTAGAGCTATAATAGATTGCTCCAATAATCTCTTGTCATGCACTGGCCATGGCATCGGTGTAGTTTTGATGCAAGAAGGAAGGCCCCTTGCCTTTGAAATGAGAAAAATTAAATGATAGAACTTACTCATTACTATTTGTGAGAAGGAAATGTTGGTCATACTACATGTAGTTAAAAAATGACATCCATACCTAATAGGAAGACACTTCAAATTAAAAATATATCATGATAGTCTTAAGCACTTCTTGGAGAAAATACTATCTCCATAATAGAAACAAAAGTGGGTCATAAAGGTGTTGGGTTATGATTTTAAAATTATCTACAAAAATGGAAAACAAAATATTGTGGAATATGCACTCTCAAAGAAAGAGAAAGAAAATAATGGTTTATGATGCATTATTTTCATTCCACAATTTGAATAGGTGGAAGAAGCAAGGATAGAATGGAAGCAATATGAGAATATATGCAAGATCATTCAACAACTATAGGAGGACCTTGATGCAATATAAAAAATCATGTGGAAAAATAATTTGTTATGGTATCAATATTGCTTATACTTGTGTACAAAATATATTTCTCATCCTTTTAAAGCAAATACAGTGACATAATCATTGATGGAAACAATCCAAAAGCTACATGGAATAGAAAAGATTCTTGTAAGTGATAGAGATCCAATTTTCACTAGAAAATTTTGGATTGAATTATTTTCTTTTTTGGGTACTCAATTGGCTCACAAATCATATTACCATCCTCAATCCGATGGGAAATCTGATATTGTGAATACATGCTTAGAAGAATATATATGTTTATTTTCAACTAATAAATAGACACAATGGGTCAAATGGTTACCCTTGGAAGAATTGTTGTCAAACACATCTTACCATACTCATAAAAAATGTCACATTTATGGCACTTTATGGATCTCAATCCCCATCCATCACATCGCCCTTGAAAGAGACTATAAAGGATCAAGTATTAACGAACCACCACACAAAACCAATAAGAGGTTGTCAAACTATTGAAGGACAAGTTGATTATGGCACAAAATAGGATGAAATAACAGGAAAATCAACATCGCAATGAAAGGAAATTCGAAGTGGGGGATTGGGTATTTGTGAGACTACAACCATATAAACAAATATCCATAAAGCAATAAAAGAAAGAAAATAAATTAGCACCAGTGTATTATGACCTCTATAAGGTGTTGTAGATAATTGGAAGTAAGGCTTACAAATTGGAGCTGCATCCATCTTCATGTGTACATTCAGCCTTCCATGTTTCTTTCTTAGATAAAGTAATCAGTGACAAGATCCCAATGCAAACTATTCTACCAGAGATTAATGAAGAAGGGATAATAATAATATAACTAGAAACAATCTTTGAAACAAGCACTAAGCAGTTGAGAACCTAATCAAATGGAATAACCTACTAGTGGAAGAGGTGGGATGGGAAGATAAATTGTTTATGCAAGAACACCCACAAATAGTCAAGTGTTGAGGAAAATGCCTCTTAGAAAGTGAGAGACATGTTAAGCCCTATATAAGCTCCATGTTAACCTTAAAACCCCTTATTAAGCCCTATAATTGAGTGACTACATTTCTACTGTTATATTCTTATGTAGGATAGAATCTTGCATGGTCCCATTTTATTATAATTGTGCCCTTTGTCTCCTATATATATACTAAGGATCCCTAGTCTTAGAATCATCAAATATTGTCTTGTCCATTGTATTCATTGTAAAATAAAGTTTCCCCCTCGAAGAGGACTATAATTATTGATTTCTTATTATTTTTAAGGTGCGAGGTTCATAATAACCTACCTATTCCATTGAATCATAATGGTTCCATATCTTGGAATCTATAGTATAGTTTTTCAGGTCTCATAAAAATTTTAATGCAAAATTTATGCTCCTCAAAATTTTATTTATAAAATATACTCCTCAGTGGCCACATTATTTTTTCCATGTTACATCCTAGGGTTGTTGTTTTGGATATTTAGGGGTTTCACCTCTTTGGGATTCATATTTTATGTTAACAAGGTAGTCTTCGGCTCTTATGATTTCTTCTTGCAAATAAATGTAGTTGACACATCTCTCTTCAAAGATAAGATACCACCATTCTAGATAGTTTATACTACTAATTGGACTTAGTCAAGATGGACTATATCTAGGGTTTATTGGCCAATAAAACTAAGACCAAATAGTACCCAAATTAGTTAATTCCAACCTGCCAAAACAATATCCAATACTACAATAATGTATGATATAAAACACCAATTCCATTTAGGAAATTCCATATCAACACAAGTCAACTTAACATCTCAATGATTCTACCATAGCAATCTCTCATACAAGCATACATAGGATCCCACCCCTTTGAAGCGCCAACAATTCAACATGCCAACTCACATAAATATAGTTATAATTCATTTACTATATAGAATTCAACTCTACATACAATTATATATAATCACATTTTGAAATTACTTATCCATAATATTTGTCACATCATAGACATTTTTCAGTTTAACGATAGAGGAAGTAAAAACCAATTACATATATTTGAAATTCAGTCTTCCAACAAATAAGGGTTAAGTGAAATCAACTCTTCCTTGCCAGCATAAAATATATAGGTAACTCCTATTTCCCATTTAGTGTAGGGTCTCCATGATTTCTAAATGTCCCTAAGATTATTGCATAGCACATGAGGAAATCCCTTCACTACTCCATAGTCTCTCAATGATATCCTTGCGTCATGTCTATGATGCTCACCTAACACACATCAAATCACAAACCTCTTAGCTCATTAAGGGTATCAAAGGTTCCTTGCTTGAATTCAAAAAAAAAGGCATGGAATACTTGAATTACTTAGGAAAATAATTCCCCTCATATGTGGGTGTCTCAACATGTGAAATTTCCCCCCATTCTACACTCATGCATCTCTACTCCCACTCTTGAATGCACAACTCTACAATTTTCCTCATTCGCCCATGCAATTGATGGTTAGCCTCGAAAATAAATGAGGGTATTCTTTCCCATATCCCCAATTGATTTATGAGGGAAATATTCAAATTACCACCTAGCCTTCATAATTTTGTAAGGTGGCTACTTCAACTACCAAGCTTATCTTAATCAATGAACTTTGAGCAAGAGAGAAGAAAAAAGCAAGAAGATTATTTCAAATTCAACTTTCACACACATGGATTTGGTGAGGTTTTTGGAAACTATATCCCGCATAATTCTCACAAAACCCTCACGAGTTATCAATCATGGTATCATATTCCATGCCAGTGCTCATATTTCTAATCAATTGTGTCAACATTTTCCATTAACTAGAAATTAAAATACATACAATGTTTATGATTTATTTAGTTCAACTTGTTGCAAACATGACATATAAATGTTGATACATGCAAATTCAACACAATTAATTAAAATAATATTTGGAACATAATTGGAATGTTACACTTTTCCAATGCCTT
This sequence comes from Pinus albicaulis, assembly GCA_034641835.2. NCBI lineage: Eukaryota > Viridiplantae > Streptophyta > Pinopsida > Pinales > Pinaceae > Pinus > Pinus albicaulis. The sequence goes on along the minus strand of CM076569.1, from coordinate 879,609,883 downwards.
CCTCTATGGGATCCTATAGTTTCAAGGATGGGAGAGAAGCTCAACCTAAAGTTGACATATTAACAACTTTCCCTTTTAGGGAGGAAATATTCTACAAACACAACCCCTTGAAAATAGTCAATGGGAATTATTAAATATGCAATTATAAATGTCCCTATGAAATGGAGATATATAAAGAATAAATTATCTACAAAAGAGCCTCTAATTATGATTATATTATGTATAGGATGAGAGGAAACTCCCAACAGAAGAACAAGTTGGAAAAGGATAAGGTAGTAAAAGAATTCACAACCAAGGTATTAATTGAGAAAGGGAGACTAGAAAAAGGATTTTAAGCACTAAGGATTCAATTTAAAGAAGTCATAGCAATACCTATAGCAAGAGAAGCTAAGAAAAAAAGAAAATAACAAAAAGAATAGATGCAGATGTGACTCCAGAGAGAGAAAGAAGAGAAATTGAAACTTGACAACGAAGACAGGAGGAAGAAGGAAGAAGAAGACTTATAAAGAGGCTCCAGACAATTATACAATTGATATTGGGCTAATTTAAACCCCTTATGTCACCACTTTAACCAAAGGTTACCTTCTTTTGAGAGAATTGTGACTAGGAGAGTCTACTTTTTCTATGGCCAACATAGTAGCTAGCCTTCATTCATTCATATTTGACAATGTTAAGGCGTAATTGTTAAGCTATATCTAAATATACCTCATATTTCAAGAGATCTAACACTTTTAGTAACCATAGAGAAACCATTATTTATAAACATCAAGGGAAAGATGTAGACCTAGCTTCAATAGGGATAATGTTCACTCAACAATCCATACAAAATATATTAGATATTACCAATGGAAATGAAGAATAAAAATCCAAGATTAAAAAAAAATGGAAAAGGAGGTGAAATATTACAAAGGAGATAAAGCCAACATTCTTGAATTCAAAGCTTGTGCCAACGACGTACATGAGGAAATGAAAGTTTCCTTGGAAGAATTATACACCAACCTAAAATATTTTCAAGATATATATACCTATATTTTGGTAATTTTAGATAAAGTCAAGACCAAAGATACAAAATTGCAGGGGATTTGTGTAGGTGTGGTCAATATAAAGAGGAGAATGAAATGGAACCCATATGCACCTCAACATCTTCTAAGGATGACTGAGAAAGAAAACATGCTAAATTATGCAACTCTCACCAATTTCCAAAATAAGGGGAATGATTGGAGAGGGACATATCAAAATCAGTCGGAAACCACAAATGAATTCATGATATTGTAGAAAATTTGACTAAGAGATGCAAGTTTGTTAAAATTGGAGATCTATGCTAGTAAATACTGGTAAAATAAGTCATTGAAGAGATGGAATAAAATATACATTCAGGAATAATATTCATGGGAATGGCTAAGTTGATTACCAGGGAAATATTAAAGGAAAACATAGTAGTACCCTCTAGAGATATAACTTATTAAGCTCCTTATTGGTCACATTTAAAAACAATATGCATGTCCTGACCAAAGATGCAACCACGTCTAAGGTTACATTAGAAGAATTATTCTTTAGAAGAGTGCTAAGGGTTGCATCATATCATGAATTTCATACTGCATACTTCAAATATAAAGAAGAGGGACATACATAACATTTCCCTTATGAAATATGAGGGCCAGAGTTAGGAAAATGTGAATTAGTGAAGTCCAAGGGTTGTAACTAGCAATTGTAAACCAAGAAGTCAACTAGGATATAGTTAAAACTCATTTGTTATATATGTCAAAGAGATATAAGTTTGGGGGGATCTTGAATTTTGTATCTTTGTAACTATTTATGAAATTTCTTAATGAGAAAAAGCCCTCATGATCGTTTTGAAGGAGAAGAAATTTATGGTGTTGAGTGATGTTATTTTCTCCAAAAAGCTTCCAACTATTGTTTTATCATATTTATTTCTATAAGATTATATTGTTCATTTGATAAACTGTATTTCTAAAAGTTTTATAGCTTTACATTCTAACTATTTTTATGAAATTATTGTTTTCAGTTTATCAATGGATAGTTATGCAGAAACTTGTTTTTTAGATTAATCCATGCATTTGTGTTATTCATTTGTTATGGGTTTTTAGTTTTCTTTTGTAGCTAACCATTTCTCAAGTGCAAGTAGGGATTTGTAGTTGTGATTATAGTGCATTTAATTTGTTGATTTAGCAAGGATTGGTTAGATTTGTTTATTTTAAGAAATTAGAATAGACTCATTTTGAATATAAACATCACCAAATAACCATTCATTTCAAGAAATGGTTTCTATAGTAGAATCTGGATGGATCTCCTATTCCAAAAGATGGAGGTATAATTGGCACTTCATACTAGCAAGTACCCCTATCTATTGAATGGCACTTTTCCTGCCTCATCACAATCTAAGATTCAACAAGAAAAAAAAAACTCATATTGCTTATATTTCGTACATGTGTAAAATGTAAGCCTCTTTGATAACATCATCAATGTCCTCGTAAATTCCACAGACTTAGACGCATCATCAACATCAACAAAAATGAATGAGTTGGGGTCCCAACATACATGAATACCAACATGGATATTAAGCTTTAACGTACTAGAAAAAATTATTACTACAACTGATCCGAACTTCAACAGGAACGCAACAGGATACAAATATAAACATAAATACATAGATGCAGTAGAAATAACACTTCGTTTAATTAATATCAAAGAACTGAAATATGCTTACAGACAGAATGGAAATAAACTAGCTCAGACGATGGTAGCTTATCTTTGAAAAGAGATGTTGTGGCTACATGCCTTTGAATTATGTTACAATAAGGCTCAAGGGAATTTTTATTATTGAAAAATAAGAGAAAACACTAAAAAACAAAAAAATAACCCCAGGAGATGGAACGCCAAGATTTTGAGGGCCCCATTGGGGTTAGTGGGAACCAACTTCCCAGGTTTATAACTTGGTTATATTATCTCTGTTTTACACGTACAATACCTCATTGGAAATATCTCTTCGATTACTACAAGATTTGTCTTATACCATTACCTATGGCCATGGGCCTACCGCAAACTTCAAAAAAATTTCGTTTAGGGGGATAAAATTGCTCCATAAGTTTAGGACCCGAAAACCTGCTAAAAATAGTAAATGTTGCTATAAACATGAAAACTGATGAAACTGGCTGGAGTTCTAGTTGGAATAGGAGGGTGACCACCAACATCCACCTCGATTAGTCCTCCCTCCTTAGGAATAAATGGTCCCCATTACGTGCAAAGCCCCCATGAGGTGAGGAAATTTCTATTGAACCTGGTCCCTAGTGAACCACTTTCCCTGGTGAAGGAGTTGCCTTGCTTTGACAACTCAGCATAGTTGGACCCTCTATTGGCGAGTATTATTGATCTGCATGTCCATGATCCAGTCATTTTTGACCCATTCCATGTAGTCTGTGTTTAACTCTATTGGTGTGAGTTGTTTTGCAATATCAGATGTGTCCAATAATGGTGGAAAGTATGGTCGAAAGCAGTACACATTGAACACTCAGTGCAGGCCAAGGAGTGGTAGAATGTTGAGCTCGAAGGCATTGTCCCCTACAAACTTGCTGATGGTGTATGACACATATCAGAGCGAGAAAAGCTTGCATTAGGGCCCAATGAGGCGATCCTTCTGCAAATTTATCCAAACTTTGTCTCCCACCTGGAACTTGTGTGGCACCTGATGTTGATCATGTCGTTTATTTTACTTAGCATTGGATTTGTCCAATATGTCATGAACCTACTGGAATATGTATTGAATGCACTCATTGAAGTTGTTAGCCCTATCATCTTTGGATTATACATGCACCAAATATGTCTAAGTAGTTGCAAATGGTATGGCCACATCAATGAGACATAAGGTTGGAATCCCAACCCCACCTGAAAGGGGTTGTGGCCAGTTGAGCTATGAAGAGCTCTGTTGTAGTTGTGTTGGACATAAGGGATGGTTTCATCCCATGTGTGTGTATGCTTCAAGTTTTACATGTGCATAGTGTGTACGATCATCCTGTTGACGACCTCTGGTTGGCCATCAGTTTGGGGGTGGAAATTCGTGGACTTAGTGAGCTTGGTATCTAGCATCAACTAGATACTTGACCGAAATTTACTAAGGAACCTTTTTTCCCGATTGGAGATAATGGATTGTGGGATCCCAAAGTGTACCCATACTCATTCAAAGAAGAGCTTAGCAATGGATTCTGTAGTAATACTCTTCTTATGGGCCGCCAAATGGTCATCTTAGAGAATCTGTCGACGACCAAGAAAACACAGTCATTTCCATGCTTAGTAGAAGGAAGACCCGACGTGTAATCCATGGAGATGGATTCCCAAGGTCGACTAGGAGTATGCAGAGGAGTATATAGACCTTTTCTTCTTGATGGTCTATTTGAAAACGACGCAAGTAATCCAGGATCTGATGTACTTCCCAACATCCTGTCGAAAGTTCAACCAATAAAAATATTTTTGTAGTAGTTCCAATGTTTTCTTTACCCTGAAATATCCAGTGAATCGATTGTAGTGCACCTCCCAAATAATCTTGGCACACTTACTTGAAGGAACATATAGGGCAACATAACAGTGCATCATGGAGGTGATTATTTGGAACTTGATTGCCTTCCAAGAGTGTCTGGTATTTGTTGCCTAATTCTAGATAGCTCTTGTAAAGATTCAGCCACCTCGAAGTCTCATGTCCACAAGACTAGAGCACAATGGTGCGTGCCATGACCGGCGGTCAGCTGAGGCAGTTTGCAACATTGTTTGTGCTACCCTTATTGTACTTAATGTTCAAATGGAATTGTTGCAGTTTTGTGGACCATTTCTGATGGTGATCATTCAACAACTTCCCTTGTGTCTATATAAACTGCAGGGATCAATGGTCTGTGTGGATGAAAGTTTCCTTCCCCATAATGTAATGCTTCCATTGTCGCCAGGCCTAAAAAATGGAATACATCTCTTCGTCATAGGTGGGATACTTTCATAATGTGTCTGAAAGTGTCTCACTATGATATGCAACTAGATGCCCTTACTGATTAAGAATTGGACCAATCACATAGTTAGAAGCATATGTTTCAATATCAAATGGTTTTTTTAGGTCTGGTAATGTGAGCACTGGTGTAGAGAATAGGTGATGCTTCAAATCGACAAATTCCTTCTACTGGGATTTAGACCAAAAGAACTTTTCTTTCACTCCTCCCTTGGTGACTTAACTCAAAGGCCAAGTGATATGAGAGAATCTCAACATGAAATTGTGGTATAAGTTGGCAAGACCCAAAAATTTGTGAATCTCTCTTAGAGTGGTTGGGGTTATCCAATCCCGAATGACTTGTATCTTGGCTGGGTCCACATGCACACCCCAATCAGCAATGATGTACTCCAAATATTGAACCTGGGTCATACCAAAAGTGCATTTCTCCAAATTTGAACACAACTTTTGTTTCCACAGGGTTTGGAAGACCTGACGAATATGGTGGAGGTGCTCTTCCAAAATCTGGATGAAGATCGGGATGTCATCCAAATACACCACCACGAAGGAGTTGGTGAAGGGTCGCAATATACCATCCATCAGCCTCATGAAGGTTTTAGGGTAATTCATTAACCTGAAATGCATGACCAACCATTCAAAAAGGCCCTCCTTGGATTTGCAGGTAGTCTTCCACACATCAGAGGGTTTGATTGGTACCTGGTGATAGTTGAACTTTAAGTCAATTGTGATGAAATATTTGGCCCCCTTGAGTTGGTTTATAAGGTCATCGGTTTGTGGGATTGGATACCCTTTTTGGATAGTGATCTTGTTCAATGCCCAATAGTCAATTCAGAGTCTCTAGGTGTCCTCCTTCTTCTGTACCAACACAATCGAGCTCCCAAAGGGTGATGAACTTGGCCTGATGTTCCCTTTATGCAACATCTCCTGAATTTGCCTCTTGATTTCATCATTCTCCATAACAGATATTTGATAGATCGGTCCATTGGGCAGTGGCATGCCCAGGGTCAGATCGATGGAGTGCTTAACCTGACAGTGTATAGGTACCCCTATGGGTGAGGTGAATATTTCCCTATACTCCCACACGATCGTGTCCATATGTTGTTGCCACGCAGGGGAGCCCTGTCTAGAGGTCGTGGCCATAATATTCTTATTTCCATGAGGGTGAATCATAAGGAAAACAAATTTTTCGATCTGGGAAATGATCTTACTGCAATTATTCACAATGATCAAAGGGATGGTGGTAGGTGGTGCTACCTCTAGTATCCTATAAAATTTATTGCCCAAAGTAATAATAACAGTGTGAGACCTGGAATCATACACAACATTTCACTTCCACATGTATGGTTGGCCTAATAATACATCACAAAATTCAAGAGGAAAAACATCACACAGTACCTCATATGTGAAGGGCTTGATGTTGTAGGGAAGGCAACACTACTAGTTGAGGTGAAGAGCTCATCCTTGGTAAACCCACCTGATGGTGTACGACTGTGGGTATGTAGTGGTCGGTAGGCCCATCCACTTCATGGCCTCTATTGAATGAGTTTCTTTTGGCTCCCACTTTCAAAAATGAACTGCAACGGAGAACCCTTCACCCACATCTGGTAATGGAAGAGGTGCTCCCCCTCCTCTGGATCTTCATGCTCATCCTTTTGGATCTTAGTGGTGGCAATGATGGCACTGAGATCCACATCAATAATATTCTTCCCTTTGTCCTTCCCCTTATAGGGTTATAACACGGAGTCAGAACTTGCATCTGATTTGGAAGCCTTCAACTCAGCCACCAGTGATTGCTTGGCCTAACACTCACATGTGTTGTGAGTGGGGATCTTATAGAACTCACATCACTATCCTGTGACCTTCTTTGTCTTCATGGTGTTTTTATTTTCTTATGGCTTCGGTGGGATTTTCTGAGACTCCCGGCCTTGGCTTTTTCCTTTGTTCTATGGTTTGGGGGTGCCTTTCCCTTGCTTCGAATTTGTATATCCAAATTATCTCTTATTCTGTTTAAGTTTTTCTTGGTCTTGGAAGCATATCGGGATGCTGCACCAAGAGAGCAGATGTCGAGGAACTCCATTTCATCCTTAATTAATTTGTGCAAACAAATGTGGTACTTAAGCAAAAAAAAAATCTGTAAATATTTTATTCCCAACTTTGTGCGCAAGGTATGGAACAAATCTGTCAACTCATGCACATCTTGATCCCTTTGTCATCGTAGCATGGTCCATTGTATGTAATTTTCCTCATAGCTCCCCACGAGGTAATATTGTTCCTTGATGGCATATCATAAATAATTCCAAGTGGGTACGGCTGAAAATAGTGAGGGTTCTCTCTCGTCCCTTCATTCACAATAGGTTTCCCACTAGTCCTTGATATGGGGGACGACTTTGAGGAGCGCAAAAGTAAAATTTTCCATATTAGAAAAATCATGAACTAAAAAATATTCTTCCAATAGATTTAACCTTCTATCTATAGTGTTGGCATCTATCTGGCCTTCAAATATGGGAGTGCCAAATTTGACGCGTACCTTGAAGGGAGTGGCGCCTGCAAAGTGACTGTTAGATGAAGATGTGTCGCTTGTGTGCATCCACCGAAGGATCTAGGAAAATTTTCCATCATCGCATTCCTTTGTCGCTCGAGGGCTTCTTCGAGAAATATTTTGAAAGTATATCCTATTTCCTCATCTTTCGTTTCTTCCCCCATGGGAGGTCGTCAGGGTTTGAGAGGCTAGTCTTGCAAAGGTTCAACCAGTTTGATCCCTAAATACTTATACCCTAACCTCGTTGGGGACACGCAAAGAAAAAAAGATAAAGAGCAGACTGCTTTGATACCACTGATTCGAACTTAAACATGAACGCAATAGAATATAGATATAACCATAAATACAAATATGTACTAGAAATAACACTTCGTTTCATTAATATCAAAAAGCTAAAATATGCTTACAGACATAATGGAAATAAAATAGCTTGGGAGATTGTAGGTTATCTTTGAGAAGAGATTTGGTGGCTACGTGCCTTTGAACTGTGTTACAATGAGGATAAAGGGCCTTTTTATTATTGAAAAACAAGAGAAAACACTAACCCCATGGGATGGAACGCCAAGATTTTGTTGGCTTCGTTGGGGTTCGTTGGGAAGCCATCTTCTCGAGGTCGTAACTTGGTCATAATATCTTTTTCTGGTGAGTATGTTACCTCATTGGAAATATCTCTTCAAGTAATACAGTATTTTCCACAAGCCCTTGCATAAGGTTGTGGGCTTAATTTGGACCTCAAAAAAATGTCGCTTAGGGGGTCAAAACTGCTCCGAAAGTTCAGGACCCAAAAAACTACAAAAAATAATAAATGCTACTATAAACAAGGAAACTTATGAAACCAACTGGAGGTCTAGGTGGAATAGGTGTATGGCCACCAATATCCACCTAGATCACCAACTCCTTTAGGGGCAGCAAAAGACATCAAAGATTGACAAACTAACTAATATTGAAGTAGTATCTAGAATGATCTCTCAACAATCGACTTACAAGTGGCCTCAATAATTCATTGGAATTTGAGTTTATTTTTTATTTCTTTATCCTTGTATAGGGAACATTTTTTCTAGATGCCATTTTTTATCCTTTTCTGAGATGTTGCAAGCTCATGAACACATTCCATTAGAATTTTGAATCGCTATATTAATGCATTTAATGGGGCCACATGGGACTCTAAATCTTGAACGATTGACTATAACACAACAATACCCTATTAATATATTTTTTCTCCCTCCTAGTTCTAAATATGGAGTCTATCGTGATCCAGGTGGATACATGTGGCCACCCAAAACTACCACTGACTTTGAAATGCTCATATGCCTTACATTTACAATAGTTTCACAAGTCTTGAAATTTTGATATTTATGTTGGGAACTTCACGAGATTTTTTTAAGATTGACACAACTTAGAAGTCTTTGATATGTTGGTTGACCAAATGCATATAGCTCAAAATATGCTTTGTAATGACTGAAGTAAATTGGGTTTATCTTTAGTGGTTGGGAAGATTGATTGGGATCCTCCCCACGCAAGTTCAATTCCCTCAAGTGACATGATGAGCTTTGATGTAAGGGCTTCAAGCCTTGTTGTTGAGAATGAATAGTCCCTCGAGGACCAGAATATCTATATTCCTCATATGGCATATAAAGGTATTTTGCACGTGGAAAAATGTTTGTAATGGCTAAAGAAATTTCCCATATGGAGTTTGTATGTGAGATTTGTGGTTCTAGGAAGTTGACATATCAACTAGGATCCTTAAGGCCCACATTCCTTTTTCCACTTCATCTCTCTGGGTTATGGTTTTGGATCTTAGGGTTTTATGCTTTATGTGAAAAGCTAGTTTTTGTTCAATTTTTATAGGGTCTTATATACTAATAATTAGTTCAAATGATTTATATAATTTTCACATTCTTATCCATTATTCCATCAATAAGAAATTACACATAAGACATCAACAATATAATAGTTATGATAGTAGGATCATGAAGAGGCGGCCACACAAAGAACATAATAATTTACCTTAAGAAAAACCACATGGGGGAAAACCCAAAAACATTTTCCTTAGATAAATCATCAAGGTCAATAGAGATACATCAATCAAATACAAGGTCAAACATACCAACCATATAGCTAGGTCAAACATGGTCCATCAACCTCTTAGTCATGTCAAATGGCTATCCAAGAAATTCGATTTGGTTTTCTCTGTTAGGGTAGAATTTCAAGCTCCCTTTACCATGCATAGACTCGGTCCTATAGCCCTATAATGTCTCAAAGTTTCAGTCCTTCAACAGAATATTTTGTCATATATATTTTTCTTGCAATGCACCATATATTCATCCTCATATATTCTTCTTCACTGCCTCAAATATACCTCTTTTTTGGTCTTAAATTCATCTCCTTTTTTTGACCTCATATGTACTTCTTTGTTGCCTCAGATAGACCGAATTACTTGCCTCAAACAGATATGAATTTCTTGCTTTGGAGGGAGGTTGAATGACACATATATATTCTTTTATTGGGTTAAACAGGTGTCTCTTAGGTTGGGGATGACATGACTAGGAGAAGGATCGATTTGGCTTCTTTAGAGCCAAAAATCAATTTTAAAAATTCAAATTTTGTTCTTTTAAAAACCAACATGAAGAACATGTCAAATGTTTTTATCTTTTGATAATAGCATGAATAACATGTTTTAAAAATACATCAATGACTAAAATAATAATTATGAAGACCGACCATAGATACAAAATTCAACACTCCCTCTTAGCTAGGGAGGTATTCATAATGACTATCCATATGTTCTCATGTTGTCTTATTTCTCTAAGAAAAGTTTATGACAAATACAAGTACCATAATTGAGTCAAAAATTATTACACATGGTAAAATAGGTCACCATAACCTTGTCAACAATTGTGACACATGGTACAACGATAGCATCAACCAATTACCATATTTGGGTCAGTACTTCATACTTATGGTATATCCTCACCATATTCATGTTAGTACTGCAAACTCATCGTAAATAAACATCATCAAATAATTACGACAATTTGGGTCAATACTTCAAGCCTATGGTATATTCCCACCATAATTTGGGTTAGTATTTTTGACACATGGTACGTCATTTAACATCAACTAGTCACCATTATTTGGGTTGATATCTGACACATGGTATCTAGACTAGTCTTCGTCCACCATCATTTAAGTAAATGACACATGGTGAATCTCCAAAGGCCACATTCTAACTGCATAATCTAGGGCCCAATGCTAAATAAACATAATGCTCTAGGATCATTCTTCCTCATTTGAGTCAACATACTCGACACGAGAAGAAAATTTTTCCTTTGTTGGACCATTCCCTCTAATTCATGTTCGTATACTTGAGAAAAAGAGAATGTAATTCCTTTACTAGACCATTCTCCCTAATTCAGGTATATATACTTGACACAAAGAGAATGTCAGTCCATGATGGTATCTTATTAGTACTCCCTATCACCGAGAGGGGCATTTTCAACAAATCCAAGCTTGTCCCTGAAGTATATATAAACTTCACTTGGGGATAGAGGCTTTGCCAACAATCTGTTATACAATATAATAACACTAAAGCCACTTTGTTTCTTTCTATACCATGTATTAGTATTGAATCTCATGGTGCTTCAACCTTCATCATGGTCATCACCTACACTTGATCAAGATAGTCATGCTCTAAAGACATATTAATTCTCATATTTTCAATCCAACTACAATGTACTTGACCTCTTAAATACTAAGTGTGATAGATTCATGCTTCTTACTCATTCAATAAATTATAACGGAGCTCAAACTGAAAAACTATCTAGATGAACTCTTTCTGTCTTCAGCACTCTCTTCCTAATCTGAAATCCGTAGTTGTACTTTACTGTTTGAGAAAAATCTCAAATTATAACTCACTTTTTCATGACCAACTATACCATGTTGGCACTCCAACCCAAGTTGAGAAAAATCGTTGGCTCATAAAATTGATCAGATTCCTTTCATTGGGTTTATCGCCATAGATGATTTCTTGTCATCATGATTGGGTGCTCCCTCTCACACATTGAAACATATCCTATTGTGGTAATTATGGTTGCTCCCTCTGTCATTGCTATCTTCTAGCGTATCAACTATCTAGTATGATAATTTCAATGAAATTCTGTCATCTCAAACTCAGATGTCAACTCCCTTTGAAGCTAAAATGATCTAGAGGATCAGTAAAGTGCTCAAAATTCAAAGAGTTCAAAAGTGCTCGAAACTAACACCAAAACGAAGATCTCGTCACCCTGAATCCAACGCAACTTGTTTCACTCAAAATCGATATAGTCTGCTCCTGATATCGTGTTCTGGCCATTTTCTCAAACAACTAAAATTTTTGTAATTGAGTTGTAGGTATGCCTAGTCACCAATCTGTCTGTACACTGACTAGGCATGTGACTAAGCAGATGAATGTGTAAGATTCTGGCCAATGGTTATTTGACAAGTGTAACATTCAGGTTGGTCGAGTTGTGGTGGGTTTTGATTGGTTAATGATCGGCTAATGGGGCAGTGCCACATGGGCTAATTGTTGGTTGCCATGTGGCCTCCTATTGAAATATTAAAATTTTCATATATCAGCAAACTTCCTCCATGCAAATTGAATCGCAGACCTCCGGGGTGGCATCACAATGCTCCACCACTGCGCCACTAGCGTTCCTAGTAAATCATATGACATGACTCCTATTTAAAGTTTAATGGAATATGTATTGGGGATCAGGGTCGGGGTTAACCCCTGGCCCCCGATCCACCCAATGCCACGAGACCATAGCTGGGCAACTAGGGGCTTGGGGTTAACCTTGGCTACAAATCATGGGACAACACACAAACCAAAATTTAAAATGACAGTTGAAACCCTGACAGGAACCACAGAGTGTACCCACAGTTGAATGTAGGTTGTGTTATGGAATGGGCACGATAATTCAAACTCCACCACAGTTCAAATGCAATCCAATAATGGTACAATATTTGGTGTGGGGTCAACATAACTCGGTGGTTACATTAACCAAACCACCACTCCAACCATGGTGTATGTGTGGTTGATTTAAAGTTATGGCACGACAATTCAAATAACCCACATCCAATGACTATTATTGCACCACTTAGCCCTTTTTGATCGGTTCGTGGGGATCACCAGGAATTTAAAGTGTCCGACAATTTGTACCCAAACCGACGTGAATCTCGTCAGCGCGGGGAAAATTTGTTGCTCCACATGGCCGAAAGTGCGAAAATTGTACGATGGATTGTAGGTGGGTGCGAATTGGAGGAAATTTAGCAAGAACATTTTTTGACCTTTTTTAGTGTACAAAGAGTCCAACTATGGTTTTTTTACTGTTATGGAGCCATTGGAGACAATATTTTTTCATTCTAAGCACTGAAAATACATGTAAACACATATTTTTGAGCCTAATGAAAGAGGCCCAACATTGGAAGCGGGACCAGGAGATGTAGCCCAGGAGGGGTGATCTGAAAATGGAACTATTTGTAATGTTATGCAAAGTATCCATTTCCATAAAATTAAGTGTGCAAAGTATTCTCCATGTCTTGCAGGTTAAATAAAGTGTTTTTGATAATTGTTTCTGATTTTTTGTGTGAGGAAATGTTAATTAAGTTTACTGTTTAACATATTATATCAAAAATACATAGCAAGAGAAATTCACCATAGCGTAACACAGCAAACTGATGAGGTAGTTCACCCCTCTTGGGCTACATTTGCCGGGTCCAAGGCTCCCAATGGGCATGTCCTTGCTCTATTAAGTTGCTCAAAATGGTTATACAGTGATAAATATCCCTAAACAGGAAAAAACAGTTGTGAAATTGATTTCAAAAGACAGAAATAAGCTAAAAATGGCTTTTTTTGCACCTCAAACAGTGAAGTACAACCCAATACAACTCCATCTTCCTAATGGCCCTAGTGGCCCTTTTCTTGTTCCTGAAGAAAAAATGGCTGAATAACACCTATGTTCACTCTGCAACCTATCCCAAAGACTCCAGAATGCTCAAGAAACCCAAAACTGACTAAAATTTCATCCAATTTGGCTCAATATTGTGAAAGATATGACCAAAACAAATTGCTGCCCAATGTCACTTGAAAACCCCACTAAATGTGGGCTAACTGCAGTTAAATCCACTAAAGATGACATAAATCCTGATTTGGTGGAACACGCCCCAAATAGGCAGAACCCACTAGCAGTTATGTTAAATGCTAATTATTGTGGTCACATGGACCAACCGAACCGCTGATGGAGAAATCATAACAACTTAACGTGGCAATAAATTTTTGCTTGAAGTGCAGCCACATGTAATGGTTTTCTTGTGTGGTTAAGTTTGGTGGTTAGGGCCTATGCCCTTGGGCCATGGTCATGCGTCATATGCCATATGGTGGTCGGGGCTAACCCCCTTTTTCATTCGCCCATCATAATTTTAAACTTTATAATAAACCCATTGCCATATGATGTTAAGTTGTAACGAGATTTTTCGGGTCACATTGCTGGCAGGCAAGAGACGAGGGTTCGAATTCGTGAACTTACAGATATTTTTCCATACCACTTTATATCCAGTCTGGGGCCACGTGGTGGCCTCTGAGCCTGCCATGTGGCAGCCTGTAATTGGACAAAAAATTTACATAGTCAACCAATCAAAAAATAAGGAGAAGCCACTTGTCGAATTCTGGTACGTCTGCAGGGAATATTCTTTGGAATATTCTCTTTTTAATTTTTCCAAAATTGAAAAATCAACTCTGGTCAACTGATTTTAGTAGGTTACTCGAGACTTCAAACCTGCATAACTTTCACATACAAAATTGGATTTGAGTCTCGTTCACGGCACCAGAATCGCAACGATGAGGCCTTTTCGGTCGTTTAGGTTGCAACCAATTCTGAGAAGTTCCATTTCTGAGCATTTTTTCAACTTGGACATGATCACCTGATCAAGGGGTGAACTCTGTCATCATTTTTTGTCTTGTGTTTATGTTATGGTATTATTGTCTCTCTTATTTTCTGCAAAATTGAGTTTAAAATCAGTGTTTTTGTGTTAATGCAATTTACATAATTGCATAAAAAACCATAAAATTTTCACTTGCAAATTTCATCAAAAACCTTCAAGTTTTCATATACATATCAGTTTGGTATCAGAGCTTTGGTTCTTTGGTTGTATTGAGGGTTTAATTTTGTTGCAAGTGTTTTATGATGCTTACATGGTTGAAGCTCGAAAAAAGAGAAGGAAAACTTGTGGGAACTCAAATCCTCCAAAGGGAAATGGAGGAAATGGAGACAAGCCTCCAAAAGGGAATGGAGGAAATGGTGATTAACCACCTATAACTCCACCTTTCTCCTCACCTTCATCTTCACCATCATCATCTTCTACATCAACCCCTTTACAAACACCTCCACATTCTCCAAAGGAACATGGTAAAGCTCAATTTTTAAAACTTGACATAAAGTTTGAATTGCCTATGTATAATGGAGAGGTAAATGCTAAGAAATTAGATAATTGGGTTCGTCAGCTTGAATTGTATTGCATGATACAAAGGATAAAATATGATGAGACCAAGATTCAGCTTGCTTCATTAAGGTTGGAAGGTGCAACGCTCATTTGTTGGGAATCCAAAACAAGAGGACATCAAGAAAAGAGGCAAGATCATAACTTCTTGCAATGATTTTGTGGTTTCATTAAGAAGACAATTTTATCCTTTAGCATACATGTAGAAAGCTATAATGGATTGGAAAAAATTTAGGCAACTAAAGGGTCAAAGTCATTGGGTGTATATTTATCCTCTCAAGACACTTTGCTCAAATACATTGGAGGCTTACATAGCTACTTGAGACACACTATTCTCATGTCTAACCCTAGTCAGATGAGATTTGTGCACATGAAACACATTTAGAAGCAAGAGGGAAGAAATTTTTTGAACAAACAAGTGATAACTCATTTGACTGTAGAGACAAAGGAAAGGGGAAGTTAAAAGGAAAAGGGAAGAAGAATGCTTCCATCAAGAAGGAGAGAGAAAAAATCACATGTAAACATTGTTCCAAAGAAGGCCATGATGAAGACCATTTTTGGAAACTTCATCTTGAGATGAGACCCAAAAACTCTAACAACAAGGAGAAAGAAAAGGTTGTTGCAACTATACAAAAAGATTTAGGTTTTGATTCCGGGGATGAAACAAAGATCATAGCCATGGGATTGAAAGGTATGGACATTGCAAGTACTAGTTCTTAAAATAGCCTCAATGAAACTCAATATGAAAAAAATAGAGATTTTCCACATTAGAGTTATTTCAAAACATACCAAGATAGATACTTTGTTTGATATTGGATCACAAGCAAACCTTATTTTAGAAGACATTGTCAAGAAATTGAATTTAGAAATCATTCCTCATCCTAAAACTTATCCTTTAGGCTGGGTATGTGAGAATGCAAAATTGCAAGTGATAAAGAAATTCATACTTAGATTTTCCATCACAACAAACTTCCTTGATGAGGTAGAACTTGATGTAGTTCCATTAGACATATGTGGTATTGTTTTGGGAAGCCCATATCTATATGATAGGAGAACCATTTTTCATCGTCATGAGAACAAATATCATTTGTTCAAAAAATGGGATTGAGTACATTGTTAGATCATATAGCAAGAATTTGAGTTTATCTCTTGTGAATGCTGGACAAATGAAGAGGCTTGTTAATGCTAGTTAGAATTTTTCATTGTTAATGTTCAAGCACAAAGATGTTGAGGAATCTAAAGCATTTCAAGGATATGAATCAAGTTTGAAATCTGATTTGATTGAGGCTGCTAACATGTTGCCTCCTAAAAGAAGAAAACAACATGAAGTGCAATTGCAGCAAGATGCATCATTCTTGAACATTGGTATGAACAAGATTCCAGTGTTAGAGAATGTAAGGGTCAAAAAGCAGATGCAAAATCTATTTTACAAAGCACCAATGATCTCTAGAACCTCCAACTTGATTGATTATTTAACATAAATAAATACAAAGTAAACAAATCCCTAATCTACAATTTAATCAAAATGCGATAGGAAATTGTAAAATCTATGATAAAAACCACCTTCAACCTTGAATTCATGAATTGAGCATAAAAAATGTGAAAATACAAGAATAAAAAATAATGTTCATCACATACCACACACCAAACAAACTAAACACCATATATAACAAGCATCGAAGAAATTTCACACTCTCTAAAACGAAACACACACTAATACTATCATATTTGTCAATACTACCATAGTTGTCAATGGAATAAATTCTAAACTAACTATAAATAACCTACTTAAAATCTCTATCTCTACTCACCTTATCTCTCATACATGTAACCATGTCTTATGGCTAAGGCCAACAATTCCTTCACAAATAATGTTCATCACATACCACACACCAAACAAACTAAACATGATATATATATATATATCAAACATCAAAGAAATGTCACACTCACTAAAACCGAACACACACTAATACTATCATATTTGTCAATACTACCATAGTTATCAATGGAAGATATTCTAAACTAACTATAAATAACCTACTTAAAATCCCTATCTAACCACGTTGTATGGTTAAGGCCAACAATTCCTTCTAAATTGAAGACGTTAGCCAACTTAAACCGTATTCATTTCTTTAACACCATCATTATACTTTTCATTATCCCTCACCAAGTTATGGAAAGAAGAAAGGAGAAGTGCATATATAAACCAATGGTGAAATGATAAGGTCACATCATGGATTTCATTAAGATTAAGAACGGGTAAGATGGTAACCCCTCATTTAGGGGTTCACAAACTCCTTCCACCAACTTCACTTTCTAATTCAAATAACAAATAACAAATTTTAATTCATGAAAGAAAGAAACTAACAAATTAAAATTATACAACAACAAATAAGCATCATAGGTTTCATTAATATTAATATATGCATCATGATTTCATTAAGATTAAAAAAAGGGAAAGATGGTAACCCCCTCATTTAAGATTTCACAAACTCCTTCGACCAACTTCACTTTCTAATTCAAATAACAAATAACAAATTCTAATTCATGAAAGAAAGAAAACAACAAATTCTAATTCATGAATAAAACGGACTTCCTATACAACACAAAAAATAAGCATCGTGGATTTCATTAAGATTAATATACTCATCATGGATTTCATTAAGATTAAAAAAGGGAAAGATGGTAACCCCTCATTTAGGGGTTGACAATCTCCTTCCACCAACTTCACTTTCTAATTCAAATAACAAATTCTAATTCATGCATGAAACGGACTCGGTATAAAACACAACAAATACGCAGTAACAACATCATGGATTTCATCAAGATTAAGAACGAGAAAGATGATAACCCCTCATTTAGGAGTTCACAAACTCCTTCCACTAATTTCACTTTCTAATTCAAATAAAAATAAAAAATTCTAATTCCAAAAAGAAAGAAAATAACAAATTCTAATTCATGCATGAAACACACTTAGTATACAACACAACATGAAACAGACTTAGTATACAACACAAAAAATAAGCATACAGTAACACCCATTGAATAGAAAATAAAATTTTGATCAATATTAAGAACGAGAAAAATGGTACACATTAAACAGAAAATAAAAATTTGATTAAGATTAAAAACGATAAAAATAGTAACCCCGCATTTAGGAGTTCACAAACTCCTTCCACCAACTTCACTTTCTAATTTAAATAACAAATAAAAAAATTTAACAAATTCTAATTCATGAAACAAACTATACATCACAACAAAAATACGCAGGCATTGAACAGAAAAGAAAAGAAACCACGCTTGGAAAACTTGATTTCTTTTACACAGGCATTGAACAGAAAAGAAAAGAAACCACGCTCGAAAAACTTGATTTCTTTCTTGGACGAGTCGGTCAATGGCAGACTTAGTCGACCTCCTCCATCTTGCTCTCCTCCTCTTCCAGGGGTGGCATGTCTGCATCTAGCTCACCGGTGGCATCATCATCGTCCTCGATGCTGAGGCCGAGCTTCAGCATTCTGTTGATTCTGGCAGCGAATGTGTTTGGCTCCTCCAAACTGAACCTCGAGGTGAGCAGGGTGGTTTCATACAAGAGTATCACCAGATCCTTCACCAATTTTTCATGCTTGTCCACCTCGGCTCTCTTTCTCAGTTCCTCCATGATGGAGTTCTCAGGGTTTATTTCCATCGTTTTCTTGCTGGACATGTAGGAAGACATGGAGCTGTTGCGAAGGGCCTGGGCCTTCATTATTCTCTCCATGTTCGCCGTCCATCCATACTCACCAGTCACCAGACATCACGGAGAGTCCACAATGCGATCTGAAACCACGACCTTCTCCACCTTCTCACCCAAAATGTCCTTGATCACTTTGCACAGACTCCAACTTGTAGAGGAGATGAACTTGTAGAGGTTCAAACTTTCTTTTGCAGACCAACATCAGTGTTCATGTCTTGATAGTTGTCGAAACTCTCATGCTCGTCATAAGCTGCATGTCTACAAAAATTTTTCTTGCAACATAGGCTTCAAACAATTGCAATCAACTTGAAAAAAAACTTGACATGTTTGTGGTTTAGAACTTGTAACAAAATTTCTTCTTGCAGTTGACTCAAGTGCCTTCATGGCTGTAGAGTTTTCGCCATAAGATTGAACATAACCTAGAACAAACTTCTTAGGTATTTCCTCAAACAAAATAGGATCAATCATGCCTTTTGCATGTTTTCCTAAACCCTTGCCTTCATAACCCATTTTTAACATAAACTTGGACCCTATACCTCTAGTGTGCTTTTAAAATTAACCTACACATATTTATGAAGAGGGAATTGAAGAAAAATTTGAGTGTTATACCTCTGCTTCAAGCATGTTTTTGGTTAAGGCCTCTTGGGCTTGATGGAGTTGCATCTCCATCTCATGCATTCTTTAGAGAATCCCTTTCTCTTCCTTCATAGCAACCAATTTCTCATGAAGTCTAGTGCTTTATTTTCTAACTTCAAACAAAATTTGCACCCTTTCCTTCAGGATGTAGAAGTCTTGCTTCATCTCTTCATCGAAGAATATTGTGAAGGAAGATGATTTTGAAACCTCACTTGATGAAGTTGTCAAATTATGAAAATGAACTAAATAACTTCAACAAAATTCACAAATCTTTCAAAAACAATTGACAAAGCTTCTGAACAAAATTGTTGTAGATTCAAGCTCTTCTTCAAGCAGCCTATTGCAAACAAACCCTCTTTTGCTTCAAGGGTTTCCTTGAGGTCCTTTGGGTAAGGAGAATACTTTCAACCTTCTTGTCCTCTAATGGACTTAGCTATCAGTAGATTTCCCTTCACCTATAGCAAACTCAAACTTGTAAGCATCAGTCAATTTGCAAACAGTCAAATTCTTTGCATTGTTAAACACCTTTCAAGTCAAATAAGCAAGCTAGTGCTCTGTCAAGCAAGAAACCTAGTGCTCTATCAAGAAAGAAACCTAGTGTTATGATACCAACCTGATCTGAAAATGAGTGGATAACTTGAAATTCTTATGCACAAGCACCTCCCACTAAGTTAAACAAATAAAGATCTAGCTTATTCTTGACTGTGCGGAAATGAATACTTGAAACAGGTTTATGTTTTTTTAACTTTTTAAGTGCTTTAAGAACATTTTTTTTTTCTGATATTAAGAATGTGTAACAACCATAAAGTGTAGCAAATAAGAATCAACACATAACAAAAAATTTAATATAGGAGTTCACCCAAATATCATGGGCTACATCTCCTTGAGCCTTTGTCAACTAACTTGGCTCTTTGGGATTATGATGAAAATTATCTTTTAAAAGTAAAATAATCAACTCCAATGGTTATTTGGGCTATACCATTGCGTTTAGAATATCATCATACCCCTTGAATGGCTATCATCACTTTGAAGAAAGAACTAGGCTTCCTTTGACTTAACCTCATCTGTTAGTGCCCTTAAGCTTCCCTGAGCTTATTCTTTGGCACAAAATCCCTAGAAGTCCTTTTATTTCCTTGAAACCTCACCTATTGTCTCCATCATACATCATACCTCCAAAATATACTGATCATTTTCTCAAAATGAGAAATGGCTCCCCAATCTAGGCCTCCATCCACTGTTGGCCCTGAGCTTCCCGAAACTTCTCTATGGCTTCTTGATCTCTAGAAGTCTCCCAATGACTCTAAAAATCCCTTAAATGGATTTATAATGTCAAAAATAGTCAGAATAGACAATTAATTTTCATAAATTGGCCTCCGGCTGCTCCGGTTACGTCTCCAACACCTGGTGGCACCCCTTGGCTCTCGGTTCACTGAAAACTTATCTGAAGCATATTGGCCTTCAAAAGTCCTCAAAAGCTTCTGAAAACTCCATAAATGGATTCATAATTCTCATTTCAGTCATAAATGACTATTTTTTTGTTGAGAATGGATATTAGCTGCTCTGGATAGGCCTCATTCTCCCGTTGGCACCTGATGGCCCTAGTGGCCCCCAGAAATTCAATGAAGCATCTCGACCTTCAAAATTCCTCTAAAGGCTCTGAAAACCACACCATTAGTTCCAGAATGTATGAAACATCCAAAATTAACTATTGGATTGTTGAGAAAGGCCTCTAGCTTCCCTGGATAGGCCTCAAACTGTTGTTGGCCCATGGTGGCCCCCTGGAACTTCTCTGAAGTAAAAACCTGCTCAAAGGTTATCTGATGCCTCTGAGACCCTAACCAATGAGTCTGGAATGTCCAAGAAAGTTTAAATTAACTATTCACACTCCAAAATTGGTCGAATCTAGCTCAAGATAGAGCCTAAACAACTTTTGCCCAGTGAACCCTACATCAACTCCACCAAATCTAGAGCACTGCACTTAACTCTAGAAAAATTCGGACAAATCCCCAAATTTGGGGCGCGCTCCAATTTTTCCGCCAGCACTAACCATGGCATTAACTGTGGGCGGTTAGGTTGTTGGGCACATGCCCAAGTCAAACTTGGTCAAAGACCAAAAATTGCAGTTTATTGGACTTTTCAAATCGCGATAACTTCTTCATACGGTGTCAATTTTTTGAATCGTTCACGGCGCTAGAATCAAGAAGACGAGATCTATCTGATCGCTTAGGTTTGACACACTTCCAAACACTTTGAATTTTGAGCTATCACTTAGGTCCTTGATCCAAATTTGATCAGACACGGTATGTAAAATCCCTTTCTCTACTAAACATGATAAAAATGGACCTTGGGAAATGGTTGGTAGATAAAAGAGAAAAAAATGTCAAAAACATTCGCTCAAGCTTCTATTTTGTTTGAAGTAGGATAATGTTAGGCGTGAGACCAAATCAATTCAAATTTGTTGGTGCCCATGGTATTATAATGAAATATTTGTATATATAGGGGTGTGAGTATAAAAGGAATCACGGTCGAGAAATAATGAAGTGATTGAAATGCATAGATATTTTCATTGTGATAATAAAAATATACTAAAGCCTTTACACGTTGGTTTTCCCCAAAATGAGGTTTTCCTAAAAATAAGCTAAATCAAAAATTTGCTTCAAGAAGCATGATGTGTACTCCAAGAGGGGCTGCAATATATTCCCAAATGAATCCTAAAAGCCACAGAAAGATATCACCAAAAACCAATTAGAAATCCCATGTTTTAGTTCCCTTGATCATCTCCTTAGTTCACGAGTTGTGAACTTATTTCTTTCTTGCCTCAGATTTGAATTGCTTTTGTATATACTTGGCCAAGTTGGATGGATGATGGAGGAGTCTAACTTCATTTTTATACTCGTTCAACCATGATTTGAATATAAATGTCTCTTGGGAAGGCCAACTTGTACTCATGTAGGCTAGAAAAAATATGGGTTTCGAACTTGTAAATTCAATATCTTATTAACAAATAGGAGCTAGAAGGAGAGTAAATACTCGTTGGAAAGGATTTGAAGTCCTCTGCACTCTTATGTTATTGAATTCTTGAGTTGGTGATCACTTTGACATCAATAACAATAATTATTACAACATCAGTAACATGGTTTATGTGGCCCATGCTATTAGATCTCGTGGATTACATGTTATGAAGTTTTTTAAAATCTTTGGAGTTATCCATTGTAATGGGCCTAAGTTGAGCAAAGGGTTCACTTGGCTAGGCTAGGATTTTGTTTGGCTTGGCAGGGATGTTTTTAAAGCATGGGGCATTATAGGTCTATTATTTTTATTTGGTTTTCCCACAAGAATTTCCTAGATAAAATATGGTGTGCATGTCCATTGTATTATTTTTTATGATGTGTTTATCATGTATTTATTTCTCTCTCATTTTTACTAATACTGGTATCAAAGCTAAGAAATTATGGCTTTTGGAAGGAGGTGATGGTTGCAAATGCCAACATGTATGTTGAGGTTGAAGCTAACATATATAAGCCTAATTTGGATTTGAACTACATATGTGAAGATTGAGATGAAATAGAGATCTAACAAGGTGAAATACAACCACAAAAGCGAAATTTGGTGAGAACAACTAGTGTGAGGAAATGTGTAGACGTGAAAGAATGACAACATAGTTTCCAAACAACAGTTAAAAAAATAAAAATTACTTAGAGATGAAATTTTTAAATTACATATATATGGGCATACAACTATAAGACCTAGTTAGGATTCCATACCCCTACCAATAAAATATTGAAATAGACCGAAGTGATAAGGGAAATGAGCATGCATATTTCTCTTCTCAAATTTAAAGGGGGGAATGCTAGTTAAATGTGACTTTGTGAAAAAATCAAATTTGATAGGTCGAGGCACACCATTTTGGTGGCTCGTGGTATTAAAGACCATGGATTACATGTGATGAAACCTTTTAAAATTTTAGGGATTCTCCATTGTAATTGGTTTGAGTTGGGCAAAAGGCTCACTTGGTAAGCCAAGATGTTGGTTGACTTGGCTACTTTTAAGTCAAGACATTGCCGGATTTAAACCAAGAAGAATAGTAGATATATTA
Organism: Pinus albicaulis; assembly: GCA_034641835.2. Lineage (NCBI taxonomy): Eukaryota > Viridiplantae > Streptophyta > Pinopsida > Pinales > Pinaceae > Pinus > Pinus albicaulis. The sequence continues at coordinate 879,586,338 of CM076569.1, read as the reverse complement.
TTTGTTGCTTCTTTTCTCTGAAGCGTTTCCGAGGTAAAATGTGGTGTTCATGTCCATGCGTAATTGTTTTGATGGGTTTATCATGTATTTATATCTCTGATTTTTACTAACAAATTTGATCTGTAGCAACAACCCTATAGCAATCTACAAGAAGAAAGGACTTGTAGTGATCCATAGCATGTGCACTTAGTGATTTATAGCATGGATCTATAGTTTTTTTTGCAACAATAATCACACCAATGATCTCTAGAAACTCCAACTTGATTGATTATTTAACATAAATAAATACAAAGTAAACAAATCCCTAATCTACAATTTAATCAAAATGCGATAGGAAATTGTAAAATCTATGATAAAAACCACCTTCAACCTTGAATTCATGAATTGAGCATAAAAAATGTGATAATACAAGAATAAAAAATAATTTTCATCACATACTCCACCAATGATCTCTAGCAACTCCAACTTGAATGATTATTTAACATAAATAAATACAATGTAAACAAATCCCTAATATACAATTTAACCAAAATGCGATAGGAAATTGTAAAATCTATGATAAACCATAGCCTGTGCTAGTTAATGGATGACATAAAAATGTGAAAATAAAGACAAAAATAAACAATTATCCATACTACCTTCATTGATCTCTAGCAACTCCAACTTGAATGAATCTAACATAAATAAAAACAAAATCATACAATCCTAATCTACAGAATTTAATCAAATGCAATAGCAGAATTGTAAAATCTAACAATAAAACCACTCTCAACCTTGAATTCAATGCCACCATAGTTGTCAACGTGGAATAAATTATAAACTAACTATAAATAACCTACTTAAATCTCTATCTCTACTCACCTTATCTCTCATACATGTAACCATGTCTTATGGCTAAGGCCAACAATTCCTTCACGAATAATGTTCATCACATACCACACACCAAACAAACTAAACATGATATATATATATATATATATATATATATATATATATAACAAACATCAAGGAAATGTCACACTCACTAAAACCGAACACACACTAATATTATCATATTTGTCAATACTACCATAGTTGTTAATGGAAGATAGTCTAAACTAACTATAAATAACCTACTTAAAATCCCTATCTAACCACGTTGTATGGTTAAGGCCAACAATTCCTTCTAAATTGAAGATGTTAGCCAACTTAAACCATATTCATTTCTTTAACACCATCATTATACTTTTCATTATCCCTCACCAAGTTATGGAAGGAAGCAAGGAGAAGTGCATATATAAACCAATGGTGAGATGATAAGGTCACATCATGGATTTCATTAAGATTAAGAACGGGTAAGATGGTAACCCCTCATTTAGGGGTTCACAAACTCCTTCCACCAACTTCACTTTCTAATTCAAATAACAAACTTTAATTCATGAAAGAAAGAAACTAACAAATTAAAATTATACAACAACAAATAAGCATCATAGATTTCATTAATATTAATATATGCATCATGATTTCATTAAGATTAAAAAAAGGGAAAGATGGTAACCCCCTCATTTAGGAGTTCACAAACTCCTTCCACCAACTTCACTTTCTAATTCAAATAACAAATAACAAATTCTAATTCATGAAAGAAAGAAAATAACAAATTCTAATTCATGAATAAAACGGACTTCCTATACAACACAACAAATAAGCATCATGGATTTCATTAAGATTAATAAACTCATCATGGATTTCATTAAGATTAAAAAAGGGAAAGATGGTAACCCCTCATTTAAGGGTTGACAAACTCCTTCCACCAACTTCCCTTTCTAATTCAAATAACAAATTCTAATTCATGCATGAAACGACTCAGTATACAACACAACAAATACGAAGTAACAACATCATGGATTTCATTAAGATTAAGAACGAGAAAGATGATAACCCGTCATTTAGGAGTTCACAAACTCCTTCCACTAATTTCACTTTCTAATTCAAATAAAAATAACAAATTCTAATTCCGGAAAGAAAGAAAGAAAATAGCAAATTCTAATTCATACAACACAACATGAAACAGACTTAGTATACAACACAACAAATATCTAGTAACACACATCAATCATGGATTTCATTAAGATTAAGAAGAGGAAAGATGGTAACCCCTCATTTAGGAGTTCACAAACCCCTTCCACCAACTTCACTTTCTAATTCAAATAACAAATTCTAATTCATGAAAGAAAGAAAAATAACAAATTCTAATTCATGAAACGGACTATACAACACAACAAATAAGCATGCAGTAACACCCATTAAACAGAAAAATAAAATAAAATTGATCAATATTAAGAACGAGAAAAAATGGTACACATTGAACAGAAAAGAAAAATCTGATTAAGATTAAAAACGATAAAGATAATAACCCCGCATTTAGGAGTTCACAAACTCCTTCCACCAACTTCACTTTCTAATTTAAATAACAAATAACAAAATTTAACAAATTCTAACTCATGAAACAGACTATACACCACAACAAAAATACGCAGGCATTGAACAGAAAAGAAAAGAAACCACGCTTGGAAAACTTGATTTCTTTTACGCAGGCATTGAACAGAAAAGAAAAGAAACCACGCTCGGAAAACTTGATTTCTTTCTTGGACGAGTCGGTCAATGGCAGACTTAGTCGACCTCCTCCATCTTGCTCTCCTCCTCTTCCAGGGGCGGCATGTCTGCATCTAGCTCACCGGTGGCATCATCGTCGTCCTCGATGCTGAGGCCGAGCTTCAGCATTCTGTTGATTCTGGCAGCGAATGTGTTTGGCTCCTCCAAACTGAACCCCGAGGTGAGCAGGGCGGTTTCATACAAGAGTATCACCAGATCCTTCACCGATTTGTCATTCTTGTCCACCTCGGCTCTCTTTCTCAATTCCTCCATGATGGAGTTCTCAGGGTTTATTTCCATCGTTTTCTTGCTGGACATGTAGGACGACATGGAGCTGTTGCGGAGGGCCTGGGCCTTCATTATTCTCTCCATGTTCGCCGTCCATCCATACTCGCCAGTCACCAGACAGCACGGAGAGTCCACAATGCGATCCGAAACCACGACCTTCTCCACCTTCTCACCCAAAATGTCCTTGATCACTTTGCACAGGCTCTCAAACGCGGCTTTCTTCTTCTTCTCCTCCTCTGTCTCCTCCAGCTCCAGCTTCAGCCCTTCTTTCGTTGCAGAAACCAGCTTCTTCCCCTCGTACTCTTTGAGCTGCCCTATGGCGTACTCATCGATGGCATCCACCATGAACAGGACTTCATACCCTTTCCGTTTCAGTCTCTCCAAGAACGGGGAGTTCTCCACCGCCTTCTTGCTCTCGCCCGTGATGTAATACATGTCTTTCTGCCCCTCTTTCATCCGGGTCACATAGTCCTTGAGGCTCGTCAGCTCCTCTCCGCTCTTTGTCGAGTGATATCTCAGCAAATCCGCGAGCTTGGCCCTGTTCTGGCTGTCCTCGTGTATCCCCAATTTTAAGTTCTTGGAAAACGCCTCATAGAACTTGGCATACTCTTCTTTGTTGTTCTCAGCAATCTCGTTAAACATGTCAATACACTTCTTCACCAAATTCTTCCTGATCACCTTCAGAATCTTGTTCTGCTGCAGCATCTCCCTGGAGATGTTGAGAGGCAGATCATCAGAATCCACCACACCTTTCACAAAGCCCAGGTATTCAGGAATAAGTTCCTCACAGTTGTCCATTATGAAAACCCTTCTCACATACAACTTAATGTTGTTGGGTTTCTTCGTGGTGTCAAACAGATCGAACGGAGCCCTCTTGGGAAGAAACAGAATAGCCTTGAACTCCAATTGACCCTCCACAGAGAAATGCTTCACGGCCAAATGCTCCTCCCAATCATTGGTGAGACTCTTGTACAAGGACGCATATTCTTCCTTACCAATTTCCTCTGGCTTCCTCATCCAAATGGGCTTCTGCTTGTTCACCAGACACCATTCATGCGAAACTTCCTTCACCTTCTTTTTCTTCTTCCCTTTCTCCTTCTCCTCCTCCTCCACCACTTCCTCGATATCCCCTTCATCTTCCTTCTTCTTCTCCTCTGCCTCTTCTTCGTCGTCGCTCACCTCTTTTTCGGTAGTCTTCTCAGTCCACAAATAGATGGGGTAGCTGATGAACTCCGAATGCTTCTTTACCAGATCCTTCACCCGCCGCTCCTCCAGGTACTCCAGCTGCCATTCCCAAATTCAGAAAGAAATGATCAACCCCCAAGCCATGCCCTTAAATTTAAATAAAGGCACAGGAAATGTTAAAAGAAACAAAGTGATGAAATATATTAGCACAGGGCATGAATATATATTATATACCTGGTCTTCCTTGAGAAACAGAGAAATTTTAGTTCCCCTGCCCAGGGGCTCTCCGTTAACATCTCTAGTAACAGTAAAAGACCCCGCGGCCTGTGATTCCCAAATGTATTGCTCATCGTCGTTGTGCTTAGTGGTAACAATCACTTTCTCAGCCACAAGGTAGGCTGAGTAGAAACCCACACCGAACTGACCGATCATGCTCACATCCGCCCCGGCCTGTAAAGCTTCCATGAACTCCTTGGTCCCCGATCTCGCAATGGTCCCCAAATTGTTCACCAAATCTATGCATTGAATTGAATTGCATTGCAGATCAGAAAATTTCACACAAAACACTCACTATAATCTAATCTCAATCAAGATAAACTAGCATACAAGCATGAGAATTCTAATCTAATCTCAAGATTGATTAAACTAGCATACAAGCATGAGAATTCTAATCTAATCTCAAGATTGATTAAACTAACCATAAGCTAAGCATACAAGCATGAGAATTCTTGTGTACACTCACCGGCTTTAGTCATGCCTATTCCGCTGTCAATAATGGTGAGGCACTTGTTAGCCTTGTCGGGCACAAGCCGAATGAAGAGCTCCGGCTGAGCATCGAGCTTGCTCTTATCCGTCAGTCCTTCGAACCGAATTTTGTCCAGCGCCTGCAACCATTGCCACAAACAATAATCATTATTTAAAATATTGCCTAACCTTCATCATTTCAGATGGATTGGGAAATTGCTGATTCATCCTAATTTCGTCATCCCCTGTGCTGTGATCATAGCTTCCAACCCCACCTAATTCTCTGAAAATACAACCCTACGCTACACTTTGGGATGGGAAGGGAATTCAAAAATTAATAAATCTTAAATTCCATACTTACATCGGACGAATTGCTGATGAGCTCCCGGAGGAAAATCTCCTTGTTGCTGTAGAAAGTGTTGATGATGAGGCTGAGCAGCTGGTTTATTTCAGCCTGAAAAGAAAAAGTCTCCACCTCGCCGCTTTCCATGTTCACCTCAGCCATTGGAATTGCAAAGAATCAAAATAGAATAGAACAGGGAACCAGACAAGTATTAAAGCTAGAGCAGCAGCAGCAAATGCAGAAATCAATATCAGAAACTCCGCCGATATCAGTATCAGTCCTTCACACAAACACAAAACTTTGCGAAGGCTTACTTCTAATGCTTTCCTCAGCCAAGCAATGAAGCGTAACAGCCAGCCTTATTATATCTGATCTGATTGTAGAACTCAGCTATTGAGTGAGGCGCCTTTGGAGATTCTCGGGGCTTCCCCACAATTCTGGTATTGTGGTTTTGTCCGATAAAGACGGTTAAAAAGTTTTATGAAACCATACTCTCTTCTAATGCGTATTTATAATGTTGGATTTATTTTCTAAACCGTTATTATTAATTTATGTTAATATATATTAATAGGTTTATGATACAATAATTGATATAGATTAAATCTAATTTTTCAAAATGTATTTTTTTAAGATATAAAATTAAATAAAAATATTTACATTGATAAATTTGGCCGAAATCTTTTAAAATTAAAATGAATTTATATAGATTCCCATAAAAATGTAAACTTTTTTAGATATAAAATTAAATAAAAAAATTGTATTGAAATAAATTTGGTCATAGGTTACTTGGAATTACTCGTTGGTGGTTCCCGTCCCTAAATAAATGGATTAGCTTTCACTCTTTCTCAATACCTTTGGGTCTTGGGCCATTTACCTTTATTAAAATTCTTATAATACATATATCTATGGATGAATTTGACATTTTATATTTATTTATTTAAAAAAAAATTATATGGTTATTAATTTAGTTTAAATATGAAGTTTTAAAATAGTCCATAAAGCTTTGGGTTGATGGTGAATGTTTCCATTGTTTAAGAGTTCAAATTTCTCTAGATGGGTGTTATGAACCACCCTACATCCATCTTAACCCCACATCTATCAAGCGCAGTCACTTTAAGAGTTACCCAGTTGAGATGGAGATTCCAAGGAAATGTACTATCAGTTCTAGACTAGTCTCATGTGTACAAGTGGTGCATGCAGTCAGAGAATGGGCCTACACGAATTGCGCAATCCAATTGAGGAATTTCCCTTAAAAATAGGGGCTAATTATTCAAGGAACAAGACAATGAATAGGAGCTTAAGAGGCTTGAAAAAATGGCTAAGTATTGGTCAAGTTCAAATAGTCAGGAAAAGAGATAGACTATACACTTGCAAGTTGTGCTCATGCTTGAGCAAGCATTGTATTTCATCTTTATTCTTTGATTAATGCAATACATATAGTAAGGGGTTTTGAGCAGTTTCTTTCCCCTACATAAATCTTAGTGCATGTGTGATGTCTCTTCTTACATGCTAATGTTTTGTGTTCTACATCATGAATTAGCTTCTGCAGAACAATAGAGTAGCTTCTATTCTTGTGATTTAGTAAATTTCTTGAGAAGTTTAAAATCTACACATCAATTTCTACATGGTATCAGAGAGGGATTCACAGTAGAGAAGATATTTCAAAGTTGTCTTTGCATGAGGATCAGATTTAATTAATTCTTCAGAGCTAGAAAGATGGCTTTCTATGAACTAAGACTCGAGTATGCCCTTGAGGGAAGCTCGAATTATGTTGCTTAGAAGGACCGCATGGAGGCAGTACTGGAAGATAATGGGTTGAAGGAATTCATTGATACAGATATCCTGAAACCAGCTGCAGCTGATACTCAGAATCTAGTACAATGAAAGAAGTGCGTAGCCAAGGCGAGGATAATCATATTAGAGGGAGTACGATACCATATTGTCTCAAATTTCCATGGGAAAGAGACTCAGTATGTAATGTGGACAGAAATGACGGATCTATTCCAGAATAGCAACGACCACAGGAAACTGGAGCTCAAGGATAAACTTTGAAGTATCAAGATGAAAACAAATGACTCAATTCAGCAGTATCTGAGGAGGTTCACACAATGTCGTGATGAACTTGTAGGAGTTGGTGTCACAGTCCCAGATAATGATTTGGTGATCCTAGCTCTTTTAGGTCTTCCCAAGAGATGGCACAACTACTAAGATTTGGTGAATGAGAGGGAGAAACTACCAAATTGGAAATAATTATGGTCTGATTGGTAGAGGAGGAAATAAGGCAAAATACCATAAATGGGACTTCATCCAAGGGTGAGGATGAAGAAAATTGTGCCTTGGTTGGAAAGGCAAATAAGGGAAAAGGGAAGAAATTCCAATCCAAACCAGAATCCAGTCAAGGGGGCCATAAGAAATACTTGTCTAGAATCAAGTGCTTTCACCATCATGAACTTGGACACTATGCCACGAAGTGTCTGCACAAGAAAGCAAGCAAGAAGACCTCAAGAGGAGCGGTAGTTGAATGTAAATTTTTGTAGATGTTATATGCTTGACGCAAATTTACTTTTTATCCCAATATCAGTCAACAATCACATAAATAAGAAAGTAAAATGCTGATAGAACATACCAGTAGATCGATAGAAGACAAGCCAAAAAATATATAAGTGTGTTGGTGCGTTACGGCGGTCAGCGGAATGATTCAACCAACAAAGACTCAATATGGTTGTAACGGAAATTATTACTGACCCGTTGGGACGGGCAGATATTGTAACTTGTACCAAAGTCAGTAAATAATATTGTCAGTCAGCAGTGCTTTAAACAAAAAAACAAAAAGTCAACGCATCCCAGCCAATGGTCAACGGTCAACCTTGATTTCTGTGCCAGAAAATGTGGACTGCAGAAATTTGAATTTTGACCAAAGTTGGGGTCAGTTTGACCATGTATTGACCAAAGTCAATACTGGTCAACTCTGCGCTGAAACCCTAGGTTGAGAACAGAAATTTCTCCTTGCTGCGTTTTCCCACGTGTGGATGAAGAAGAGCCTCCAAGTGATCGAACCAATCAGATGATGAGAGAGAATGTGTGAGGATGGATGAGTGAAAATGACCTCCAACGTTGACCTATTTATATCCATCAATGAGGGTGTGTGACACAACTACTGGGGCTTCAAGCCTACATTTCATTTCAGGCCGACCTACACATATTTTGAATAAATTCAAAATAAATGTTCTGCTCATCGGATCAAGATGATCTTTAGATCGATCTTGCACCTCTCTGAAACAAGAATCCAATAAAAATATTGGCATCTTCATCTGAGCATCACAACATGGAGTTTGGACCTAGTTGTCCAAAATTAACACTCCCTCTCAACTAGGGAGAACTCCATCCACCTGTGAAATCCAAACATCGTGCGTCATCCCGCCGTAACTTGATTTGTTGGCTTCTTTATTTCAGAACAAAGGTGGGCCAGTCACAAAGACATCATTCCTAGCTGACAAATTCAGCCGAGAGGTCTAAAACCTCTATAGGACTCAAAGAGTCTCATACCAACCCGAAGTTGGTTTATTTGACCCGAAGTCAGTAGGAGGTCTGAAACCTCACTAGACTTGATCCCAGATCAAGTGGTTGGACACGTGCCATCCTAGACATAGAGAGTATGACAATCTTTGATGCATCCATCAGTATTTTCTACTGGTCTCTAGCTTTTCCCACCTCATTGGCCAAATGAGAGGTACCTCCCATGAGTCTGGGACTTAATGGGTAGGATGCATACAAGGCATAGATCATGAGAGGTGAACCAACTCAACATCATAATGGTGGGGCAGAAGCACCACAAGGTTCGAGAAGCATAGCCCTGTGTGTGCTTATAGCTTCGAGAAACTATCCCCAAAGCCCCCTAGAGCTCTCGGAGCTCATCGTCCAACATGACCCTCAGAATAGGGTCGTTCCATGATTCCAAGATTCTCACGGAAGGTTAGGAACTTGACCTTCCCCATGGGATTTGTGAGAATATCTCTGACCTACTCATCAATTCCTATATGATCGAGCCTTACGACGCCTCGTTGTACCATATCCTAGATAAAGTGGTACCTGATATCAATATGCTTGGATCGATCGTGGAACATAGGATTCTCAGACAACCGAATCCCACTCTGGTTATCACAGAGTATCACAGTGGTATCTAGCACATGCCCGAACAGCTCACTGAAGAGATTTCGCAACCAAACAACTTCACAACAGGCCATACTTGCTGCAATGTATTCGACCTTTGCAGTGCTCAAAGCCACCGACTTCTGCTTTCTGCTCATCCATGATATCGAAGCAGAACCAAGAGTGAAGCAGGATCCTGATGTGCTCTTACGATCCACCACACTGCCATCCCAATTGGCATCAGAATATCCATGGAGTGTCACGCTCTCGAAAGTGTATCTCAACCCATGGTTTATCGTGCCCCGAAGATATCTCAACGGATTCTTGGAACCAACCCAATGAATATGATGAGGATCAACCATGTGTTGACTTAAAGTGTTCACTGCAAAAAATACTTCCGGATGGTTGTTCACTAAGAACATCACGGCCCCAGCAGCGTTGCCACTCAACTTCTTAAAGCTAAGCTACATCGGTGTCTACACGGGCCCCTACGAGTTGAAAATACTTAGTAGGATTTGCTAGCACGGGCCCAGCAGCGTTGCCACTCAACTTCTTAAAGCTAAGCTACATCGGTGTCTACACGGACTTACAGTCCACCATTCCAAATATTTCCAGAAACTTCACAATATATTTTCCTTGAGAAAGGAAAATCTCGCCAGGTCTCTGCCAGACCTCGAGGCCTAGGAAGTAATGCATTAGTCCTAGGTCCTTCATTTCGAACTCAGCAGCAAGGCGCCTCTTACACTGATGAATGAGAGGGTCAGCACCTGTCAAGAAGAGAGGCTAATTTTCTCTATCAACCTTGAAGTAAATTTTCGGATCAACATTACCATGAGTGAAGCCCAGCTTCATCAGGTAGCTGTCTATCCTCTCGTACTAAGCTATAGGTGCTTGCTTTGGCCCATAGAGGGATTTCTTCAACCTGGAGACATGGGTGTCCCGATCCTGAACTTCGAACCCTAGAGGTTGATCCACATACACCTCTTCTTTTATCACACCATGCATAAATGTAGTCTTCACATCCATTTGATGAAGATTCCATCCTTGCATAGCAACAAGGGCTATGATAGATCGGATGGTGGTATATCGAGCCACAGGTGCAAATATATCATCATAGTCTATGCCTTCCTTTTGAGAGAAGCCACGGGCAACGAATCTTGCCTTGAACTTTTCAGCACTCCCATGAAATCCATGCTTGATCTTATAGAGCCATTTCAAGGTGACAACTGCTTTGTCCTCTGGTCTTGGAACCACATCCCAGACATCATTCTTCATAATGGACTCATATTATTTTTGCATAGCATCACATAAAAAATAAAGTAAAATGTTGATATAACATACCAATAGATCGACAGAAGATAAGCCAAAAAATATATAAGTGTGTTGGTGCGTTACGATGGTTAACAGGATGCTTCAACCAACAAAGTCTCAATATTTTCAGCCAACCAGAAATGTCACACAACCCTCTCGGATACCCAGATCAGTCAACGCAAAAGTCAACGTTGTCACAGTCAACGGTCAACGCAAACAACAGTAGCAAAAATTCAACACAACCCAGTCAACAGTCAATGGTCAACCTCGATTTCTGTGCCAGAAAATGCAGACTACAGAAATCATATTTTTGACCAAATTTGGGGTCAATTTGACCATGCGTTGACCAATGTCAACGCTGGTCAACTCTGCGCTGAAGCCCTAGGTTGAAAACATAAATTTATCCTTGTTGTGTTTTCCCATGTATGGATGAAGAAGAGCCTCCAAGTGATCAAACCAATTAGATGATGAGAGAGAATGTGTGAGGATGGATTAGTGAAAATGTCCTCCAACGTTGACCAATTTATATCCATCGATGAGGGTGTGTGACACAACTGATGGGGCTTCAAGCCTACATTTCATTTCAGGCCAACCTACACATATTTTGAATAAATTCAAAATAAATGTTCTTCTCATTGGATCAAGATGATCTTTAGATCGATATTGCACCTCTCCAAAATAGGAATCCAATAAAAATATTGGCATCTTCATCTGAGCATCACAACATGGATTTTGGACCTAGTTGTCCAAAATTAACAGTGAAGCTTTGGATTCAAAATTTGAGCTTGACTTCACCCTCATTACATGTATGGCAAGCATAGTGATGGGAAGTGTGTGGTATCTGGATAGTGGTGCCTCATTTCGCATGACGGGGAACAAACAACTTTTTAGTGACTTGGAGGAGAAAGATCTCCATATGCACATCAATATGGGAGATGATGGAAGGTATAGCGCAACCGGGATCTGCACAGTTACCATTTAGAGGGAGTCAGGCTCCCATCTCAGGATCAAGGATGTGATGTTTGTACCGGATCTAAAGAATAATATGATTTCTATCGCGGTGTTAGAATATTGTGGCTATGATGTGATATTCAACTAATGGAAGGCATTCCTGATACACATCACCACGGGACAAGTGAAGCAAATTTGGGTTCGAGTGAAGAACCTCTATAAGCTAGATGTGGAAGACTGTACTGAATTAAGCACAAAGGTGGAGAAGGTGCAAAGCCGATATGTCGACAGATTATGGCATAGACGACTTGGGCATTTGCATCATGGAGCTTTTAAGATCATGTAACAGATAACCACATGCCTCCCTAAAGGAGCGTTAGAGCAACACGATACATGCAAAGGGTGTACCTTGGGGAAGGATACAAAAGCCACCTTCAATGATCAGGATAACAGGGCGCATAGAGTCCTTGAAAGGATCCACTTTGATGTCTGTGGACCTTTCTCGACAACCTCCATTTCCAAGCACAGGTATTATGTTATATTTGTATATGATTTGTCATGAAAGTGTTGGATCTTCTTCATGCAGAAGAAAGACCATACATTCTCCAAGTTTTTTGAATTTGAAGCACTTTTTAAGAAAGAAACTGGTAAGAAAGTGAAGTCTATCAAGAGTGATAATGAAGGTGAGTACGTGTCAAATGGGTTTAAAAATTTATGTGCAAAGGAATACATTTGACAGGAGTTGACAACGGAGTTGACAACAACCCACAACCCACAACAAAGTGGGGTTGCTAAGAGGAAGAACAAAAGTATTGTGGGAGAAACAAGGGCGATGTTGCATGACCAAGGCCTACCACTACACTTGTGGGCTGAAGCATGTAACACAATGGTCTGTTGGAAGAACATGAGTCATCATCAGATTCTTGGGATGAGTACACTAGAAGAAGCGTTTTAGGGAAGAAACCATATGTGTCACACTTCAATATCTTTGGTGCATCAGTATATTTCCATGTCTCTAAGGAATTGAGTAAAAATCTAGTCAACAACAGATTTGGGGATATTTGTGGGGTACACAGAAACACCTCACAACTATCATGTGTACTTGTCATCCTAGAGAATGATGGTTGTTTGAAGGGATGTGAAGTTTGATGAGGAGAAGGCAATGAGGTGTTCTCTTGAGAGGGAGTTTCAGTTGCATTTAGATCAGGAGATTTTGGTTCCAAACGAAGAACCTCAAGAAGTTTTGGAGAAGCCACAAGAAGAGGAGAAGAGAGTGGATACAACCACTCAAGTAGATGCATCTAGGGAAGGAAGGAAATAAATGAGGGAAGATAACAGATTATTACAGGATGCTAGAGAGAATGTGGGAGTACCCACTTCACAACACAGACAAAGGAGGTCACCAGATCAGTACACTAGCTACATGGCTTTGATGATTGAGCTAGTAGAGACAGAACCATCCTCATTCGAGGAAGAAATAGAGCAACATATATGGGTTGATGTTATGGTAGATGAATACAACTCCATTTTCAGAACAGTGTTTGGGAAGTGGTCCCAAGACTAGAGGATAAATTAGTGGTGGGTTTGATATGGTTGTACAAAGTGAAGCATGCGAAAGAGGAAAGCATAGAGAAATACAAGGCCATATTTTTGGCCAAGGGGTTCTCTCAGGTTGAGGATATTGAATATGATGAGACCTTTTCTCCAGTAGAAAAGTACTCTTCAATTAGATTAATTCTAGCACTGATTGTGCATATGGGGTGGAAGATCTACCATATGGATGTGAATACAACACTCAACTGAGTTATTGAGGAGGTGTACATCGAGAAACCATATGGTTTTGAGACCTTTGATAGAGAGTCAAATGTGTGCAGACTCAAGCGAGCATTGTATGGATGAAGAAAGCACCCAATTCTTGGTACACTAGGATCGATAGCTATCTCACCGGTTTGGGCTTCAACAAAAGTGAAGTAGATGAAAAAATATATCATGTTTTGGTATAAGGTAAATATTGATTATTGTCTTATATGTTGACAATTTTATTTTAACTAGTGATGAACAACTGACCAATTCATGCAAGGAGGACCTTGCAAGAGAGTTTGAAATGAAGGACATGGGTCTCGTGCACTATTTCACTAGAACAGAAGTAAGGAAATGAGAAGGGGAATTTTTTGTCTCTTAGGGAAAGTATGCCAATGATATACTTCAGAAGTTACACATGTAGAATTGCAAGCCCATGGAGACACCTCTAACAACCAACTGGACGAAGGAGGATGCCACTTCAGGTGAGGAAGTGGATGCTACTATTTATAGGATATTGGTGGGTTCACTCATGTATCTTGTGAACATAGGGACATACATGTGCTATGAATTCAACCAGTTGAGTCAAGCTATGGTTTGATCGACCACATTATTTTGGAGGGCTACTAAGCATGTTCTACGGTACCTCAACCGCACTCTTCAGTTTGGACTATGGTAAATATGAACAAAGGGATTCAAGCTATGTGGCGTCACAGATGCATATTGGGCAGGGGGTCCATCATATCAGAAGAGAACATTAGGAGGAATTTTTAGTGTTGTTTCCACAACATTTTCTTGGTACAACATGAAGTAGAGTTTCGTGGCACTAAACTCAATAGAAGCAAAGTACATGGCTGCCATTCAAGCAACATGTGAGGTAATCTGATGAGAAATATTCTTGTTGGGTTATTTGGTCAAATGATGGATCCTACTATGATTTACTGTGATAATAAGAGTTGCATCAAGCTCTCTAAAAATCCTATTTTTCACGATCGATCCAAGCATATAGATATTTGGTATCACTATCTACAAGTTTGTGTGTAGAGGTGGATCATGTTGTTGCAGTACATCCCAATAGAGGAACAAGATGAAAAAATTTTGACAAATGTTTTTCAAGAGGAAAATTCAAGTTCCATAGAGGCAGGATTGGGGTGGCAGATAATCCCTTTCTTGCTGAGAGGGAGTGTTGAAAATGCAGTAAGAAAGTCTGAGTTTGACAATGCCTTGGTCAAACTAGAGAAAATTCGAACCTTGGAGGTAGTTAACAGAATATTGGAGGTAGTTAACTGAGGTGACATGACTCTTGTCACTTAGTAAAATCAGTTAATTTGAGTTGGGGAACCTTGATTTTAGTTTAGTATCATTGATTGCTAATTTTTTGCAATATATTTTAGTTAATTTGAGTTATTGTTAGTTAAAATAGTTCTAATTGTTGGAGAAACTAGTGGAAGGTCAAGTTGTGCAGTGTAACTTTTTTGGAGCAGGGTCCCCTAGGTCAAAGCCCCTCATGAGTTGTAATGGGCCTAAAGGATAGAACTAGGGTCCGCAAACCACAGTTTTCGGACCTTAGATAAGTGCAAGCTAAAAGTAAAAATAGTAGTCTAGATCGAGTCGATAGAGGGGAGATGATGCTGATGTAAGAGATCTGGCTATGTTTTGATATTTTGAGCGAATTGTCTGGGTTAGAAGGATCCTACTAGCTGTGTGCGCAGAGACCTTAAGTCCTTTTGTGTGTAGACCCCGCTAGCTGTGTGCGCGGGTATAACAGAGGTGTTTTAAGGAAGATATGAAATGTGAATTAATAAAGGAATGTTTTGGATGATATCGAGAGTATCAAATGCATCTACTACGTACTTTATGATTTGTTTTGCATGGTAATTTTGGCTACTGTGTTATTTGAAGTTAGATCGATTGTGTAACTATTTTATGCTTTAGATGAATCTTAGATGAATGAATATTTTACTATTGGGATTTAATATTATTTGTTAAGGGATTGCAGAATTTGTTTAGCGTGCCAACAAGTTAGTTGACCTAAAATCTATCTGATTAGGTTTTCTAGTTAGGGCTTTTGTCGCACAGATGAGAATATAGTTGTTCCAGATCTGAAGACACCCCAATCATTTAATTCTCTCTTAGGGCATGGAAAATTGGTTCCAGCACCCCCCTATACTGCTTTGGGTGAGACTTTGACCTGCGCAAGCAGGTCACTGCCGAAAGAGCCAGTAGTAAGAGGGATTTTTTGGTTTACCTTAGCTTCGAACTTGGGTTATGACCCCTCAAGCCAACAAATGGTTCTATTTCCGGGACCGAGATCATTTTGAGAGAGATTAGGTGATTTGGAAGCCATCAAATCCTAAATTAGAGGACTAGTTTTAGAAGCAAATTCAAGAATTTTCCCTTAAAGAAAACAGAAGTAAGAAGTTGTCTGCTGAAGATTGGAAACATAAGTATATCTTCACAGAGGTTCACGATATTTTCTTTGTGACCTTTGCGCACAAATTACAGGAGTGGTTTTCAAGATTAGCAGAGTTCCAAACCTGTTGGAAGGACGACAAGGTCACGTAGTGGATACCTGGATTAATCCAACAATTAGAACATACTGATAATTACATCACCTGTAATATAGATCATTGGGTTAATAGTATCTTGGGTGGTTTTGTGACAGAATTTGCAGTAGATCAGTTTGTGTTGTACTCTAAAGTTGAAAGGATATTTTTCAAGGGATTGAGAGGTAAATTCATAAGCTCTCTTCCTCTGCTGATTAAGATACTATTGTGTGAAAAGGGTGTTTTGTGCAGCCACACTGAGTGAATGACCCCTGATAAGATAGAAAGCACTATGTGTAGTGGAAAATATTATCGGGTCAATCAGAGAGGGGACAAATATGTATACAACCCTTAAGAAATTCACCTGATATAGAGAATAGTGAGGCTATGCACGCTGAAGGTAGCCCTCCTACTACGACATAGTCGAGCTCTCGCAGGGGTAAGACATCTCCTACCCCACCACCACCGCCACCTGTAGAATATATGGCTACGCATATGAAGCTACCCACCTTTAAGGGTGTGGGAGATGAGGACATGGAGAGATTTTGGTTTGTTGTTGATGTGGTGTGGATTGTGCAAAATGTTAATATTGATGTTGTCAAGATAGTGTAGTTGGCTATGGAATTTGAAGGTCGTGCGTTAGATTGGTTCATGGGATATCTAGCCCAAAACGTTGATCCCACCGTTGTGTAGATTAAGAATGATTTGAAGCAACAATTCATGAAGCCAAAGTCCTACTCATAATGCATGGTAGAATTAAAAGATATCAGATAGGAGCCAAACGAATCTGTTTGGGAAGCCGATCAACGACTGAATCACACCATCAACAAAGGAGGATTTGTTTACGATGATAAGCAGCATAAGGAATGGTCAATTTCCATGCTTTTTCCACATCTATGCGAGCCTATGGGTCTATAGAAGATTGATTCTTAGGCTGAAGCTCTGGAAATTGCTATGAAATTGGAATTTGCGCCCAAAGAAGATGCTTAATTCGAAACATTTCAAATTCAAAGCCAGCTAGAGGCTATGCACTTAGAAATTCAAAACTTACATAGAGATCAGGGTAAAGAAGTTGACACAGACGTCTGGTGCATACACTGTAAGGGTTCAGGCTACACCAAGGATCAGTGCACTCTGTTCTCATATTATATGCAATCAGGGGGACCAAATCCACTACGCCCACAGGATGCTGCTAGGAAAAGTACCCCCACACTATGGTGCGCTAATTATAGGGTAGATGGATGACCTGATACATACTATTATCCTTGGTTAGGGAGCTATGTGCTAGAGCTGAAGCAACAATGGTGCAGGTTTTTCTCTTCAGTTGGTCATGATGAGCACCACTACTAGGCATTCAACCTAATGATAGACAATGCTAACCTCTATAGAGTGCAATCCGACCCTTCTTCACCAGCATCTCCCTCAAGACACGGAGGATCTCTAGCAAGAGGAAGGGGAGGGGGAAGAAGTGGAGGCGCAGGTCGGGGAAAGGGAAGTTAATCTGCTATAACTGTGGAGACCCTGGACACTACACACATGACTTCCCAAACCTTGCACGACAATATTGTAGGTATTGTAGGCAATTTGATCATGTAATTGAATATTGTCCTTTGTTTCTTGCAAGAATGAAGGAAAAGAAACAAGAGCCACCTACGAAAAACATACAAATGGTTAAATTTGAACTGTGTAATGATGGTCCAAGTGTAAACGTAAGTACACATAGTGGTGCTACCACCGGAGGAGATGAGGAAAAGAGGGATGATGCAAAGGAACTAATCATAAAGGCATCTGACAAGAAAGAAGGACTCAACCTACAAAAGGAAAATGAGACCTTTATTGAAGCTAGGAAGGAATTTGCTGCTGCAAGAGCGTCCACATCAAGATCTAGCATAAAGCCAAAGACAGACGATGAAGTCAAACCATTCCTACAAGCCTGTATTAAATTATTGTGCAATAAAAAGGTGGTAGATAATATTCAGGCCTTGATAGGCAGTTACGTGGAAAAAGAAGTACCTCGAACTAAGACTAAGGCTGTGAACAAGATCTATAAAAACAAGAAGAGAACTGGTTGGGAGATGCACATGACTGTAGAAAATGGAGAGTATGAGATGGATCAAGTCATCCTGGACTTAGGGTTTGATTCAAATGTTTTACCTAAGCATATATGGTAGAATATGGGAGAACCAAAGTTGGAGTGGTACACCATTAAATTACACATGGCCAATCAACAGAAGATCATTCCACTTGGAAGACTTCCCCAAGTATTGGTAGATATTGATGGAGTAAAGCTACGCATTTATTTTGAAGTAATACAAATTGTGGATGATGCCGACCCATACCCTGCGCTGTTAGGATTGGATTGGTCCATCGATATGGGAGGCATCATCAACCTGAAGCGTAGAAGCATGATCTTCGAAAATAATGGTATGTAGGTGATAGTACCATTGGACCCGACAAAAGGAGAAAGATACATAGAGCCAATGAGAAAAGGATATGACGTAGATCATATCTATAATATAAATACGCGAGACGAGGATTGGATCAACCCCACAACTGATGGGATATTGAAATGGGAGAAGGATAGCTTGTGTTTTTCAGATTTGGATGAAGAGATGGAGAATTGGAAGAACCGATTGCATGATGTTTCTACGCTGCGTTGTCTTAAGATCACTAAATACTTCTAGTGAATATCCTCAGAGGTAAGAGAAATACCCTATTTTGATGGTTTTGGTAGTGTCATGATATTTTTGGAAGAATTGGAAAAGTTTGTCCCAGAGGAACAAAGGTTCTGGGCACTTGACTTGGCTATGCGCGTGACCCCAGCGCGTTGGTGGGATACACACAAGGGAGTTTTTAAGGACTGGGAGGAAAGAAACCAAATGATGAAGTTTCACTTTGAGCCACCTGCTACCCCACAAAATGAGTTTTTATATGGTCAGGGAGACTCGCGAAAGCACCTGCCCATGTGGATGGAAGTTTGGAAGGAAAATACTTGGAACGAGTGGGTTCATATATTTATTCATTCATTTGGACTAGTGCCTACCACTTGGTATTTTGAAACAGAGTTTCACCGAGGAACTTTCCATTGGATTAAAATGACTGATGATTTCCTATTAACCTTTAGCTTGGTTGGAGGATCAGAAGGATTGTATGAAGCCCTGAAGGATATAGATGCTCTTGTCTTTAACAAATCTTGGTTGAAGAAATAATGTGTTGTGCCAACATGGGATGCGCGGATGCACGATATTGTCAATTGCACGAACTTGTCGATAGAGGAGAATGAATATGATCCAAGGAATGTCAACAACCCTGAATCTGAAGGGGAGCACGCAGTTGTAGGGCCCTCATTGGGAATGGTGGATGTAACTAAACCTATAAAGTTAAAGGAAGTCAAAATTGGGATAAAAGAGCAACCCAAGTCACTACAAGGAAAAGACTCTCTAGCAGATGTTTTTGAGGAACCCCATAGAAAAATACCCCAGACGTCTGTTTCTAGTGGAGGATCCTAGAGGAGGTTGGCGAGTGGAGGTTTTTGCGGATGTATTTCGTTCGGTTCTCTTATCAACCTAAAATGCACTGGTGTGTTCAATATGACAAAGCACCGGTGCATTACAAAAATTGGCACACCGGACACCGTGCACTCCATACACACAGGCCCGGTGCGTTTTATTTTTTTAGAGCACTGGTGCTTTACATGTAGACCACACAGATATCGCCCGGTGTGGAATAAATGAAACACACCGAGGCGCCCACAAAACGCGCCCACCAGTGGATGGTTAAATAAAGAAAATTATGGCAAAAAAACCACATAAAACATTAGCACACTGGAAACAGTGCGCTCCATACACACCCTCCCGGTGCTTTTAATTCAGCAACCACGCCGGTCCATTTCATATCGTCAGCCTTGGTGCCTCATAAAAAGCGCACGAAACATAAACGACTCGGTGCCGAATGACTGAAATGCACTGGGATCCCCGTAAATGCCGCGCACCGGAAAAGGGTTTAAAACAAAAAAATTAAGGCCAAAAAACCACAAAAATCATTGGTTCACCGGGCATCGTTACTGGTGCATTAGATTACTATACAGCCCCAGTGCCTCACATCGCCATGCCTCGGTGCGTCATAAAAGCGAGCGGAACATAAAATTCCTAGGGTGGAATGATGGAAACGCACTGGGGTCGCCATAAATGCCATGCACCGGAATAGGGTTAAATAAAAGAAATTATGACCAAAAACTCGCAGAAATCATTGGTTCACCGGACACTGTTACCGGTGTGTCATGATAATGTAGAGCACTGGTGCTTTAAAAATACTCCGCCCCAGTGCCTCCTAAAGGCGTGCGAAAACATAAAGAGCCCGATGTGGCATATATACAATGCACCAATACTCCAGAAAACATCCCACACACCGGAATAGGGTTAAATAAAAAAATTTACAGCCAGAAAACTGCAAAAATCATTGGTTCAACGGACACTATTACTGGTGCATCATATTACTGTAGAGCACCGATGCATTAAAAATACGCCGCCCTGGTGCCTCCTAAAAGCGCGCAAAACAGAAAGAGCTCGACGTGACATACAGGAAACGCACTGGTATTGCTGTAAAAAGCCCGCGCATCAGAATATGGTTAAATAAGAAAATTACGGCCAAAAAACTGCAAAAATGATTGGTTCACCGGATGCCGTTACTGGTGCATCTTGTTATTGTAGCACACTGGTGCGCGACAGTTACGCTGCCCCGGTGCTTCCTAAAAGCACGGGAAAACAGAAAGAGCCTGGTGCGACATTAATACAGTGCACTGGTACTCCAGTAAAAACCTGGCGCACCGGAACAGGGTTAAATAAAAAAAAATTATGGCCAAAAAACCACATTTTTCACTTTTTTCAGTGCTAGAGAGATCTCAAGCACCAGTGCAAGTTATCCTTGCTTGAGCCCAATTGACATCCGTGCTCCCATTGCACTTATTGCACGCACTGCTGCTGTACATTGCCACCAATCTCCAGCTTGAATTTTATATAATAGTGGACAAATTTTATTTTTTAAATTGTATAGCCAATATGCCTCCTCGATGAGTAAATGTACAAGTGTCTTTCTATTTTTTCCATAATTAAACCTTTTAGCGGATTAGAATTTGAAAAAACCTTAAAATTAACCAATAAAAAAAAAAAAAAATAATGTCGCGCGGTGCGCTCGAGCCATTCAGCTTGCACCGGTTGCGGTGCTACCCGATGCTGAAGGCGTTCACACCAGTTCCGGGGCAGTACTGCGAGGTGCAAGGTGTAATTTTAAAAATTTTAAAAAGTGCGGTGCGATCATTTACCAGGCTGCACCATTGACAATGTTGAATCGTGGACACTCAGTGCGTTGATGAACTTATCTGGCCCAGGGCGCATAAGTTTTTCGGCGCACCGGAACTGCCAATCGACATTGTCAACGGTTCGGGTTGGTAAACCAGTGCTAAGTGTATCCACATCGGGTCTAGGGTGGATTCCAAAGTCGCATCGTGTAATTGTAAATTTTACAACAAAGAGTGGTGCGCTCGGATACTTGGCCGCACCGTACGACTATGTATGGTGGCAAGAGAGCAGTGTGCTGACTTAGCTATAAGCCCCGGGGCGTATAGTGAAGTTAGTGCACTGGCCTCCTGACACCGCACTTAGTGAACGGTGCGCTAAAAATATTTTCTGGATCACCGCTCTCGGTGCTTTTTATATCATTATGTGCACCGTAGACGGTGCGTTTCTGGGTAGGGATGCACCGTGACCAGTGTGTGACTGTGTTTTTGGTGCATCGTCCCTTGTTTTATTTATTTTTCAAAAAAAATTATATACGTATATTTTTAAATACATGTGTCATTTAATTAAAAAATTGTGTTTGATATGTCAATCATTCAGAGACATGAAAGGAGAGAAGAGGAGCAACAACAACAACAATAGGCAGAACAATATAACATGGTTCACCTGTGGGAGGCAAGAGAGAGGGAGAGAGATGCGTACCCTCACCCTATTACAGCAGCGACACAGGGGCTCCTAAGGTAGGTATGCCTCCTCAAGTTCTATGAGGAGGATACTTCCCTAAAGTCCCATAGTGGTCTTTTGAGACATCTTATCCGAAGGTGGAATGCCCAGCGACAGGCTTTCCAAGTTGGTATCCACCAGTGGTACACGCCCACTGAGGAGGATGTTTATTTTATTACAGGGCTTTCGAGGAGAGGGGTGGATTTTCCCTCGTTCCCTAAGGTTCCAACTGGTTGTGTGGTAGGGAGTTAGTTAGTTTATTCCTAGAGATACAATAGAGCAAACATATTGTCTCCTTCAGATTTTCACGTCTCTGGAGGACAGTTACGTATTGGTGCGTTTGGTGGTGAGGAGGTCCAGTGTCTCTCACTTATCATTTCGACCATTTCGCACAACACCAATGACGAGAAACGCATTAGTTTCCAGCTTTTATATTATTTTTATTCTTTACTACAATAGCCATGACTTGTTAGGTGGTCTGCTATCTTTTTACGGTAGTTCTGTACAACATTAGATAGATGTCGTGCTTGTGCACAAGGGAGGGTCAAATTCCCTTTTGCTTCAGAGCTTTTTTGTTTATTTTTTGAGAGGTTTCCATAGACGAGACCTTCTTTTCTTCGGCAGCCTCGTAGGCCGATGACTGAGGCATGTATGCATTTGTGGGGGCAGATGATGCCCAAGAGGGAGGAGACTCTGTTTCCAACGAGGATATCAGATGATGCACTGGGGTTGCTAGCCAGTGTTGATGAGCATCCCTTCATTATGGTCCCATGTCCTTATGCAGGGTTGGATTGGCGAGGGTGTGCCAACATCCTCTTCACAGATGATGAACCACCAGATGATAGAGGTAATATTACTGTTTTATTTTAATTTATTCTAACATTTTATTTAACTTGTTTTTATTAAATTGTGTAATGAAATTTTCTAATTATTTTTGTGTACTTGTATATATTTTGCAGACATTGGCTCTTATGATGGTGAAGATATGTCGTCACCACCACCTGATCCAGTTGTGGATCTTGATCATCATCTTGATGCCGAGGATCAGTAGGAGGCTGGTGCAGATGATCAGAGACCTGCTCCTGCTGGTGCGCCGGCCCGCGGTCAACGTATGAGAGATGCTAGATACAGGATGGAGTTGGGCAACCAACTCATTGCATTTCTTGTTGAGGCGGGCATCCGCCCTGCTGATTTCAAAGATATAGAGGCCGATGATAGGCTCTTACAGATGTGGAGAGGCATGCCGCGTGACATGTACAGTCTGATGCGGCATGTCGTAGGAGTTACGACAGCTTTTACGCGACTGACAAGGATTGTCGCACGTTACGAGCAAGCCGCAACACATGATGGATAGTCTGCGAGACACAACATACCATTGACATCTCATGATCGTTCACAACCTCGCGCCGTGCCAGATTTGCATGCAGAGCCTCCAGTAGCATCTACCAGCATTCATCATGGAGATGAGGCTCGATCATCGGCTGATCCATGACATTTATATTACAATTGTATACTTTTACCATTATATATATATATATATATATATATATATATATATATATATATATATATATATATATATATATATATATATATATATATATATATATATATATATATATATATATATATATATATATATATATATATATATATATATATTATGGTCCATGTATTTTATGTTCATTTTGCAGTTGTGCTTAATTTACATGTTGGTGATCATCATTATGTGTATGTTGTGAGGTCATGTTAGATATGTTCATTTAATGTGTAGCTTGTAGATAGATGTGTATGTGATAGCATGAGATGTGTATTTGATGTTTGTGTTGTACTGATGATGTTAATATATAATGTTAATTGTGTTTTGTTAGATGATCATGATCACGACGATGCAGTAAGCGATTTTGAATGTGTTTTTTAGTCAAATATGATGTTTGTATGATGCTTATCATGAACGTGATGTTTATTAATTAATTTATAAATACCAAATGATCATGATATTGTAAATTTGTAATATTTGTATTTTTAATTGTATTTAAAATTCTAAAATTGTAATTGTAGTGATATATATGTAAATTTCTAAAATTGTAATTGTAATTGTATATATGTAAAATTCTAAAATTGTTATTGTACGTGAAATTGTAAAATTGTAATTGTAATTGTAATTCTAATTATAATTGTAATTGTATGCAAAATATTTGTAAAATTTTAATTGTATTAATGTGAAATGAATTTATTAAATTTTTTAAATTTGTAAATCTTAAATAATTGTAAAATAATAAATATAGAATAATATGATTTATTGTAACATAAGGAAATTTAGGAAATAATGCAAATAAATTCCTGTACTTAATTAGAATTATCATTATTTTATTATGATCTTAGATACAAAAAAAGAATTAATTTATACAGTACGCCATTGTTTTTGAGATCAAGTACATAATACCAAATTATCAAGTGAATTATTGATTTTAACATTACACAATGCAAATTACCAATTAATTCAAATTAATACATATTACATTAATATTTCGAAAAACTCATCTTAAAAAGTATAAATATTGATGAAATAACACATATTGTACCATATCACTCTCGGTTCTCATGATCACCCTCATTATCTTCTAGCTCGCATGGCATGATAACACTATTGTTCTCAAAAATATGTTTTGATCTAGGTTCATGTGTCAATATGAACCACCAATCCCTATCCAACACATCTGGGTAGAAAAACACCTGGTTGCAGTGTTTAGGGAAAACATAGGGCTCCTTAGCTTCATCCCACATCTTTCTATAGTTGATACATATCAGCCTACTATCGCGATCTTCCTTTACATTATTCTGATCAAACTTGTCCCACCACTTGCACCTAAAAATAACACATTGGAAAGAAGAAAATTCCACTTAAATGATCTCTTGTATCTTTCCGACGTAACCTAATGTCCCTCTTACTAGTTGTTGATCATGGTGGCTAGATCAACTAGATTGATCGAACTCGAATTCCACTCCAAAGTCTTGTGTGATATTTCCAGCATCGACATTTTTTGTGCGAAAATGGTGTCCATATGCCCACATAGATGGGAATAGATGCACCTATTATAAAAAAGTTTAAAAAATCATATAAGTGTCGTGTGTCTTATAAATAATAATCCAACAGTTAAAATATGAAATGTAGATGTTTTAATATAAGCTTCAAATTTACATATAAATTATTACTAAGTTGTTACACCCAATCCCTACGTTTAGCGCATCCTCTCCAGCACGCAGGTAACGACCGGTAGCACCGTATTTCTCTCTGACTTGGTCAGTAACCCAACTGTTGGGGCATATTTTTGGCATATTATCCTTTAAATTATCGGGATAAGGCATGCTTCTACCATTCAACCATCCAAATTCTTTCCTGTCACTATCCCATTTCATTCTTTTTTGTTCATACAATGCGACCCACGGTTGTGTCGCTTCAGAATTGTAAAGAATGAATTTATTGATTGCTTCAATATCTGCATTCACTGATGAAATAAAACCAACATTATATAGTACTTAGAGATCAAAATATACATTATATCGAAGTTCAACATGAATATAATTAATTACTTTTTGTAAATTTGAAAAATTATAAGTCACTT
Source organism: Pinus albicaulis (assembly GCA_034641835.2). NCBI lineage: Eukaryota > Viridiplantae > Streptophyta > Pinopsida > Pinales > Pinaceae > Pinus > Pinus albicaulis. The sequence goes on along the minus strand of CM076569.1, from coordinate 879,560,747 downwards.
ACTCTTTATCAAGCGCTTTTTTCCACTTGTTTGGAGCAACTCTCCTTCTCTTTTGTCTTCATCCAATTCATCGCTCCAAATCACCACACCTGGTCTGTTGTCGATCTGCTTGATGTACTCACTGGCATAGTAGAAAGACTCATACGATAGGTACCCCTCTGCCATAGACCCCTTGGTTTTTTCCCTTTGTCGAACAAAACCTTTCAATTTTTTCATGTATCTCTCTAAGAAGAACATCCAATGACAAGAAACAACCCCAACTAATTCAACCTCATCTAATAGGTGGATTAGAAGATGAACCTATAAGTCCATGAAACTCGTCGGCAGTTCCTTCTCAAACATACAAGCAATCTCAACTATCTCTTGACGCCACCGTGGAATGCTAGCCACATGAATCTCCTTTGACGTGATCCAATGTACACATGTAGATAATTTAGATATGGCACGTCCTAGGTCTTGAGAGAATTCATGTTTCACACACCCACGCACAAACAAAGGATAATGACATTGCAAAGCTATAAAAACGTGAAATAATATACAAAATTAGTTATGTTTTATGATCACCGCATGGGATAAAATTTATTAATATAAAAAATAATAAAATCATGCTTTTGAAATTATACGTACTCTTAGAAGATTCAAATGGTCATGCAATTTCAACCCCGAAAAATGGTCATCCACGGTGAAGCAGTGCCGTAGTGAAGACCCATATGAAGCTGGCACCCTCACATCCATTATAATTTCCTTTGCCAAAGATATATCATCTTTTTTTAAAATCCATGGGACATCACCTTCTTTGAAAAACCATGAATTAGAGGGACTAGCGCCTGCCTCTGATCCCATACTTTCTAATCTTCTTGGCCAATTTTTCTTTTTAGTTTTTGAAGTAATAAGATCTTTCCTAACTGCCAATGTGTCACTTTGTTTCGATGATATGTGCCTCCATAAAGAAGATGAAACATTTTTAAATATATGCATGGGATCCAATAAGTGGGAAATCTTAAGATGCTCCCAATATGGGAGGTCATAAAAGATAGATTTCCTTTTCATCCCAATGGGAAATTTCTCAACATAGGTGTTGAATAAATCTGGATCATCGAACTTAGGCTCCCCATTTGAATCGAACATTTCTGTGAACTCCTTCCCCTTCTCTCTCTCATATGCTCTAAGCCATTCAACTGGTGTCATTATTGGAGGCCTTTGGGTTCTTTCTCGTTTACCATTGAAAGTGGATGTTGCTCTTCTGTAAGGGTGTTGTTCTGGTAGGAATATCCTGGAGCAATCATACACTGGATTTCGTAGGTCCTTGGACCATCTATCTTTCAGAGAAGGTCCACAACATTTACATTCAAAATACCCTTTTGTTACAAGACTTGCGAGATTATATTTGTATAAATTAATTAATATGCATGGCATGTTAAAGACTATCATGAATATCAGAACAAATAATATTACAACAAATTAAATAACTAATATGTGAAAGAATATTGTTACATTATATATAAACAAATCAATAAATTAAACATGAAATTTACCAGAGCAAACTCTTAAGCCTGGATAATCATGTGTCGTGTAAGCACATATGCCATACAACATAAACCTCCTCTCTACTGCGATGGGTCTTGATACATCGTATACATTTATCCCATCCCATAATTCCTTAAATTCATCTACCAGTGGTTGTAAGTAGGCATCCATATTCTTCACTTGTATTCTACCAGGGACTATGAGAGCCAACATAAGATGTTCATTCTTCACGGAAAACCATGGGGGGATATTGTTATTGATCACTACTACAGGCCAAATAGAATAGTTGGTGTTCTGGAGGGAATATGGGTTGAGACCATCTATGGCTATGTTGAGTCGTAGACTTTGTACTTCATTCTTGAATTTTTTGGGCCATGTATCCTCTATATGCTTCATGGCTATTGAATCAGTTGGTATTCACATAACTCCCAACTCACTTCTGTGTGAGGCATTCCATCCCTGAAACATAGCTAATTCTTTGCAATGAAAGAGCCTTTGAATCCTTGGGATTACAAGCATGTGCCTCAATATCTTAAAAGGAGGACTAGTACGTGATTTACCCTTCTTTTTTGATTTATGATACCTGTCATGCCCACATTTCAGACACATCTCTTTGTCTGCATATTCTCCTCTATATAGAATACAACCATTTGGACATGCATGATATGATATGTACTCAACACCCAACATTTTCAACAATTTTTTTTCCTCCTCGCAGCTGCCAGGCAATAAATTATCACTTGAAAGAACCTTATCTTTGAAGAACCTGTAGTTGGTGATCGTGGAAAACTATATTAATAAATGTACATTAATTTCAATATAATTATTAACGTTCATAAAATTTAACATTTTTAATGTTCATTGTAGTGTACTGATTATATTTCAAATTTATATATAAGGCGGGAAGTACTTTATGGTAAATTACCTCAAAAGTTCCGAGAAATATGCATTAGACAAGCAAAAATTTTCTTTCAAGTTGTACAGTAACATCATTGTCCCCAACTGGGTAGAATTTGACTGACCATCGGGTCCAAAGAGAGGGGTGGTGGAAGCAAATTTAAGGCTTTAGAAAAAAGTGTCAGCGATATTAGCATCATCCCAAAGCTGATCATCATTTTGGAATGCATCTAACAACATTGTCTCCATGGCAGTCGTATCCCTTAAGTAATCATCCATACCAACTTCTATTTGATTGTATCCATTGCCAGCTTGTGAAGAACTACTATTGCTGTAGTCATTCCTAATTGGTGAATCTGGATATAGTGGGAATTGAATCGGTGGTTGATTCAACCATTCTTGGTATCGTTCCTCTCCAATTTTTTCTCTTAATTCAGTCTTCTCTTGATTTGACATTGTTGTGGGGCGCAACGGAAGATGGTAGGTAGGTCGTTCATCATCACTAGAACCCTAATAATTAAAAAAAATAAAAAATTGAACATGATTAGTACAAAATATTATGATATCAATTAGTAACCACGTTGACAATATTGCATGATTATAAATTGGTTTGACGTTGAAATAATTACATATTAATCAACATATATACCAAAAAATTATAATTATAATTACCATCATTGTCCTGGGATTGTGGCTAGAAGATGCAATATTGTTACAATTGGTAGGGTGAAGCAGCTGTCCATTTTCATCTACCAAATGCGTCTTGCGGTATGCAGCTCCTGATAAGAACTTTCGATGTTTTGGAGCCGTACTTGAATATAATTTTTTGCATCTGAACTCGATGATGAATTTGCATGAACCTGGAAATTTGTATACATTATAAATTTAATTAAGTTGTGCATGATTGACTACATGGATAAAAAAAATACATAAATTCAATTAGATAGTGAAAAAATAAAACAAATCTGAAGTAAATATTATGTCTCCACATGGATAGGGAGAACTCTACGATGGAATTTGAGAAATATTATGGAATGAGTTGGATTTTGAATAATTGTCCATTTCATATAATATATGATATTTTCTCCCTGCATTTGAGCAAAACAACAATAAACTTTGGTGCACAAACCTAAATGTAATTCTGGTGCGTACTGTTTAGATAACCGCACTAGCCAGTTCTTTATTTTGCGCATTGGTGCGCTTTTGTAACAAGTAGCACCAGTACGGTTGAATTAAAAGACGCACCGGTAAACGAATAATCGCAATAAAAAAAATCACAACCCTATATTCTTTAAGTGAAAAAAGAGGTAAATTGAAAATTGGGTGGAAAAATATTTTCGAAAATTTAATTTCATAAAACATTTTTTTAAATACTAAACGCTTTTCATTATTTCACTATTTTTGCAAAAAATTTCAGCCAGAGATTTGCAGGATACATACCTGGAGAAAATAGAGCATGAGAGCACTGTGGAGCAGGGAAATATTTTTGAACAGAAGTATTCAGACAATCCGAATTCCAAACCTCTGGTAATTCAAACCCTGTACCATAGAATTTTAAACGATGTGAGTAAAGTTTATTGTTTTTTTGTACTTTTTTCTGCAGTTTTTTTTATGCAGTGAAATAATAAATCGAAGTCTATTGTTTTATTTTATTTTTTCTCTAGTTTTTTATGAAGTAAAATAAAAAATCAAATCTTATTGTTTTTTTTAACTTTTTGTTTCTGCAGTTTTCAGAAACAAAAATAAAAAAAGAAATCAATTTTTACAAACAAAACCCTAGGTTCTTTTTGTTTCTGCCATTTTTTCTCCCTCTTTCTTTTCAATTTAGATTTATAGGGTTTATGTTCTCATAAGAAATCCAACCCACAGGACGACTTGCATAGTCGGATCCCAATCCATGTTGGCCCTTGTGTCAGTCTTAAAAAAATACAGATTTTTTTGCGCTGGTGCGCCCTGCGTAACATTGCGCACTGATGCTCTTTGTTATACAAGTGCACCGCTGAAGTACACTGATAAAAAATAAAAAACAAAATATGTTTTTATCAGTGCGCCATTCGTAACATATGGCACTGGTGCACTATTACATTATGGAGCACCACAAAACCTGCTGTTTTAGAAAAAACCATTTTACAAACATACCCTACATTATTTTTGTTTCTGCCCTTTCTTCTCCCACTTGCTATGATTTCAGAATTAAGGTTTTTCAATTTATATTTATAGGGTTTTTATTGCTAAATATAAGCCTAAGACATGCAACCAACGGGAGGATTTGCATAGTCAGATCTCAATCCATGTCGACCTTTGCATCAATCTTAAAAAAGTCATTTGTTTTCGTCGGTGCCCCCTTCGTAACATAGCGCACCGGTGTGCTATGTTATACAAGCGCACTATGCAAGTATAGTGATAAAAAATTAAAAAAACAAATTATGTTTTTATCAGTGCGCCATATGTAACATATGGCACCGGTGCACTATTACATTATGGCGCACCGCACAATGTGCTGTTTTGAAAAAAAACCATTTAACAAAAATACCCTACATTATTTTTGTTTCTGTCCTGTCTTCTCCCACTTGCTGTGATTTCAGAATTAGGGCTTTTCAATTTATATTTATAGGGGTTATATTTCTAAATATAAACCTAAGACATCCAACGAACGGGTTGACCTACATAGTCGGATCCCAATCCATGTCAGCCATTGCGTAAATAAAAAAAAAATCGGTGTGCCCTGTCTGACAGAGTGCACCGGGGCAGCTAGTTGTCATAGCGCACCGCGAAATTACTGTCATAAAAAATTAAAAAAATATGCAGCCGGTGTGCTATTTCATTATGACGCATCACAAACGTTCAATTTCGAAAAAAAAAACTTTCAAAAAATACAAACCTTACTTTCTTTTTGTTTCTCCCCTTTCCTCTTCTTCTTTCTGTAATTCAGAATTAGGACTTTTCAATTTAGATTTATAGGGTTTGTATTGCTAAATATAGACCTAAGACATGCAATTGACGGGATGATTAGCGTAGTCGTATCCTAATCCATGTCGGCCTTGGAATGATTAAAAAAAAAACAGATTTTTTACGGTGTGCCCTATGTAAGATAGCGCACTGGTGCTCTATTTTTTACAAGAGCACCAGATAAGTAATGTGAAAAAATAATATTTTTTTAACGGTGCGCCATATGTAAAATATAGCACCGATTTATGCTAAAAAAAAACTAACACTGGATGATTTTTATTATTTTTATGATGGTTAACCGGTGCAGTCCTTGACATGTAACACACCCGGGCTTCTTGTTGACATAGAGCACCATACGGTGTATTATACTGTTTTTTCGGTGCGTGGGAAAGTCATGAACGCACCGAAGTCGGTGCGTTCACCATGAATGGCGCACCGGTTTTTTAAGATTTTTTTTTTTTAAATTCAGAATTTCACAGTTTATTTAAAAATATATTATTGAATGATATGACACATGTTTTATATTGTTAAAGAAATGATTGACAAGAGATCAAGTAACAAAAATACTGATAACACATCAAGAAAAGCAAAAAAGGCAAGTTCTTTGTAAATTTTTTACAAAAAAATTATTTTTGAACTATATGTAAGTTTAAATAATATGTATTGTTTAATATGTATCATGCAGAGCCACAAAATGACGAAGCTCGATAAGATTATTTATGATCTAGGACTAGAAGAGCGTATAATCTTGATGGAAAAATTGCAAAAGAATGAATCAGGTACTGAATGAAAAAATACTGTCGATCGAATATGAGTTTCCTTTTTTAGTTTTCATTAATAATATAATTAAAATTATTAGATAACATGTGTGAAAAATTCTATTAATTCACCTCTGTTTAATGTTCTACAGGGACCAACAACTCAGAAAAGGAATGTTGTTCTAAGAAAAAAAAAACAATAGAACATGCAAATGAAAATGAATTGCTCCTTAGCTCATCTAGAGTGGTGTTGAAGGTTAACGAAAGGGGGAAAAACTTTTACAAATGTTTGAGGGTTCTAGTGGAACGAATGTATAGACGTTCTTTCCACTTACAATAAAAAAACCAAACCAATGATTCCAAGAACCAAATTTTATGTAAACTACACGAAGATTTTCCAGAGAATTGGTCAATGAGACATGTCAGACTTTTAATAGCAAAAACATACAACAACAAAAAAGAAGGAATGAAAAAGTAATATTATTTTAGATGTTTGTCTAGAATTATTTATAAATATCACTTTTGTTATACTTACTTTTCATATATCAATATAAAAATTCAATAGTTTATTGTCATGTTACATTTTCAGGAAGATTATGAAAATCTCAAAAGTTGAACGAGTTGATATCAGAAATATGCAGTATGAATTTCCAAAAAGGTGTACAAGGAGATGGTCAAAGAAATGGACAAAATTTCATCGCGGGAGGAGCCATCTCAACAACAACGTGCTTCAACTGTAATATGTAATCATTGAATTTTTTGATCATTAGGTAAAATAAATAAACAATTTAGCATTAAATATTAATTTTCAAGTATTTTCTTGCAGAAAAAAAAAGAAAATGGAACCCATTCAACACATAAAACAGGACGACAAGGAAGAAAATGATTGATATTTAAGTTTGTGAGTAATTGTTACTTTCTTATAACAACTTAACTAGATTTCATTTTTGTATTTTTAAGTTGTTTTACAAAAATCATCATTGAATGTCTCCAAATAGGTGCTAACATAAAAAGAAGAACCATCAGAGAAATTGATTGAAATTGGTTTAAATATGGGTTGTGTGTATATGTTGGCATATCAGAACTTAATTGTGGAATTTGTAAGCATCTATTGATCTTTTTTTACTTAGCTACGTCTATAATTAATAGAAAAAATAAATCTTTTATATTAAATATATGATTTCTTTTGGGGTATAAAACTTGCAGGAAACAAAGTATGGCACTGCACCAATAGATCAAATCTTGAAAGATGGCACGTTACATGGTTTTGAAAGAATGTGTATAGTTTATGAGTCAATTGTTGCATTGGTATGCCATTTCTTTTTGATTTACATTGATGTATATTATTTAATATTGCAATTTTCATTATTCTCACCAATGTATATACACTCATTATAGTGTATTTTTACGTTTGTAGATGGAAGAAGGTGAAGAAGAAGAAAACAATCAACGTCGTGAACAAAACATTTTTGAAAATAACCAAAGTCATGGAAGTAGCTCTAATAGTGATAGCAGTTCAAGCGAAGAATGATGATCACTATGTTTGGATATAAAAGCAAGGCATTGTACTATTTTTGGAAAAATGTCTATGAAATCAGACATTTTCTTTAATGTAATGGACATAGTGTCCTAATTGAAAGATAAAGGGATACCAATAACTGTCCCATTTTGTATGACAAAGAATGTCTTATTCATATATATATATATTTTAAATTTATTCTATTGCGTTCTCCATTGTCGTTCTCAAATGCAGTAATAAAAATTTAATTCATATGAATATTGTTATAAAATATATATGTGTCGACTTTTGATGAATAATGAATTTTAAAAAACCACAATAATTATGATATGATATAACAAATTAATCTAAACATCACATTCAAATCCATTAATACAAATTTAATTAATATGAATATTGTTATAATATATGTCGACTTTTGATGAATAATGAATTTAAAACAATCACAATAATTGCACTGCCACAGGTCAATGTTTCTAAAAAATACAAAATGAAAAATGGTGCGCTTGTATTATTAAGCGCACCGATCCGTTTATACTATCTATCAGGATCGCACAAATACCAAAACCAATTAAAAATATCGAGGTGTTTGTGCGGTACGACGCTCCGGTGCATTTATGTATATATACGCACCGGTGTTGTTTTATCGCCTATGAGCATCGCACGAATACCGGTACCAATTATAAATTTCGGTGCGTCTGTGTGATACTATGCACCGGGGCGTTCTTTCTGTCTGTACGCACCGGTGCATTTGGATGACCAATAAGCACTGCACGAATACCGATACCAATTACAAATATCGGTGCATTTTTGTGATAGTACGCATCAGGGCGTTTATGTGTTGATAAGCGCTGGTGCATTTGTATGCCATATTTGCACTGCACGAATACCGATACCGATTGTAAACCTCGGTGCATTTGTGTGATACGATGCACCGGGGAGTTTATATAAAAATACGCACCAATGCGTTTATACGACCTATGGGCACCGCTCAAATCCAAAGACCAATTAGAATGGCCTCGTGCATTGTATCACCAACACCAGGCCTGGTGTTGTTATTTTCCTTAATGGCCCAGTGCATTCTTGTTCGAACACCCCGGTGCTCTGTTTACTGATATGCACCGGTGCGTTAAAACCTGATAAGAGAACCGATGAAAAAAAATCCGTAATAACATCCGACCACCCATTTTTTTTATTTGTGTTGAATTTCCATTAAAAGCTCCACTAAAACCTCTGTTACCAGAAACGGATGTGGTAGCATATGTTTTTTTGACAATTTTGGCCAATTTTATAACACTAAAAACCTCCTTTATAACCTCCGCTAGAGGGTATTTTCCTTGTAGTGAGTTGGCCAAAATTGGGGATTACTGGGATGATGATACATTAGGGAAGATTGCAGAGCTGCTAACAAAATATCAAGACTTGTTCCCTACAAATTTCTCTGAGCTCAAGGGAATTGTAGGAGACCTAGGTGTTATGAAGATCACTTTGAAACCAGATGCATGCCCTGTCAAGTAGTGCCCATACCAACTGAATCCAAAGTATAAGCATAAAGTAAAAGAGGATTTAGAAAATATGGTGGTTGCAAGTATCGTTGAACCTGTAGAGCAGTCTTATTGGGTGAGCCCAATGGTGGTTCAAGAGAAGAAGACGAAAGGAGAGATAAGGATTTGTGTAGATCTGCGCAAGCTGAATGATGCATGTGTGCATGATCCCTTCCCTACTCCATTTTCAGATGAGATCTTAGATAATGTGGGAGAACAAGAGGATTATTCTTTTACTGATGGATTTTTAGGATATCATCATATTAGAATTGCACTTGAAGACCACATCAAGACCATATTTACACCTGAATGGGGGTTTTTCTAGTACATTGTCATGCCTTTTGGATTAAATAATGCACCTATGATCTTCTCACGCGTAGTGGTGGTTGTGTTCAAAGAGTTCATGCATAAATTTTTGGAGGTATATTTTCACAACTGGACAATGTTTGGGTTGGTAAAGAAACATGTTTCAAACCTGCGCATGATGCTTGACACTTGTAGGAAGCACCAGATTTATCTTAACTTGAAGAAATGTATATTATGCGTGCCTTTTGGAATTTTGTTGGGGCATATAGTATGTCAACAAGGATTGATGGTAGACCCAGCCAAGATAGTAGTTATCATCAACCTATAAGTTCCCACTAATGAAAAAAAATTGCGCTCCATCCTACGACACACCGAATATTACAGAAAGTTCATTCAAGGCTATGATCTGATCACTGCACCAATGGAGAAGTTACTGAAAAAGGATGTGTCATTTTTTTGGGATGAAGAATGTCAAAAGAGCTTTGAGCTGCTGAAGGATAAAATGGTCATTGCATCTATTCTGATATTCCCAGACTGATATAAGGTTTTCCATGTACATGTAGATTCGTTGGGTATAGCACTTGGGGCTATTTTAGTGCAACCAGGAGAAAGAGACATCGATCACCCCGTTTCTTTTACCAGTAGGAAGCTCTCTAGTGTAGAGCGTAACTACTCAACCACAAAAAAGGAAGTATTGGCCATGGTCTTTTCCCTACAAAAATATAGGCACTATCTGTTAGGAGGACACTTCAAAATGTTCACTGATCATTCTACTTTGAAGTACCTGGTCAATAAGCCTATGTTGGGGGGGAATATTTGCAAATGGTTGTTGTTATTTCAGGAGTATGAATTTGAAATCACGGTGAAGCTTGGAAAGTTAAATTTTGGACCTGATCATTTGTCAAGTATCAAAAATGGGGAAGAACCAATAAGTCTGGAGGAAGGGTTGCCTGGTGCACAACTCTTTGTTATCAAGGTAGTTGATGAGAACTTTGCTGATATTATTCACTTTCTGACCACTAGAAGCATGCCTGCTGAATATTCGGTGCAACAGAAGAAGGAGTTGGTTGCGTGCGCAGCTGATTTTATCTTGATTGTAGGTCAGTTGGATAAATTAGGAGCAGATGAAGTATTGCGAAGATATGTTTTGGAACATGAGAGACATGATATCTTGGTTGAAGCTCATGGAGGGGTGGTAGGAGGCCATTATGCAGGGAAGGCTACTGTGCAGAAGGTGTTGTGTGCTGGGTTATGGTGGCCCACACTACACAGTGATGCACATGTGTATTGTTGAGCTTGTGATGCATGTAAGAGAAAGGGGAAGCCTTCATGTAGAGATGAAATTCCCATGCAGCCACAGATGGCCCTACATGCCTTTGATAAATGGGATATAGATTTTGTTGGACCTATCAATCCTCCAGGGAAGAAGATGGGAGTGCGCTATATCATCACTGTCGCAGAATATGTGACTAGATGTGCAGAAGCTAAGGTAGTTAAGGATTGTACTGCAGACACTACTAAACACTTCATTTTTGAACATATTTTGACTAGATTTGGATGTCTGAAGATATTGATGAGTGATATAGGTACGCACTTTGTTAATGAAACTATTGAATCTATGACAGAGGAATTTCAGATCCATCATCAGAAGAGTACCCTGTATCACCCAAAAGAAAATGGCGCAGTAGAGTTGTTTAACAAAATTATGGAGAATGCGCTCACAAAGATATGTAATGCTAACCAGAATGATTTGGACGTGTGCATCCCTTCTGTATTATGGGCTTATAGGACCACATGCAAGAATTTGATTGGGAAAACACCTTTCAGGATGGTCTATGGCCAAGAAGCGATCATGCCAATGGAGTATATTTTCCCAAGCTCGCGCATCGCAGAATTCACTAATATGGTGGAACATAACATCATGGATGAACATTTGGCACAATTGGTTGCCCTAGAAGAGGATCGATTCATTGCCAACTTCCATCAACAAGTGCATAAGGCGCGTGAGAAAGCCTGGCATGATAGGAACATCAGGCATAAGGTGTTCAAGGAGGAACAATTGGTCTTGTTATACGACAATCAGTTTGCACACCACCCAAGGAAGTTCATAAAACATTGGTTGGGGCCATACATTGTGAAGGAAATCACTGATGGAGGTGCGGTGTGCTTGGCCACATTGCACGATGAGAATATTCCCGGGTATTTCAATGGAAGCCGTCTAAAGCCGTATAGGGACAGTCCGGTGTCGACCAAATGACTATATGGCCAGAGCATAAGCATCCATTTTTCTATACACGATGTCTAGGAAATGTGCAGACAGGTGCGACAGAGGTGCAGGAGAAAAAACTAGCCGTTGGAATAGTGAAACTAGGTGAAAAAGTGATTTTATCGTTGGCTGGAGCGGGTTTTCGACATTTAATGAGGATATATTGGGGGAATTTTGACCATTTTTACAGAGGTAAGTGGAAATTAATGATGATTCAACCGTTTTCACCTTGGATTGCCTATAAAAGGAAGGGCGTGGGTCACAATTGGTTCCTTTGCTTTTTGAGTACATTACGCCTTGAGTGGATCAGTGATTTATGCTATAAATTTGTTTGTGAGCACTGTATGTCTGGCCGAGATACCCCATATGATGTAAGTAATCCAGAATTTATCTTCCATCCAAGAATGACAACCACGAATCCGGAAAGCGCGCCTGCTGAGGAGCACTTTGCGCCCCTCACAGCATCGATTGAGCTGGGGTCAGATGAGGTTCATGAGGTAATACCTAAGGTGGAGGAGGTCGTGTCTATGCTAGCTAAGGGTAAAGGAAAAATATCAAAGTGGGCCTCCTCAAAGTCGCGGACCTCTCTGAGGAATGTGACATCCCTGTGTCAGGCTACTAAGGGTAGGTCACCTATAGGTGATCCTTCGAAGAAACCAATAAGCGCCACAAAGGAGCCTATGTTCTTCGAGCCCATATCCTGGTGATTGCCATATGTTAAGCCACGTAGACCTTTTGTGTGCGCACTAAAAAATGTGGACTCGGTGCGGGACTAATTTCAGACGCCTCTGGTCCCATAGGTCATTCTCCTTGCAGGTGATATGTTTGGCAAGATCAAAATTGTTAAGTTCAATGATCATGATTTAGAAAATGAAGAAACATTCCCTGAGCTAGCAACTGAGTACTACTTGGAGTGAGTTCTCTATGAGGATGTGGTGAAGGTTGAGCCAATGTCGTGGGCACGCGGGCTGAGCAATGCTGGGATCCTAAATTTGATAAGGATTCCAAATTTTGGGAGGTACCCTATCACCACTATCTGCGTGTGCCAGCTACTGGCATTAGTCCATGATGAATGCCTATGGATTCAAGGGAGAATTTCGATAGATTTCGCACTGATCCATCAGATCACCAACCTACCCAAGAAGGGGCCTCATCGCATGGCTCAGTTTGGAAAGACCAACAACCTCAAGGTGGTTGTGAAGGTAAAGAAATATTACCACATCATGCGAGATAACAGAGGATTTTTGGTACAAACAATTGCAGACCTAGACATGCGCTAGGAACTTTTTTCCTGGGATGCAAGCTGATGCGCAAGTGCCACCCAAAAACAGTTCATACACACGTAATTTCCTTGGCAGGCCAATGCGAGAAGGGGGTTAGCTACAAATTGTCCCAATGCCTTTGCGAGGAAATCCTAGACAATGTGCGTGAAGCACAAGAGCTAGGGAAACAATTTTGCTACTCCTAGCTATTGTTGCTCAATGCACTGGTAGCATGGGAGACTCTGGCAGATGCAGTGCTCCCAGAGTTGGAGTCGGGCATATGCAAAGGGGTGCACTAGCCAATTTGTGGGATTCCACAGATCCCAAGTGCATCAAGGAAATTAAAAGAAAAAATTGGTGCTTTTTGAGGGCACACTAGCCGCTGCAATCCATTCGCAACCAAGGCTCTCCCTGGTAGTTTAGGAAAAATACAAGAGCATCACCAATTTCTAGGTAACCATGCACCATGTTCAGATCAGGGCAGCAAGGACCCTGCACGGTATACATTTCCGTTCATGGTGATTGAAGCAGAGGTCGATTAGGTCATTGTGACCTGGAAAAAAGCATAGAAAGTTGGGCTCGGCCCCACCCAGCCCGTTACAACCTTCGCGTCCAAAAAAGAAACAACTCTGGGAGATACAAAGAAAGAAGCTGAGCTGTGCACTGACAAAGAGGCTGAAACAAGCACATAAAATAATGGAGGAAAGGATCCTGAGAAAGAAGCAGAGAAGGATGTTGAAGCAGAAAAAAACATAGAACCCGACCTTGGCAGAGAGGCTGATCTCGATCTTGGAGGTCTCGACGGGGTCAACGACACTGGCACAGAGTCTCCACGCAATAAAAGTTGGGGAAGAGAAGCTTTTAAATGCTCTTAAAAGAAGCAAAAATGTTCCAAGACTGGAGAAACTAAAGCAGTCACTCTGACTGAAGAGGACCTGGACAAAATTGCAGACGCAATCACTTCTGTTTTTGAAGCTAGATGGAATACCATGGAAAAATAGTACAAGGTTGCGGTTGAAGCCTTACAAACTAGATTACAGGTCATGTAGCTGAAAACCGATAACATACAAGCGAGCGTGAATCAAGTGAGGCCTATCCAAGCGAGCCTGACTACAACAATGATCATCACCACGAAAAACAACCGAATCTGCCCTTTCCCAGGTGCAATAGTTATAATGGAGCAGCCAGACCTTTGTGACTAGCTGCAAACCTACCTAGAAGTCAGAATTCATCTCTCTAAGTTACCAAGTGGAAATATACACGCTATCCAAACTCTCATATCCGATGAGCTGCAGTGTAGGGAGGCACAAGTGGAGCAACAATTGAATGAGGCAGAACAAACATTTGCCCCTAAAATCGAAGAATCGATCTAGGCACAGATAACACAACAGGCGGTTGTGGTTCAACGTGCAGAATTGGAGCACTTGATCGACAGGCTGTGCGGTGATTTTCTCCAAGTGTCCATTCCTTCCTTTGTCACACGGCAAGAAAAAATTGAAAGCTTGGTTGCCACGCTAAAAGCTTCCAGGACAGAAGTGCAGGGCATTAAGGCTGGATTTGAACAGAATATTGCAACATTGCAGGCTAAAATGAAACCGGAGACACCCCCTAAGGTGCTCGCGGAATGGAAAGCCTCGGTAAAAGAAGCCTCAGAAAGCATCTTTCCCAATGTTGACAAGGGCTCTGCGCTGCTTGAAACAACACTAGGACTATGGACCTCTGTGTAAACAGACCCACTAGTCAAAAATATCACTCAGAAATTGCGGGCCAAGGAGTAGGCAATTGATGACCTTCAAGAGGCCTTGCCCACTTTTGTCCTTGCTCAACACATGGCTTGCCTACAAACGAGTCAAGTTTCTCAAGATGAAGTCGAGGAGCTTCACAGAAAGAAAAAAATTGTGACTAAACATATGAAGTTGTGGGCGGACGAGGCAATGAATCTGTCTCAAGACCTAAATGCAGTCGTTAAGAACCTGAATGAGACCCTGCAAAGTATCAATCTAACCGAAGAAGGCCTGACATCGCAGAAGCTGGTAGATACCGTGCAGAGTGCAACATATCATAGTGCGGGCGTCTTGGCACCCTTTGCTACTACTATCGAAGAACTGCAAAACAAGATAAAGAACCCAGTGTCACTGTGACTTGGGATGATTCACAAGATTGTGTTGGGGGCCTATTGGAGTAGGGTGCCCTAGTACCAAATTATGATACATTTTTGGAATATTTTTCTAAATTTTTTGTAATTTTAGCCGTGCGCAACACAAGTCAAGGGGCTTTGGGGTGGGTCAAAGCCCCTCATGAGTTGTAATGGGCCAAAAGGGTAGAACTAGGGGCCACAAACCACAATTTTTGGACCTTAGATAAGCGCAGGCTAAAAGTATAAATAGGAGTCTAGATCGAGTCGATAGAGGGGATGATGATGTTGATGTAAGAGATCTGGCTATGTTTTGATATTTTAAGCAAACTGTCTGGGTTGGAAGGCTCTTACTGGTTGTGTGTGCGAAGACCTTAAGTCCTACTGTGTGCAGACCTCGCTGGTTGTGTGCACGGGTAGAACGAAGGTGTTGTAAGGAAGATATGAGCTGCGAATTAATAAAGGAATGTTTTGCATGATATCTGAGTATTAAATGCATCTGATGTGTACTTTATTATCTGTTTTCCATGCTAATTATGGTTACTGTGTTATCTGAAGTTAGATTGATTGCACAACTATTTTTTTCTTTAGATGAATGTTAGATGAATGAATATGTTACTATTGGGCTTTAATAATATGTGTTAAGGGACTGTGGAATCTGTTTATTGCGCGCACAAGTCAATTGACCTAAAATCTATCTGATTATGTTTTCTGGTTAGGGCTTTTGTCCTGCAGATCAGAATAGAGTTTTTCCAGATTTGAAGACACCCCCATCATTTAATTCTCTCTCAGGGTGTGGAAACATGGTTCTAGCACCCCCCAATACTACTTCGGGTGAGACTTTGACCTGTGCAAGCAGGTCACTGCCGAAAAGGCCAGTAGTAAGAGGGTTTTTTTGGTTAACCTTAGCTTCAAACCTAGGTCAGGATCCCTCAAGTCAACAAACTTCAATCACACAAAATGGTCATCCATTTAACTAATAAATCAACCAAAATAATTGTTTCATGCAAAGAATTTGAGTTACCTAGTTGAGATTGAGATTCCAAGGAAATGTACTATCAGTGGGAGACTAGTCTCATGTGTACAGGTGGTGCATGCAGTCAGAGAACGGGCCTACAGGAATTGCACAATATAATTGAGGAATTTACCTGAAAAATTAGGGCTAATTCCTAAAGGAAAAATTCAAGGAATTAGGAGCTTGGAGGCTTGAAAAATTGGCTAAGTATTGGCGAGGTTCAATCATTCAGGCAGAGAGACTATAAACTTTTGGGTTGTGATCAAGCTTGAGAAAGCATTGTATTTCATCTCTATTCTTTGATTAATGAAGTACAAATAGTAATAGGTTATGAGAAGTTTCTTTCCCCTAGATAAATATTTGTGCATGTGTGATGTTTCTTCTTGCATGTTAATGTTATGTGTTCTCGATCATGAATTAGCTTCCGTAGAACAATATAGTAGCTTCTAGTCTTGTGATAATGTAAGTTTCATGAGAAATTTAGAATCTACACATTAGTTTCTACAAAAAATTTACATGTTAACCATCTATCTTTACATCTACCCCATACTAGGTTGTACAGCGCCTCTCGGCGCAATTATTTTTAACTTTTTATTTCATTGAGATGCGCTCTACAACCCAATATGGGGAAAATATCAAGCGTAAATGTTTAACATTTAACATTTAAAAAATGTAATATAATGTCAATGTTGGCCCAATATAAGGGTAGATTTTTAGGAGTAAATGTTTAAGATTTAACAAAAAAAAAAGTAACTTAAAAAATAAAAATAAAACAATAAAAGTAATAAATATCCTCACAACTACTAAAAATATTTCTGTAGAAATTAAATCAAGTTTTCAATAAAATTAAAAATGAGAATACTTTTATATATTAAGTTGTGAAATATAAAGTTGTGAAATATATATAATATAAATCATATTATTAAGAACAAACATATATCCATCTTACCTAAGGAACAAAGTGTTGATAGCAAACAAATTGACTAATAGTAATAGGGGAAATGCTTGTTTTAAGTTTTCCATTATTGTTTTTTCTTTGACATGATTGATTCAAAATATAGGTGTAATATTATACAACCAGCTAAGTTTTTTTTTTAATTTAGACACTTTCTTAAACACAATATCATGGAATCAAATTTAAGAGAGAGAGGGGGGGGGAGAGGGAGGGAGAGAGTGACCAAGATTGAGGGCGAAGAGAGAGAGAATGATGGGGGGAGAGAAAGGAAGAGAGAGAGAGAGAGAGAGAGAGAGAGAGAGAGAGAGAGAGAGAGAGGAAAGAAAAAAATACATAGGGATATATAGGTGGAGAAAGAGAGGGCGTGACAAGGGAGAGATGGGGAGAGAGTGAGGGAGATAGGAGGGAAGAGAGAGGAGAGATATATTGAGAGAAGGGGAATAGAGAGAGAGAGGGATTAAAAAAGACGGAGGAGAGAGAGAGCAGGAGAGATGGAGGGAGATAGTGAAAAAGTTAGAGGGAAGAGAGAGATAGTGTGATGGGGGGGAGAGACAGAGGGAGGTGGGAGAGAATGACAGATAGAGGAAGGAAGAGAGAGAAGAACACATATTTCATTAAATTTGGAAGTACTCCTTTGATCTAGAATTTATAACATTAACTAGATTAAGTTTTTTCAAAATGTGGAATTATAAAATCACTTAGTTTACTAATTTTAATGTAGATATTCACCATTTTTGGTGAAAATTTTATCATGGTAAAGTATATAAAACAAATTTATATTAACTTGCCAAAGCAAATATTTCACATCTTAATCTTGGATTCCTTACATTATCTCTTTTAAGATTTTTTATGGTTTGTACTAAAAGCTAAGTTTGTTAAAGTTATCTTATGAAAATAATGTTGTGTATGTTACTATTATTAACTTTATGCAAAGAATGTTTTGTATGTTACTATTATTAACTTTATGAAAATAATGTTTTGTACGTTACTATTATTAACCCATTTAATTATAATTTGATATAGTAAATATCAAGTATGTGTTACGTTACGATTATTACTAAGACAAGGTTGGCACAATTTAAAATTTTATCGCATTTGCAACACTAGTAATATGGTTGAAGATGAAAAACCCTAGACTTAGATCATCCACTTTATACTCAAATTTGGATTTAAATTTCAAAATATTTGTGTTGCTACCAACCTTCTTGATCTTTTAACTAAACAAAATTATGATGATCTTGAAACACTTATTTTAATGTTTTTTTAGCATAACAATAAAATTCTAAAGAATTTTGAGTAATATCTTTATGGCTTATATACCATATTATTTGGTCTTAGTGGATGATAATAATCATTATCACCTTCATCATTACATACTATTGTAGTGGAGGATAATCATCATTATCGCCATCATCATTACATATTATTGTAGGAAGTTTGAACCATTTTAGAGTTGACATGAGAAAATATTTTTTTCCGATCAATTTAAATGTTGAATGATAGTAGTAGTATAATTTCTTTATTACTTATTATTTGTACTTTTTTGTTAAAAATAAGTTAAAAACTATTGTTTTTATAGACCAAGTTTAGAAGATGTTATTTTAAAGTGCATTATTGAATTTGATTATGCATATTTGATATGGTGAGAAGTCATGTTGGTCAAACAAAGCTTTGAAAACTTAAATATTTTATGGCGTTGTCATGTCATTTGTATCACCACATGATTACATTGAAATACTAAATAATATAAAACTCCAAAAATAATATGAAGAGAATATTTGATATACAACAAATATTGAAAACTGTGTCTGAATGTATATTAATAGATCCTTCAAAAAAAAAATTATAGTCAAAATTACATGATTACATTGAAATACTAAATAATATAAAACTCCAAAAATAATATGAAGAGAATCTTTGATATGCAACAAATATTTATAAGTGTGTCTGAATGTATATTAATAGATCCTTCAAAAAAAAAAAAATTATAGTCGAAATTACACATCCCCTCATACTAGGCTGTAGAATGAGCCTCACCTCTCGACTCAATTACTAATCATTTTAATTATCAAAATCAATCATGAATTAGAATAGTAACAAAGTAATACAATTTGATTATTTTCAAATACAAGAGGAAAGAGAGAAAATTGACTAAACTATTTATTACAAATGTTTGGTTTTTATTCCTAGAGTGTTTAAGGATATTATATTGAAAATAACATATTGACATTCATCTAAAACTTATATTCCTTACATTATTTATATTATCATTAATGTTTATATTTATGTATTAAATTGGAATAGTAAATAATATATTTTGTAAAGAGATTCTTACCTATAAAGTTATTTAACAATATATGAATATTGTGTTTCTTACTAGTATTAACCATTTTAAATTGACACCAACTACTTTTCCTATGTTGAGTACAAATTTATTATACTAGTACCATGTTGGCACCACTTCAAAGTCTATAAGAGGAAATATTTTATAAGTTTAGTTGTGTTGTTCAATGATCAAAATCATTTTTTTTTTTAAAATTAGAGTGCAACAAAACAACAAATTTGATTTATATCAATTATAATAAGGAATATTAAGGAAAACTCACTTCAAACATTATTACAAATGTCTAACATTTTTTCATTAAGTGTTTATATGGTTTATATTAAATAGAATACTACTTAGCTACTCCATTATTGTTTTAATAGACCAAGTTTAGAAGATGATGTTTTTAAGTGCATTATTGAATTTGATTATGCATATTTGATATGGTGAGAAGTTATGTTGGTCAAACAAAGATTTGAAAAATTAAATATTTTATGGCACTGTCATGTCATTTATATCGCCACATGATCACATTGAAATACTAAATAATATAAAACTCCTCCAAAAATAATATGAAGAGAATATTTTATATACAACAAATATTGAAAAGTGTGTCTGAGTGTATATTAAAAGATCCTTAAAAAAAATTACATTCATGAATCATATAAACCTAATCTTAAGATATTTGCTCAAGTAGGTCAAGAACAGCTTATACACCATATTTATTTATCTTGGTCTTCTTGCAATGTTCTTTCTTTGGCAGCCATGCCCAAACTATGGTATTAATTGGAATAGAGCCAATTTCCGTGTCATCGGGATTTGGCATCCAATATTGCTCTAAAAATTTTCCATTGTATTTCCCTGAAATAGGCTTCCAACAATCAACCTTTACATGAAGATTCTCACTTTCATTATCCCTAAATATATTTGAGATGGATTTTGCCATCCAAATCATCTCTCGTGCATCCTCCTTTCCTGGTCTAACTAGCAACATCCTTCCTTTCTGAACATCAATCTTTGGATTGAATGTTGGCTTTGGCTTGTTGCATTTGGGTCCAACATATACTGGTTCATCTATTGCATTATGAAAATCTTCATCCATAATACTTGAGATTACATGGAGTGCATTACGATCAACATCAACAACATGCCTTGTCTTGGGCCAAAAATCCTCAAAAATTGAATCACTTCCATCTATTATTCTATTATCATTATAGATTCCATCTAATGTATCAAGAACTCTTTCCTAATACACTACTTTATTTTTCCATTCCTCTGTAAAAATTGGTGAATCCTCATTCCCGATAGTGTCTTTCCACATTTTTTTGTATGATGTTATCCCTTCCTTTAGTTGTTTGAAATAGGCATCATTCTTTTTGGAAGCTAAGAAAGATGGGTTCCCTATGGTAATTATAGGTCGAACTTCATCATCTCTATTCCATAACTCAACTGGTTCTAACCACTCCATATATCTAATGGATTCTTTGTACCTTAGTACTCGAATATCATTGAGTACAAGAAATTGGAAGTATTGAACATTAAGATGTCAAACTAGTGCATTTTTTCCCTCCTTGATGTATCCATTAAGGAAACTTTTGAAGTCATAGACCTTGTTAATAAGTGTAGGTGGAAACACTCATTTTTCTTCAATTTTGCGATATGTATCCATCATTTCAGGTAAAGAATATATATCTTTACTTTTTAGGTTGGAATACATTATTCCATTGGTTCCATCTATGTATTCATGGGTGTGCCCCACAGGCAAGAATCCAGCCTCAATAGTGATGAATACATCAAGTGCAGTTAAAAGTGATCAAAGCAAGAAAAGATAGCGATTCTTATTATCACTTGCTGCATTGTCCAGCCGTAACAAAAAATGTGGAGGAAGAGCTTTAAAATCAACATTTTGACTCTTTGATCTTCCATGAGATATAAAATCATCCTTGTAAACCTGATATTTTGAGTAAATAGAGGTGTCAAGTAATGCATTTGTAAGTGGGTTTCTTGAACTTCCACTCTCATAAAGTAGATCACCATACATATCAATTTGTGGGTCTTCAAGGTCCCTTAAGCACTTTGCAAGGGATGTAATAGTAAATTGTGATCCCACATGTACAAATGGTAGGGAGAAATGACCAAAACCTCCTGTGTTATGCCCATGTGTTAGCATACCTATCAATTGCAAACCTAAATTTGTTCCTACAATAGATTTTTATTTGACACATAGCCTCGGATTGAGTTTTATCCATTTTATCATGGATAATGCTAAAATACTCCTTTGGAAACCGCTCTGACATAATTCTATGAGCATAATAGAAATATCTTCAACACATAACAATATTGTTATGTTTGTTCAACCTACCTCGTGCCCTTTCTTCCATCTATTTTGTATTCACTGACTTCATCTGTGCTTTCAACATAATACATTCACTGCATTTACTGAAGTTGGTGTTCTTTGAAAATGACACATCTCGAAACTTAGTATTCCATATCTTTCTCATTTTTTACTGTGATATTGATGGGTAATTGAGCTTTTGAATATCCTCATTGATCTCTTTTAACAGAGAATTTTGTGTGTAAGTCGAAGGAGGCAATCTTAAAGGAGCATATGTTCCATCTTCTTCAACTTGACGTGTTTGGTTTGGTGAAAAATCTAAATTATTAGTTACAATTTTGTGCAATATTTCTATGGTTGCCACGGTGTGTCCTCGTGCTTTGCATGTGTTGGTGTTACCATGAATAAATTTGATGATGTCCATTTTGGAAATATTGCTGGTATTTATAGAATGTGCTTTGAGGAATCTTATGTATCTTATACCATGCTTTCTTACAAATAATATTCCCATTAAATCTCATGTCCTTTACATTTCTAGCAATAGCTAGTAGGCCATGGCCATGTCTCCTTGACATGATTGTGTTTGACATGAGTGAATTCAAGAAAAATTCCCTAACACCATTTTTATTTATTTTTCTCATACCCCTTCTAGCACCTGCAATGGCCTTCCTATCCACATATTGAAGACAATCTTTTCTACAACATACATCTGTTGCCAAAAGTCAAATTTCTTTCTCTTCATCTATATTTGTTTAACATTTTGCCATTTTTATTGTAGCCATAACTCGTTTATTCCTTTCATATGGCCTTTTTACATGCATATCAATTGAGTTTATATATTTTTCATTACAAAGATTCTCTTCCCATTTGTTTAAGGGATTTTCGTCTTCTATAACATCCCATAACACCATTTCCTTGGGTGGCTCCTTGAATTTTTCCTTAACCCTTAATATCACATCTTTGTTGTCCACCAAATTATTTATTGGCCATCTAACCAAACAATGTACATACTTATCCCCAATTCTGCATATTTCACACTTTCCATCTATCTCTTCCAAAAAAACACTAAAGTCCATTTCACCTAGTGTCTCACCTTCATCAATGTCATCCTTGCAGACATTAACTAGCATTCCTTTGGTAATGCACATGCTTGTTCCCATGCATTCATGTGTAAGAGAAACCTTTTTACATATAAATTTAACCCTATGTTGGGCAATATTTATGGCATGATCATGACAATAAGGTTCCAAATCTGATTCTGGCCAAATCTCATAAGATTCCAATGCACCCCCTAGTGTATGCTCAAATCCTATTGGATGTGGTAGAGCAACATCATGTTTTAAAACCTTCTCAATTTTAACCACTATACATCCTTTCTTTACTATATTTCCATGCACTTTATTCCCAAGCTATGTATTGAATATGGAGCCCTCACCAACCTTCACTCCATGTTTGCAAAAGATGTACCTTTTCTCCAATAGAAAATGTAGAAGAAACATTTGCACCTATAAACGAATGTAAATAAGGTTAGTATTCACTAAAATAAAAGTATTATACTATCAATAATATTTGAACACATGCTTCAATAATTTTATTTACTTATGTTGTGCCTCAAATCCTTGATCTTCCATGGATGTATGTCCCCTTCATCAACATCGTCAATCAAATGTGGTTGAGTGACATCAATGATCAAAATTGCAACATAACATGCATTAACCCTTTCTCTGACATAATAAGTTCCAGACTCTATAGATTCGACCCTTCCTAGCCCAATGACTTGATCATTAATAAGGATATCAACATAGTCCCCTTTTGCTATATTTTCCATTGTAGCTTGTACCAATTCTGTAACAACAATTAAACCATAAATTGTAATTAAAAGGTTGAACCATTAAAGTGTGATTTTATATTTTCGCAAAAACACACAATTTTCAAAAAGTAATATAGATGCAATAATTTAAATAGTATGGTAGTCATATTGTATGTAATGAAACATTGTTCCCCACCATCTAGTGCCTACTACCAAAAAGTACTTTACATGCAAATTACACAATAAATATATATGAAGACCATGCAATTAGAGATGTAGATAGTATCATAGAATGAAAAATATAAGCTCATATCAAACCACCAAGTTCCTATTTAACTTCAGAAATGACACTTGTAGTCTTAATGCATGTGTATGAATAATGATCATAAGAAATTTTTAGAAGTTGAAGAACCAAAACATGGCCCATTTTAAAATCTAAGAAATTCCAAGATTGATGCTACATAAGATGTCTAAAAGCCCCATGAAAAGGAGATTAATTTTTCACTTAGTGAGGATGTTTGATGTTTTGAATTGATAATAAAAATCCAAACTAGAGGTTTTCTTCCAAATAAAAGTTTTGAATGACAAATATGAGCTCATATCAAACCACCAAGTTCTTATTTAACTTCAGAAATGACACTTGTAGTCTTAGTGCATGTGTATGAATAATGGGCATATGAAATTTGTAGAAGTTGAAGAACCAAAACATGGTCCTTTTGAAAATCTAAGAAATTTCGAGATTGATGCTACATAAGATGTCTAAAATCCCCATGAAAAGGAGAAAATATATTCACTTAGTGAGGATGTTTGATGTTTTAACTTGATAATCAAAAGGAAAACTAGAGGTTTTCTTCCAAATAAAAGTTTTGGTACTATAAATACTAGATAATTCTCATTTTTATTCTAAAAGAAAAGAAATTGCATTTTAAAAATCTTTAGTTCCAACTTTAGCACTCCCTACCTATACACATTTAAGGACATACTATTGAGGATGGATACAAAGGGATGTTAGCTTTAGGTTATCAAAAAGTGTAGATTTGAGTTTCCCTAGATTTTTATGTTGATGAGGAAGAGTCTTATCTTATGCTTCCAAACTATACTGAAATTGCTTTTGGAAGTTGCATACATTTGCATTGGAAGCAAAATATAGTATACCTCAATAATACATTTATTCATAAACTTTAAAATTATACAAAGATCACATTATTCTCCATGGATCAAATAATTATGATTGGATTATTGTGTTTGTGCCAAAAGGAAAACTATACCATTATCTTTCCTTCCAACTCAAGCACAAATGTAGTGCCAAAAACAACATATATATATATATATATATATATATATATAGACACACACACACACAATTCTTTTTCATTGTCAAAATCTATAACTCTAACCATTGTGATTATTGAGACAATGTCACCCCTAGATCAGTGGTTGCATAAGTGTAATGGTGTCTAGAAGAAAGCTAGTAATCACTAGGTATCCTTCTTGCATAATCACATATGCACTGCCAAGAATAATTTCAGAGAATTAACCTTGGTGAGGGTGAAATCTTGATAGTTTTCCTTTCGGAACAAGAACAAAGAAATCTAGTGCATTCTATAACTCCTTCTAACACAAATACAAGCACATTTCCAACAATAATGTTGCATTGCAAAAAAATTTAATGGATGCAAGATTTACTTCTATCACAAACAAAAACACATTTTCAATGATAACATTGAAATATGAAGGAAAATTAACACATTATAACCTTCCTTCTAGCATAACAACAAACATATTTCTAATAACAACATTACATTATGAAGGAAATATAATGTGTGCTAGCTTTCCTTCTATCACAAGTAGAATTGTATTTCAAACAACATTGCACCTCAAATGAAAGCTAACAATCAATATCATTCCTACTATTACAAACATAATCATATTCCTAGAAGCAACGCTACATGGTCAAATAAATCTAGCACATGCTAGATTTCCTTCTAGCACAAACACAAGCACATTGCCAACAACAATTTTGTAAGGCATTTGAAATTCACCACATGATAAATCTGCTTCTAGCATAAATAGAAGCATGTTACTCACAAAAACATTACAAAGTAAAAGAAATCTTACACATTCTAGTGTTTCTTCTAGCACAAACAAAATCACATTGGCAAAAACAACATTGCAGGGTGGAAGACATATAACCTATTCTTGATTTACTTCTAGCACATTTCCAACAATAATGTTGTAGTAAAAACGAAATCCAATGCATGATATAATTCCTTCTAGCACAAGCACAAGTACATTTCCAACAATATTGCATTGCAAAAGAAATACAATGCAGGTTATATTTCATTCTAGCACAAATACAAGCATGTTTCCAACAACAATTTTTCATTGTGAAACAAATCTATTGCATACTAGATTTTATTCTAGTACAAACATAAGCACGTTTCTAACACCAATATTGCATTGCAAAAAAAAACTAGTGCATGCTATAATTCCTCCCACCATACACAAACATATTGGCAACATCAATATTGTAGGGTAATTGAAATCCATATCATGCTAGATTTTCTTCTATCACAAACATAAGCATATTTCCAATCACAATATTGCAAGGTGAATTAGATCTAACATGATATTTGTACTTTTATCTCAAACACAAACATGTCACTAATAACAACATTGCAAGGTGAATGAAATCTAACACATGCTAGATTTCCTTTTCTCCCAGACAAAAGCACATAACAATATTGTAGGGTGAATGAAACATACCACATATTAGATTTGCTTCTAGAACAAAAAGCATATTGTCAAAAATACCTCATGCAAGACAAAAGAAATTTGGTGTGGTAGATTTCCTTCTAGCACAAACAAAAACACATAACACTATAGGGCTTAAGAATCTAGAGCATGTTATATTTTGTTATAGCATGAACACAAACATATTACCAACAACATTCTAGGGAAAAATAAATCTAGCACATGATAGATTTACTTTTAGCACAATCACAAGCACATTGCCAATAACATCATTGTGGTGAAGGAAATATGGTGCATACTAGATTTCCTTCTAGCACAAATAATTGAATTGCCAACAACAACATTGCAATGTGAAAGAAATATAGTGCACACTAGATTTCCTTCTAACGTATATACAAACACATTTTCAATAAACTCATAGAAGGTTGAAAGAATTCTAATGTATGCTAGATTTCCTTCTAGCACAAACACAAACACATTACAACATTTCTAGATAAAATAAATCTATCACGTGGTAGATTTACTTCTAGCGCAAATAAAAGCATATTGTCAACAACCACATTGCAGTGAAAAATAAATCTAGTGCATGCTAGATTTATTTCGAGCCAAAATTGAAGCATGTTAGAAATAAAAACATTGCAAGGTGAAGAAAATCTAACACGTGTTAGATTTACGCATAGCATAAACGCAAGCACACAACAACATTGTAGGGTGAAAGAAATCTAGCATGTTAGAGTTTCTTCGAGCATAAACAAAAGAATATTGCCAACAACAACATTGCATGGAAAAAAAAAACCTAGAACAACTTCTATCACAAACACAAGCACATTTCCAATAACATCGCAATGTAAAAGAAATTTAATGCATGTTAGATTTACATGTAGCACAAATAAAAGCATACTACCAACAACAACAATTCATGCCAAAATAAACCTAACACATGTTATATTTCCTTCCAACACAGACACAAGCACATTGCCAAGGTGAAGGAAATCTAACACGTGCTAGATTTCCTTCTATAATAAACAACCAAATTGACAACAACAATATTGTAGAGCAAAAGAAGTCTAGCACAACTTCTAGCCCAAACACAAGCACATTTCCAATAGTATTGCCAAGGTGAAGGAAATCTAACACGTGCTAGATTTCCTTCTATCATAAACAACCAAATAGAAAACAACAATATTGCAGAGCAAAAGAAATCTAGCATAGTTTCTACCCCAAACACAAGCATTTTTCCAATAACAACATTGCAAGGTGAAAGAAATTTAATGAGTGTTAGCTTTACATGTAGCACAAATACAAGCATACTACCAACAACAACATTGCATGTCAAAATAAATCTAGTGCATGATATATTTCGTTTTAACACAAACAAAAGTACAATGCTACTAAGAACATTCCAAGGTGAAGGAACTCTAACACGTGTTAGATTTCCTTCTATCATAAACAACCAGATTACCAACAATAACATTGCACTGTGCAAATTCCTTCTAGCATGTCAATAAAAATATTGCAAGGTGAAAAAAATTTAAGGTGTGCTAGTGTTGGAAATATTTAGAGGGGGGTTGAATCAATATTTCTTTACAATTGCTATATTATGCCAGTTAAAATCACCAATTAAACCAAAACACAAGATGTGAAACAAGAAAATAATTTTATTAATGAATTTGAGGACTCTAAAAACCTAAGCTCCAACTTGTACAACAAAGTCTTTATCTCCTTCAAGGCTTGAACCCTGAATGAGGACTCTAATATTCAACTACAAATCCAAGCTCCAACCTTGTATGACGACTCCAATCCTCTATAGATCCAACCCTCTCAGTTTGCTTCAATCCCTTTAGGTGATTTCAATACTGCTTCAAGCCTCCATCAAATACTTCAAATACTTCTAAAAAATGTATCCAAGATAGGTCTGGAAAGTTCTCTCAAATGTACCTCTACAAAAACTTCATGTCTGCTTCAGAAATTTTTTTATAGTTGCACCAACAAAACATGTCTTCAAGTGTTGATCTTCAAATATGCTCCAAGGATGGCTACTCCAACCAAACAAGTCTTTAAGTGTGGTCTTCAACTATACTCCAAGGGTGGTTGCTTCAACAAAACAACTCTTCAAGTGTTGGTCTTCAACTATGCTTCAAGAGTGACTGTTGTTTCAACAAAGGTTTAATGAATGCTCAATTAATGTCATCATGAATGCACTCTACTGTCAACTCAAAAGATTCTCAAAGTATGTTATCATTTTGTCATTTGATGAAGGTGTCTCCTAGGCTCTTCATGTGTGCTTTAAAGAATGTGCTTCGATCTACAAGGATTACTTTACTTTTGTTTCAAATCTGACTTGATATGTTGATCAAGCCTCTCAAGGTGTAATATTCCTAATGGAAAAATTAACAGTGATAAAAAATTCATACAATAAACCCAACACAAATATTTTTTAGCAAACACCCATAAAACAAAAATGCTCCAAACACACCAAAATGGGCAAATTTTATTATAAGATATTGTTGGAGTACAATATATTAAAAAAAAAAAAATGTG
Source organism: Pinus albicaulis (assembly GCA_034641835.2). NCBI lineage: Eukaryota > Viridiplantae > Streptophyta > Pinopsida > Pinales > Pinaceae > Pinus > Pinus albicaulis. Next base: position 879,531,852 of record CM076569.1, on the reverse strand, counting down.
CACCCTGGATTTCACAAGGAAAGCTACAAGCCTCAGGAGGATGTTTTATCAATGCCAATCTGTTGCTGGAATTTTCCCACTAAAAATCTACACTGGCCTTGTGATTTTTTCGATCGTTGATCAGGCCGATGCCCCGATTAGCCCCCTCCTAACTATGAAAATTTCTAATATTACTTATGCAAAAAAACCTATTGTTAAAGCATGATTTAATTCTACTTATACAAGTTATTAAATTGAAATGTTCAAACATTAACATTGAAGTAAACACTTTAACAACCTACAAAGATACATATCTAAACCAAATACATGCACATAAACACAAAGTGACACACAAGATTTTCGAAAACTCGTCCTTAAAACCTAATGCGGAAAACCTAAGCTCTCTAGCCGCTGGAGGGTTTTTATTATTAAGTAGATTCTGGTACAACAAATATAGGAACTCCATCAAGCTAACCTAATATATAAAAAATATGTAGCAATACCTATCTCCGAGATGGAAAACTGCACCGATTCACACCAAACAAGATTTACATAACTCAACCCTTTGTTCGGGAACCCTAACGCAGCTCTCCGAAGCCCCTCTCGCGCCGCCCCGCGAGCCCGTGTGTGCCTCTCGTTGGCGACGAGAGTTCGTGTGAACCCAAACTAGGTTATGTTGTCCCTGTGATGCCGTAGTTGGGCTCCGTTGGGAGTTCCTAAGGCCTCCTATACCTCTCCTCTCGTGTGTTGCCCTTTTCTGGCTCGCATATCACTCCGCGTCGCATCAATCCTCTCACTGCAGCCGCTACCCCCTCTACACTACCTCTAACTCGTGGCCTAGGACGCATCATCCCTCTCGCCAATAGTACCCCTCGCCGCAACCGAAACACTTCGGGAAATTCTTAGCAAACCACGCCCTAGAATTCTAGCTTAGTCATAGTGCTCGCCTCCGTGTGTGTTCTCCAACCGACCCCAAGCCTTTCCTTATACTTTTCTTGTTGGGAAACCAAATCTGGCCGTGATCTAATCTTGAATCAACGGCTAAGATTAAAATAAATTTTGATCCGTGTGACTTAAGTCGTTTCCATCACATATTTAAATTAATTACCTTTAATCTTTTAATTTTCCTAAGTCAGACTTAGGGTCCTTAATTAAAAAGATTGATTAATTAATTAATTATCTCTTAAATCGGATGAAATTTCTCAAATCCCTTTTGGGTCTTGGAGATCTCATGTACTCTAGTTCCCTACACAAAGTTTGGGAACTAGAGCACATCCGATGCTACCCCAACACTAAAAAATATCAACACTAAATGCTCAAAATTATGATAAATTAGTCATGGAATCCTTGTCAAAAACCCAAACCCAAAAAGGGTTTGCCTCCGTTTTGATGCTCCAAAAATGGCCCCAAATTCCTTGACCTTCCCCTCTAAGTGCAAAAAAATCCAGGAATTGTGACCGATGCTAGAATGAATGTCCCAAACATGGAAAATTTTCAAGCACCGCACCCCAAACCAACCCCAAGAAACCCATCTCTCAAAATCCCTCCACAAGCCACCCCACAATTGTGCCTCCACAACGATTGTAAGTTTTAGGGTAGGATGACGTAGTTTCTCCTCCGAAAAATCGGCTTGATGTTGTTTGTTGAATTCTACCCTTGCAAATCTTCCTCCTTTTTCCTAAAAATTAACCAAAAATTACTTGGATGATGCTATAGCTCCCAACTCCAACTCCTTCCTCCTCAACCCCCTACGTGGCCTCGGGAACCGTGTCCCGCTGGCCTGTACCCACCACATGCGTGGCCCCTCTCTAACTCCCCGAAACTTATGAAGAATCCTTCCTAGGGTGGTACCGTAGTCCACCGAAGAAAGGCTGAGCTTCCTCCGGGGAAACTCTTGTGTTGGAAACACTATGTAACCTCTGCTAAAATGCCTAGAGCAACACTCAATTATCAAATTATCAAAAGGCCTCAAATGTTGCTTCCTCTCTCCTATTTTGTTCATTTCATGTAAATCTCACTAGGCAATTCAAACCTCTTCCCCCTCGTCATACAATTTCTCTCTCCTCAAGGAGTGCATATTACTTGGGGAGGTGGCCCTCACATTCCCACTAAGGCAAACATTTCAATCCCCTTGTCCTATAAGCCTCTCCTCCAAATTATCTTAGGCCCCCAAATTAAATGGAAAATTTTTGGTACTATTGAGGGATATTACAATTCTCCCTCCCAATTTTTTCTCTATCCCCAAGAAACTCGGTTGCTACAATTGGCACTTGTCACCATGACATTTAGTTGTCTATATGGGTTCATCATTACCTATTTATTTCTCCTCGAGGTCTAAAAACATAAAGTTCCCCAACTTCAAGTCTTGAACTGAAGAGCTCTTACAAATCCTAAAAAGCCTACTCTCGCACTTTTCCTAGTCATTCCCTACGGTACCGTGGCTAATTGCTATAAACCGTGGTGCATCCCACACGTAAAGCTCATTAAAAACCGCGACCCCGTAAAAGGTAAAATAAAGAGAAAGTAAGTTCTAGAGCCTAGCCGGTCGAATATTCTCCTCTGTACTGGGCCTTCTAGAAGCGCGATTTGGTCGAGCTTTGCCCCTTCCATTCATGAACCTTCATCCCTTCATAAATGGAGCTATCCCTTGGTTTTTGGAGCCGAAATCCCATGATGAGAGGGATTTATCCCTTCCTTTTTGGAGTTGAAACTACCTCTCTTCAACTATAAATTGAGACCAAGTTTTACCAAGGTTACTTCGATTCTAGTAGTCGATACTTACTTAGCTTATAGAAGATAATTGTTGAAGGAATCATACTCTCCACAATTAGCATCGTTGGTATAAGAGAGATTACATACTCAAGGGCCATAGTCTTATGTTGATTCAAGAGAGTTGGAGTCTTGTCAAACCGAGGAAAACGGCTGTTCGAGACGCTTCAAGAACTCCGTGCAAACATCAAGGCGTCAAGGTTGTAAGGTTTCTTCTTTATTCAAAGTTAATAAATGGATTCTATTTTCTCATTGAGTTGTTCATTTATCTTTTCAATGATCTAATTCTTAGACTCCTTGATCACTAAGATAGATTATTGCTTTCGAATTATCATATATTTGCGATGCTTTGATCCGTTTCAATTGCCTATGATTGTAGATCTTATATGTTGGATTGATAACTTCTCGGATCGACCGGATTAAAGACCAAATAAAACGTTGACTCGTGTAGGAGACGATTCGTAGTTAATGAGTAATTATTAAGCAAAATATTCTAGAGAAAATGGTCTACATCTATCTCGTTTGTTTCTAGATATCCTTAGGATACTAGGGAGATCGCTTCCTTGTCCAAGAGGGATTCGTCCGTGTAACAAAATGGCAACTCCACTCGGGGAAATATGAACTTAGTTTTCTTTATTTTCAGCTTTATTTTTGAGATTTCGATTGAGATTGTGCTCAAAACTTGATTGGGTATAGTTCAATAGGATCCCCTAACTGAATCTTTTATTTTTATTTTTTCTTACTTTTCCCGCCTTCCACACTTTTTCTTTTTAAAACAGAGCGATAGACTCGCAATATTTAGTATAATAAAGTGCGGTACCGCACCTTATTCCATTAAAAACCGTGGATCTCTCGGGAAAATTTTAGAAAAAGTAGAAATTATGTTTTCTAGCATCCCATTACTTGATTTCTGTTCTTTACCCAATTTGTCCCGATTTTCAAAGACTTTTGTGAAAGGTTTCTTTCAACAATTTCTTCGTAATTAAGTGATCTATTCATTAGTTTGCATATTATGAGTAAACAATTTGCATAGTCCTCCCATTGCTCGAATCGAAAACTTTTGTATACCTTAGCTACTTGGTATTTAATTTCTTTTCTGTTGAGCCATTGAACTTAATGCAATTGTTATTCTTATGAAAATGTGTTTTTATTTTCATTTGCAAACTTGTAAAACCTTTAGATTGATAAGGATTGAATTTCATTTTAAAACTACTTTTGGATGCTTTGATTTCTTTTCGCCGGAATAAGCGTAAAATTCTTGGTTAGATTACAAACCGTGCTTAAACATCCTCCAACTTTTAGATGGAGTTCAATATTATAATTTTCTTTTAGTTTTGAATTTTATTATTTTAGTATTTTTAGTTTTCTTTTGGAAGAAGTTTGTTTTTGTTTATGATAATATAAGGAATTTCATTTTGAGCAAAAGATCTTTGGAATTGAAATTCCGAATTGTCTTCTTTTCAACGTTTTTCATACAAAAGAATGAAAAAATTTATTTTTTTGAAAGTTTCTCAAAATATCTCAACTCTTTCCTCTAGTTAGATTTCATTGAAAAGAAATGAGTTGTTTATCATATAGATGCATTATAGCGAATTTTGAGTCGGGTCATTAAAACATCATCAAGTTTCATTTCTATACATATTGTCCTAAGGAACTCGCCAATTAAAAGTAACGTTTAATTAAAATCAATCTGTGACCCTATTTTCCGGGGCTCTTTTCCACCAATATAGCTTAGGATAGTGTCTTGGAATAGGTTTTAGTTAACACTCCAAGAAAGTAAAAACAAACAACAAGTAGTCGATCTTGCGGTAGGAAAATCCAATTGTAGCATGTATGCTCTAGGAAGCTTGTTGTGTAACCAACTCCAAAAATAGAAGAAAAGAGATATCAATGCCTTAGAAATAAGCCACTTCGGGGAAACCTCCAATACATTACATAAATGAACAATTCTTGGATGATCCAATTTACAAAACCTCCTTTCTATATATAGGAGTCCATGTGGCCATAATTTAATCCTAAGTAACAATGTAATCCTAGCCGACCTAACAATAATAATTTAAGGGCACAATAATAACAAAATGGGGTTACAAGGGTACAATAATAAAAAATAAAGGGGTTAAACTAATAACAATAAGGGACTATACTAGTAATATAGGGACCTAACATGCCCCTCTCCTCCAAAAAAGTGTTGTCCTCAACGCTATAGCTCCTTCCGTGCTTTTGTATAAACTTCTCATCCTCCCATGTAGAATCTTCAAAGGTAAGTTCTTCCACTTAATGAGATACTCGAAATTGATTGATTCTGTAGTTGTCGAGTTCTTGCTTCCGTGACTCAGCTTCAAAGTTCCAATATGATTTTTCCTTCCTCAATGTTCTAGAAATATTGTTTGAACTAGAAGATTTTCACCTATAACCTTCTTTAAGCATGAAACATGGAAAACTAGATGCACTCGCGAAGGTGAAGCTCCAATTTGTATGCCATAGTACCAATCTTTTGCAACACCTTGTAAGGACCATAGTACTTTGGCGATAATTTATTATCCTTCTTAGCTTGCTTGAGGGACATTTGTTTGTATGGTTGTAGCAGTAAAAATACCCAATCTCCTACATCAAAAATTCTCTTGCTATGATGTTGATCTCAGCTCGTTGTTTCATTCGATTTTGTGCCAAATTTAGGTTATCCTTTTTTAAGAGTTGGAGAACTTCTTGCCGATGCTCGATGTGACTTTCCACCGCTTGAACCTTTGAATTTTCCCTTAAAGATGATGTGATGGATGGTGGATGATATCCATAAAGTGCCATAAATGGGGTCATTTTTGCCGCAAGATGGAAGAAAGTGTTATACCACCATTTAGCGAGAGGTAACCACTTGACCCATTGTGTTTGTTTATCGATAAAAAACAACGAAGATATCCTTCCAAACATTTATTTACTATCTCGCCTTGACCATCGTATTGAGGATGCAGAGAAAGAGAGATATGAGCTAATTGAGTACCCAAACAAGAAAATAACTCCGTCCAAAAAATTTTGGGTGAAAAAAATGGGATCTCCGTCACTCACAATAACCCTTGGGCTTCCATGTAGCTTTTGAATTATGTCCAAATGTAGTAGCAACTGCATTTCTTTAAATGGATGAGATAATGCACAAAAAAGTGTGCATTCTTGGTGAGTCTATCAACTACCACCATGATGACACTCTTCTTCGACTTAGGTAAACTTGTGATAAAATCCATTGAAATCTCCTCCCAATGTTGACTTGGAATGGATAAAGGTTGTAGAAGTCCCGGGGTATTAATTGTCTCAACTTTATTCCGTTGGCAAACCAAACATTCCGCCACAAACTTTTGAATATCGCATTTAAGGCCATCCCAAAAAAATTCTTCTTCACACCGTGGTAAGTTTTTAAAAATCCCGAGTGTCCTCCTAAAGGAGAAGTGTGCAATTCCAGAAGAATCTTTTGTTTTAGTTGGGAATTATTACAAAGATATAGTTTTCATCTTTGTACCATAAGGAATCATTTTTCCAACTAAATGTATCATATGTACTAGGATCTTGCTGCAACTTTTGAATGAGTGTCCATACATATTTGTCCTTCTTCCATTCATCTCTTGCTTCGAAGTATCCAATCCGATTGATAATAGAAATGGCACAAAGCAATGCTTCCACCTCTTCATTCTTTCTTGAGAGTGCATCTGCAACAACATTGCTTTCCTTTTTTGTAGATTATTTCAAAGTCATAACCCAAAATCTTTGTGACCCATTTTTTGCGTGTTTCCTCAAGATAGTCTTTGTTCCAAAAAAGTGTTTAAGACTATCATGATCGGTTTTTACCTTGAAGTATCTTCCCATTAGGTAAGTTCTCCATTTCTTTAGTGGCATGCAAAATATTGCTAACATTTCCTTCTCATAAATAGGTTTATGTAAATACTTTCCTTTGATTGGACAACTTTCAAAAGGCATTCTCCTTCCCCATTAAAACAACACCAATTCCACTTCCCCGAGGCATCACATTCCACAATAAAGGTTTTTGTGAAGTCCGGCGTAGCTAAGACCGATGCTAGGCACATTTCTCTTAAGATGTTCAAAGGCCTTAGTTGCTTCAGAGTCCATGAAAATGCATCTTTCTTCAATAATGTTGTTAGAAGTGCTTCTATTCTCCCATAATTCTTAACAAACTTGCGATAATACCCCGTTAACCCGAGAAATCCTTGCAATCGCTTTATGGTTGTGGGGACTTTCCATTCCTTAATGGCTTTAATTTTGTTAGGGTCTACTTTAACACCCTCGTGAGATACAATATGACCCGCATATTCCACCTCTTGTATCCAAAGAAAAATTTGGATGTTTTCAGGCATATAATTGTTTCTCCCGCAATAGTTGGAGCACCCCGCTCGTCAACATGTTCAACATGATCCTTCCAAGACCTCGCTATAGATTAGTATATCATCAAAAAATACTAGCACAAATTTTCTAAGGAAGGGTTTTTTTAAATGGAATTCATCAACCCTTGAAATGTAGAAGGTGCATTGGTAAGGCCAAAAGGCATGACCAAAAATTCATAATGACCCTCATGAGTTCGAAATGTTGTTTTTGGAATATCTTCGCCTTCATTCTAATTTGATGATATCCCGAACGAAGATCCAACTTGGTAAAATAAATTGCTCCATGTAATTCATCCAATAATTCATCAATCACAGGAATGGGAAATTTATCTTTAATGGTGAGCTTATTGAGCTCCCTATAATCCCATTTGCTATGATCCATCCTTATCTTGTACCAATACTATGAGCAAGTAGAAAGAACTTTTGACTAGGTTGAATTATACTTCGCCTCTAACATTTCTACAATCATACGCTCAATTTCGCTCTTTTGGACGTAAGGATATCTATAAGGCTCCGATGTTTGGAGGAACACTTCCTAGAATCAAATGAATAGCATGATCAAGATCACGAATAGGTGGAGTCCTTGGGAGTTTCAAACACCTTAGAATGATTGTCCAAGACTTGCTAGAGATCTGTAGAAATAGATGATTTTGATGTTGGAACTTCTAGTGAGCATAATTGTGCAATTACGCCTTGTTGTTCTTTTTTTAGAAGCTTTGTCATGACATTAGAGCTTATTATCTTTTCCGACTTTCCGCAATACCCCGTAATTCGACATCCTTTCATTCTCGAAAAAAAAATTCAAGAAAATTTCTTGAAAATTAAAAGCTGCCACCGTCCCCAAAGATTGTAACCATTATACTCCTAGAACAACATTAGCACCTCCCATAGGAATGGAAAGCATTGGACTATTCAATACATATTCCCCCATGGTTAGCTTGATATTATGGCATTTTCCGCAGAAATTTATAGTTCCTCCATTTGCAACCATCACTTGACATTCTAGTGTTAAGTATAGGAAACAATTTAATTCCTCGCTACCTTACAATGAATAAAATTATGGGTGCTACTTGAATCAATCAACACTATTACCTTTTTCTTCTTTGATATGTCCTTCTATCTTGGAGAGTTCGAGGAGTGGTAATTCCTACCAATGCATTACACGATATGATCTGAGCCCATTTCTTTCTCTTCTAGGGCCGGTTCCCGGTGTATATCCTCTTTCTTGTTCATTTTCTTTCTTCCTCTTCACAATCTATATAAAATAATTTCTTCTCCGCACACTTATGAACTTTAGTGTATTTGCTATCACAATCGTAGAAAATCCCTTTGCTCTTTTCTTCCAATCGTTGTGGTGTCAACCTTGTAGGTTGTGGAAATCTAGGCGTAGCAACACTTCCTTCTTTTATAGAATTGGAGGGTAGGCTTCATTGTCACCATTATTTTACATTCAACTTTTTCTTGCCAACTCGAATGCCTTCTCCAATGAATCCGGTTCCAAAACGCGAATCATGTTGGATGTTATCCTTTAAAGTGCCCATGAAGAGATCGATCCCGTGTTCCTCCGGAATATCGTCAATTCTTATATTCAATTTTTGGAAGTCCTCAATGTGTCGCCCTCTATCCCCTTTTTGTTTGAGATTTATCAATTGGCTAAAGAAGGTGTTGCTCTTTGTATCCTCATGATGTGCTATCATTTCCTCCGTGTACCCTGACCAAGTGAGAATTTTTTACCGCGGGAGAAAATCCATCGGTACCATACAAATGTATTTTGTTCTAAATGTAAAGTTGAAATGCGTACCTTTTGTGTGTTTTGCACGTTATGGAGATCAAAGATTAAGCCCATCCGTAGTATCCATGTTATAGGATCCTTTCCATCAAACTTCCTCATATCCATTTTTGAAATATGGTGGTTCTTCCCGCCAAAATTAGAGTTTATGAAATCACGATTGACATTTATTTTGTTCTCATCATGAGGTTCTTCTACTATATTTTCACCATTAGGAAACATTTCTTGTATCAACTTTGTCAAACCTTCGATGTCTGCTTTTATATCATTCTTCATGTTTTCCATGTTGTCTTTCATGTCATCCATCTTAGCTTCCATGCTAGCTTCCATGCCATCCATCTTAGCTTCCACGCCTTTCTTCAAACCATCCATCTTCGCTTCCACGCCTTTCTTCAAAACTTCCATTTCATTGTTTGTTGCTCTTTGCGAGAGTTAAATTTGTTGCACTTGCTCTTGTAATTTTGATAGATCATGTTGCAATTCTTCATCTTCATGAGTCATAGTAGAGCCTTCGAAGGCTTAATGGGTGTTGAATTATTTTACGGTCATCTTTTAGAACCCAATACCGATATCTATTCTACAATATGCCCTTGAATCAATTCAAATCGATTCTTCAAACAAGAATTATGCAATTCGCAAAAAAAAATACACACCTTTTTCTTGCTTTTTGAGGAGCTCCATATTGAAATTGGGTTATTTGTAATTGCGTAACTTCAATATTTTAATTTCGGTACCGACGTAGTCTCCTTCGAATTATCTTTCGAATGCCACAGGTCTGACCCGATTTTTATTCTCCAAGACAAATTTATGTCCAATCTCCCACAATGACCTAATTATGGACTAGTTCAGTACAATGAACTTGTATGAATTTCAAAGTGTCATTGTTTTGTCCTTCGGCTCTGAAATTGATAGCCAAGAAACTACAGTCCGTGTACTAGCGACCAATTTTTACTTGAGACTCAATCGATGCCTCAGAGAGAGAGTTATGAAGATTTTCCCACGATCACCTCTTTGAGATGAAATTCAGGAGCCTGAAAAAGCACTACCTTCCAAAGATCATATCTCCAAAAATATTGCGAACCAATATCTGAATTTTTTTGATGATGTTCCTTGGGATTTCAGATTTTCACCTTATGAATTTCAACTTCTGAGTCTTCGTAGAAAAAATATTATAGCGCAAATGCCACGATGACCTGTTTAGGAGCCTGAAAAAATACCTAACTTCCATAGATCATATCTCCGAACATATTGCGAACCAAGCTCTAAAATTTCTATACGATCTTCCTCAAGATTTCAGATTTGCACCCTAAAAATTTCAGCTTCTGAAACTTCGTAGAAAAAAGGTTATAGCGAAAATTCCACGATGACCTGTTTGGAGCAGCGAAACCCTAGAATCCAAAAGCTCGATACCAAATGCTGTGTGACCAACTCCAAAATAGAAGAAAAGAGATATAAACGCCTTAGAAATAAGCCACTCCCCCGAGGGGGAACCTCCAATACATTACATAAATGAACAATTTTCGATGATACAATTTACAAAAGTTCCTTTCTATATATAGGAGTCCATGTGGTCATAATGTAATCCTAGTGGGCCACAATTTAATCCTAGCCGACCTAACAATAATAATTTAAGGGCACAATAATAAAAAAATGGGGTTTGCAAGGGTACAATAATAATAACAATAAGGGGTTACACTAATAAAAATAAGGGACTATACTAGTAATATAGGGACCTAACAAAAGCTCCTAAAGGAGTCAAGCACGAGATCATATCCTAACCAAAGGAGGTAATCATACCTATCTCATTGGGAACGATAGAAGATGTGCACGTATTAAAAACAATAAAACCTCGGATATACCATTGTCGAGGAGCTCCGGTCACTTGTCGCAAACCTTGGATTATGTCAAGGAGCCTTCAAGGGGATTGAGATTGTTACTCCGTTCTTTGCGTGTATATCGGATCGCAGAATGTTCCCCTGTGTATATGTGTTCCCCGTTGGTGACCTTAGTGGCCATAGACTATAGGATTCTTTCCCGTGGTGATGGTGGAGGGGAGGTCCACTCGTACCTAGAGAAGACGTCGAGTAGACCTCACTTGGACTCTCCAGAGTTATCTTCACTCAAGATGGTTTAAGTGGAGAAATCCTGTACATGTCCGTTCTTCTGGCCAAGGTGTTGTCGGGGTTAATATTCTAACTACCATTTCTGCATTAAAATTCTACGATGTTGGATTTCATCACCAACTAGTGTTTTCAAATCCTGTGGGGATCTATTGTTATTGTGTGGATTGATCTATTAGATTTTTATAGGCGTGTGATTCATTTGATTGTTTCCTTAGCGACTTTAGGGTTTGTTTGAATTTTTTCTTTGTTTGCATGTGTTAAAAGTTTTAATCATGGCTAAATTATCGAGACGATCACGTAGAACTCAGGGGAAGCCCCCTGAGTACACACTAAGCCAACTAGAAAGACTTAAATCTCCGATACCAAATGTTACTCTGTGAGAACTATATTAACAAAGCAAGGAGAATCATCTTATAATTATTCATCCCGATTTTGAAGTAGATCAAACTCGCGTATAACAAAACGTACTCTAAAAAAGTTTCAATTTCCGAATTAATCGAAGTTACTTCTCACAACGAGTGAATTATCGACCAAGAACCTGAAATTTGTGAACCGGAAACTAAACCTACCGCATCGAACCTACTTTAGAATTCATTGCTAAAATTCCAATTATCTTGATTCCACCCAAAGTAAGAAATCGTATTACGTGTTGATCTTCCTCCCTCGATCTCATTAGTATTGAAGAAATCACTAATATAGAGGAAGAGGTTGTTCTTCCTTCAACTCGTGAAACTTTAGAACTTAGAGAACTCGAATAAATTTTTTATAGTCCTTTTAGACAAGACGCTTGGTATTCTTCATTAATATATTTTCATGAAATGTAGGTCTTCGCACTCGCCACCCCAATCTCTTTTTCCCTACACCAATAGGTCATATACCGCCTAAACATGTCTAGTGAGTCATATATGTTTACCGAATCGCCGTAAACATTTATGTATGGTGGTCCGTCCGTTCCCGTAGGCTATCGCTCACTGGGTACATTCTCAAGAGCATCTCCTCTTCTTAACAAAACCAATGTCATCATCCGGCACGAATGAATCAAATACCGGAACTTTGAACAATGAGCAAAGTTTTATATGATGTTCGGAAATATCTCGAACCCCGGCTCTAAGGTAGTAATTTATCGACCTGGGGCAATCTCAAAATAGTAAAATATAGCCTAGGGGGTAACCTCAAGGACAAGACATACCTTAAGGTCGCATCAACCTCAAGGACACTGCATACCCCAAGGTCAGCCTCAAGGTCAGTATATGCCTCAAGGTCATTATCAACCTCAAGGGAAATACACAGCTCAAGGATTGCAACCTCCTTTAGGACAATAGTTCTATCGAGAACAACAAATCATACAAGGAGGTGGAAATTATCCAGTCAATTATCAATCATATGTTCAACCAAATTACAGTCTGTCTTATGTAAAACCTTCATTGGGAACTTGTCATCCCGTAATGGTGTGGGATCCATCTCAAGTCCAACAAACACTTAAAACCAAATATGCAAGTATCTTATTATCAAGCTCGAAAACAAGTTGGTTATAATCAACCCAACAACCTCGTCCAACCCGTCATTCAAACACCTACATCTCGGTCGTGTTAGTACCCGGTCCGAGTACACCTACGACTCCGCCCAAAATATCGCTCGACTTCGTTCAACCGACCACACCTATTCCCGAAGTGTCTGCCTCCTATTAGTTCGCCCTCAAACATCAAGCATAAATTCCTCGAAGCTTCTATTCTCAGCCTGACCTACAATTTAGACTATCGTTCAGATGCCGACGGGACAAATTGCTACAAGTATAGTTATAACAAGTTACCTCTACTTACTTATCAACTGTATCAAGGGACATATCAATATGGACTTATTAAAACTCTAGTCTACCCGCAACAACCGTACCCTAGGTATACATATAAGACACTTGTTCAACCCCAAACATGGTCCGGTTATTCCTAGTTATCCAGGGGGCACTCTGATTCCAAATGCACAACCTATTCCAAGTTATCCTGGATATCCTCCTCCCGGGATTGGTTTAGTCTCACAAGGTTATCAACAAGCATTCCTACCCATCGATTTCCATTCATAGCAACTTTAGATTTACCAGATTTATCTCGCCTTACGAATGATCCTATCTATTATCATCCGTATTGGCTGCCTATGCCACATAAGTTTCCTAGTGATATCCCAAAGTTTGAAGGAAAATCAGGAGAGGATCCTTCTAACCATGTCATGACTTACCACCTTTGGTGTGCATCCAACTCATTAATCGACGATTGCATTCGACTTAGACTTTTCGCATAACATTAATAGGATTAGTTGCGAAGTGGTACATTGAATTACCACGAGGCTCATTTACCAATTTTAATGCTCTAGAAAATTCTTTTCTTAACTCATTTTCGCCTGCCGCCGATACGACAATGGCACAGAATTATTAGCTTCACTAAAACAATCTACGTCTACATACATATCAGATCATATTCATGAATGGTGACATAGAAGAAGTTTGGTAAAAGATTTTATCCTGGATCAAATATTGGCGGAATGGTTTTTCAAATCATTGGTACCAAAGATCACTGAAGATGTAGCCAAATCAAGAGTTGTTACAGAAGAGCAAGTTATTTCTCAAGTTCAATATCTAGATTTTGGGTATACCCAGTCCAGAACTTTGTACGATAAAATTCCCTATTTACCACATCCTGGTCAGATAACAAAAACTCCTTCAATGTCTCATGCCACTAATGGTGTAATCGGTTCAATTAGTAAGACTAAGAGTAAGAAGAAATCTTCAAAGGTTACTTCTCCCATAATAAATTTACCTAATTCAATTAAAAGGATAATCTCCCCTGGAAACTTCTGCCGATATTCACATTGTAGTTTCATCTACTGCAAAGTCGAAATCCAACAACAAGAAGAAAGGGAAGAAAAATAATAAGCAGACTTCATCTCCTAAGGAAAAAACTGATAAAAATGAATCAATTGATGATAAACAGAAACCTCGTTATCCTTGTCTTATCTGTAATGAGGATCATTTCACCAAGGAATGTCCGCATAGGGCCTAGGTATCTAAATTCGTCAAAGGTTCATCCCCCCCTGCTGTTTTGAAGGATCCTTTTCCTGTTCAAGATAAAAAATGATTGGATCTTCCTCCAATGCATTAGCAGATATTCTGATGGTTGCGAATCGATCGCAAGATTATGGTAGTAAAAACCATGTTGTTGGTAAAGAAGTAGAAAATTCTAGTTCTGCACCAACTACATCTCCTTCGGTTTCGATCCACCGCATATTGAGAAACAAAACTCGATTTAGTAATCAAACTGTTTACCAAAGGTGGTACTTCGTAAATCAGCTTTCAATCCACATGCGAGAGCTGACTACAACATCAGGGAGGATTTAGAAATCTCTCCTTCAACAATGTTAGCCTTGGAAGTGCTGTAATCATGTCCAACACAAAGGAAATTACTCTTATCAACAATTGGAGTTGTAGATCTTCAAGATTCAAACCTCATGGTCTTCGATTTAGAAAAATTTACACCTCGTCTCCCTCATCAAACGGCTTTTCAGATCCCAGTCCTAGTAAAAAACAGACGTTGATTTCATACTGTTATTGATGAAGGAGCATATACGTGTATCATGTCATTAAACTGTTGGAAATCACTTGGTTCTCCAACCCTTAACCAAATACCACCAACAATCCTCAAATATTTTGATGGAAGAGGATTCCATCCATTCGATATTTTACAGGATCTACCGATAGAAGTCGAAGAAAACCATTAATTCTCATGTGGAAGTAGTTGATGCCCCTCTAGATTACAACCTTCTTCCGGGTCGAAGTTGGTCTTATGCTATCAATGTCGTGCATCCGTATTCCAGATAATTATGTTTCTCATCAAGGAAAGATTGTGAAGGTCGAGTAACTCATATTATTCATCCGAATCTGGCCTTCTACCGATAGTATTCAACATGTAGGAAAAAATGACTATCCTTTATGAGGATGTAGGAGTAGGTTTAATCAAAGATTCTTCTTTAATGGGAAATTTTTCTATGCATCCACCTAACGTATCGCATAATATTGCTAATATCAATAATATGATTACATCAAGTACCTTATTCCATTTGTCATTGATCCTTGGATAGTGCCTTCTTAATCAAAACTAGATTCATTCAATGGCAAAATTCCTTTGAGTCCTTTTGAGATAGCATATCATGCAGTACAGTCATTTTCTGACCCTTTATCAACTGATGCTGATCCAATGAATGTGATCAGTGAAGAATCATTTTCAACATCAAAATCCGCTACAACATAAATTCCTGATCCTTTTCAACAAGTGTTTCATACTAATGAAAGCTTTCGTGAATTATTGTCTGTAGACGAATTTCCATGGGATTATCTCCATCATAGGTCATCATTTTTATCCTAGCCGATAAATTCGAAAATAATTTTTCTCTCTTTTACAACTAACGATGTCGAGGAACCTCGCAGTCCAATCTCGATCACAAATTTGGATTCTGAAGTAAATTTGGGGAATATTTATTCTACCATTCCTATTCCTCGGGATATCTCAGTTGAAACCTGTAATTATCAAAACATTCATATAGGTGCTTCATGTATGCTAGATGAAATTTCTACATATAAAGCCCTATTTCAAGAATTCCGCGACATATTTGCCCGGTCTTATGAAGAAATGCCGTGAATCGATCCCAATATCACATTGCCCATGAAATAAAGACTTACTCGGATGCTAAACCTCAAGCGAGCGCAGATTACGTCCGATAAGCATCCACGAAAAGTTGCTACCATTAAAGCCGAAGTTGAGAAATTAATTAGAGTAGGTTTTATTTATCCGTTCGGCACGGATTGGGTATCTAATATCGTCTCGTTACAAAAAACAAGGAACAGTGAGTATGTGTTGACTATAGGGATATTAACAAAGCTTTTCCTAAAGGCAATCATCCAACTCTTATATCGACTAAATTATCGATTTATCAGGCTGAAATGAAATGTATTCATTCATGGATGGATTTTCTGGATACAATGAGATAAACATACTCCCTGCCGATCAACCAGAAACAGTGTTCATATGTCCTTGGGGAACGTTTGCTTATTGTAAATTACCTTTCGGATTAAAGAATGCTAGGGCAACTTTTCAAAGGGAAATGTCCTATGATTTTCATGACATTAAACACATTGTGCAACCTTATCTCGATGATTTACCTACTCATTCATTACATAGGGAATATCATCCAGCTCACTTACGAGCAATTTTTATGAGATGTAGGTATTATAAGATTCTCTTGAATCCACACAAGTGTATTTTCTATGTACAATCTGGTAGGTTACTAGGATTTTTTGTTTCGAAAGAAGGTATTCGTGTTGACCCTTCGAAGGTTGAGGCCATTATCAATTTACCTCCTCCTTCCTCACTTCGCCAACTCCAAAGTTTGTGGAAAGAAAACTTTCTACGTAGATTCATCCAGAACTATGTTGAGTTAACCAAAGGTTTTACCAGGCTTTTGAAACAAAATATTCCTTTCATTTTGGATGAGATCACTGATCGATATTTTGATGCTTTAAAACATGTGTTGACTAATGGACCATTACTGTATCCACCAAATTATAGCCAGGAATACTTTTTTATACTTAGTAGCCTCTGATTCCACCATTGGAATGGTATTAGTTCAGGAAGATGAATTCCACAACGAGCATGTGATTTACTATCCCAGTCGGAATCTCAATCCCACAAGTAGACAGATACTCGCATGTGGAGAAATTGGCCTCGCAGTTCAAGCTGTCCAACGTTTTCATCATTACATTTTGTTACGAAAAACAACTATGATTTCTAATTGTAACCCAATGATGTACATTTTGACTAAACTATTTCTCGGGGGAAAATACTCGAAGTGGATAGTTATCCTTCAAGAGTTTGATTTAGAATTTGAGAAATCCAAATCAAAGAAATCGCTATTGTTCGCTGAACTCATGTGTGACTTCCCAAATACCGAGACGAAACTGTGGTGGAGCATTCGATCGCTAATGAATCTCTATTTCTTATCAGTACATTAGATCCTTGATATGGGGATATCATCATTTATCTCCAAACCCAAACTTTTAGGCTTGAGAAGTCACATTCACATCGACGACACATCCGTTACCAATCCCAAAAATGCAATATTGTTGGAGACACGCTTTATTGTCATGGTGCGGGTTCTGTATTTCGACGTTGTTTAACTCATGAAGAGGCTGAACGAGTTTTGAATGACTGCCATTCTGGAGCATGTGACGTTTATATGTCTGGGTATGCCACAGCCCAAAAGATATTATGTGCTGGTTCTTTTTGGCCTTCGTTATTTAAATATTGTATTCTTGCAATCCGAAAATGCCACAATTGTCAAGTTTTTGATCGGAAAATGCATGCACCACTGTACTTCCTCTTCACCCTATAATTGCTATCTCTGTCCTTTTTGAAAAATGGGGCATTGATTTCATTACATGTAACCCTCACTTGGCCGAGGGGCATGGGTATATTATTCTAGCAAGAGATTATTTACCAAATGGGTCGAGGCGATGCCTACATTTGCGGCGTATGGAAAAACTCGTAGCTACTTTTGTATTCAATCACATGATTTCTCGATTCGATGTACCCCAAGCTATCATTACCGATCATGGGAGCCATTTTCAAAACATTACGATGACCAAACTTTCCGACCATCTTTACCTCGCTACGATGATAGTTCTTACCTCATATTACCCATGTGCTAATGGTCAAAGAGCCGGCTAACAAAGTTTTAACCACTATGATTAAATGGATAATCGTAATTCATAAACTCGAATTGGCATACTATGCTTTTCTCATGACTTTTGGCATACCGAACCTCAAGAAACCGCAACAAGTTTCACTCCTTTTCAACCGGTCTACGATTTAGAAGTTGTGTTAATGATTGAATGCGAAATACCGTCACTCCAATTAGCCATAGAGCTACTACCGCCTACCTCTCCGAGGAGAAAATTCCTTTTGTACCTAGCACAATTAGATGAGACCTGGCACCGCTACATTGGCAACCTCGGCTCATAAAAAATGTGTTAAAGCTCGCACGATTAAAGTGTTACACCTTGTGTTTTTTGTGAGGGTGACCTAGTATTGGTATATGACCAAGCTAATGATAAAATAGAGCTAGAAATTTGAACCTATGTGGCATGGTCCTTATATTGTCAAGCGAGTACTTGAAAAAGGGGCTTACGAATTGATTGATTATGACGGGGTCTCTTTAGGTAAACCTGCAATGGACTTTATCTCAAGAGATATTATGCTTGATTTTTTGTGTGAATATCTTACTCAGATTAGTTATTTTTTTCTAGATTAACTCGCTTTAGATTAGATGAGTGTGTCTAGTTAAATTTGTGTCGAATACTATTCCCGCTTATCTTTATTACTCTTGATATTGCGTATGTCGACGTCCCTTCAATCCTCACATTAGTTTTGCCGATGGTGCCTCGTCGAGGTACATGGAATATTCTTCCGTGTACTCGGGTCATCTATTCACCCACCGATGAGAGTTAGTTTCTATGCATGGGGTAAGCCTCGTCAAACAACGAATAATGTTGCAAAATATAGTGCTGATTGAGTTATTATCTGATGCCATTTCATTTGGCATTCGGCATTTGATCGTTAGATTAGATTCTCAACTCATTGTATTACATTTAAACAAGAGTATACACAATTAAAAATCCAAGGTTACCGTTAGCTCCCTAATTTGTCCCCTTTTTTAATACTTTTCCCTTCCTAAATTATAACCATCTACCCCCGTTTCACTTCCCTTTATGTACCCTCATCCCGCACCCGCCCATGCATGGTGACATATTTTGTACAACCTTTATTCTTCATATTTTTATTAGATTTAGCATTTATTAAATATTTATTATATGAATTCTTACTTTTAAATTATTCTTTGTAACTCATCGATATATCCAATGTTGTTTAGTGGTTAGAATGCTTATCGTTATTGCTGATCCTAGTGCAGATCGGATCCCGTATCATTGTCAACACAAACGCAGATCCGCGCCGGATCCAAACTCTCTCAATCACCGCCTGATCACAGCTTTCCGCCACGACAACACGAAATCCAAAGGCAGCAAAATATTAGATCCGCGAAGGGTAGAAGTCAAGATTGGTTTTGTAAAACCGTTTTTACTTTGAAGAACGAAAATCTAAATTCTCGCATTTTTGTTATGAAGCAAACTTGAACAATCTTTTTCGACCTTCACCTACTAGATATATATAATGTAATTTGTAAATAGGACTTAGGAGTGAAAAAAAATTTTAGAGAACAAAGAAGAACAGAGGCGAGAGCAGGATGTTTTGTTATCGCCCAAATTTGGGTCAACGTGTATTCACACATGTATTTTCCTCAATGATCTAATAAAGAATTTCGCCGGCTTCATGAATTGTGTTTTATGGTTTGGTTGATCAATTAAATTGTGTGCTGAGTACCGTTTTTGCTTAAGAGGGAACACGCTAGTTGGCTAGGGCCTGCACTTTAAAACCAAAGACGTTGATTCCCGTTCTTTTCTTTCTCTGTAATTTATGTTTTATTGTGAAAGTGTGATTTAGCTTTTAACACTCCTATCCGTGTGAAACGTATCCGTTGCGTGAAGAAAATAGAATTTCTTTTTCCCCGCAATTTACTTTCCCCGCAAATTTAATTTTTGCACTTGATTTCGTATTGGCCTTCTCCGCTTGGTCCAAGCAGTGGAGAAATCATCCTACACCAAAGGTACGTTGGTGTGACATTTCCTTTTGGCAATTTTGATTGATTGGCTTTCCCGCCCGGTCCAAGTAGGAAACATACACCCGCACCAATGACGTTGGTGTGTTACAACAAGCATTTATTTAATTTCCGCAACTTTCTTTATTGGATGATTATGATAGGATAGATGTTAATGTTTTTTATTTCGTACTTTTTTTTAAATTCCGAAACATTTACTTTTCATATATATGTAATCCGGTTTTACAAAGAAAGTAGCACTTACGACAATTAAACAATCATTTCAAGAATCAAAAGCTAAGTGTAGGAAGCTCGATTTGGTGTAAGAACTAGTTTCTGTCACAGATCTAATTACTTCCCAACCTTCAATAGTTCGAGCCCTCGCATGAAGTAGAAAACCTTCAAGAAAGACACATTTTATACCTTCTACATAAAAACTTCCGATCCCGCACTAGTGCAGATAGATTAATGCAAGAAGGAAATATCTAAGGAAGCAACATTTAAGGGCCCATCTAACAAGATCAAGCAAGTGCTCTCATCAAGAGAAACACACTCTTAATAGTTAAGCATAATCGCCTACAAGATCGCCTTTATCTTTGATCCCCTTTTTTGCAAATACATTCTTTCTCATTTCACTTTAGATTATTTTGATGACTCAAGTTATGTTTTTCTGCCTTGATTTGTCCCCGCAACATTTCCTTTAAAAGAAAGTAGGGATTTGTACTCCAAAGATTCGTACTCCATCTCCGGCATTGCCCGTGCTTCATCTCTAAGTTTATGGATCCCCCGGGTTGAGAATTAAGTGTTGAGGAGTTTGCTATGGTACCCCCACCCAAAATTTTGGTGCCGTTGCCGGGGAGGCGATTTGATTTGGTAAGAATTTTATGATTAGACAAATAGAGGTAATTTTTTCCCTTATTTCTCAGCATTGTTTGGAAAAAAATTTTTGAAGGAATTTTACCGGTGTTAATTGATTTCTCCGACACCATTTTTTAGGAAGTTGTTTTGTTATTTTTCTTCTTTTTTTCTTTTTGAAATGAATGCCTAGGAAAGGTGAGGGTTCGAAGCCCAATAAGGGCCAAAAGAATTTTTCTTTCATATTGGGTCTCCTTCTACAAGCAAGGTGAAGCCCAATTCAATTCAAACCCATCACGCAGAACAATGCACCCTCGGGTTCCGGGTAATACCACTTGTGTGTGTGGATCACTCGTGGAGAGAGGTACAAGTAAGAAGGGAACAATGGTGGACCAAGAAGGTCATTTGGAGGGGATGGGTGACAACTGTGTAATGAAGCTGACAATCCACTTTTGTGTTCCCAATTGTGGATCCCCAAACTGATTGCCGTATGAAGAATATTCCACCATCATCTCTCCCTCATTTCCATGGTGTTGTCTATGAAGATCCCGACTCTTTTTTATTTGAGTTTGATATTCTATGTAGAAGTTATGATTATGCAACTGAGGCTCGGTTAAGATTATTTCCTCGTTACTCCGCGGACTCAACTCTTCCCCGGTTTATGGGGTTAGAGGAAACACCATAACTTGGGATCGATGAAGAGAGTATTTTTGTCTAAATATCAAGAATATTTCAAAACTCGGACATGCAGATGAAATTTTTACAATCATACAAGATGATGATGAAATGCTCAAGATTATTTCTGAAAGATTTATGTATATTTTACAAAGGTCAAAACTTAAGCTTGATCTAAACACTATTAGAACCTTGTTATTAAGAGGACTTACCGATACGTTGTGAAAAAAAATTGAATCGTTAGGACAAGGTGACATTTCCTAGAAAAATTTTGATCAAATTTCTTAGAATTATGCCGAATTTTTCAAGAAATCAATATATATCCAAAATAGAGGAACTCGAAACAAAAATAGAAAAATTGAATCTACCGATGTTATGATTATCGGACTAGAAAATAAAATGGAAAACATGAAAATTGATATAATGAACATCGTTACCAAACAAATGCTTAGACTCTAAAATTTCAAAGGGTAAAACCCAAGTGAAGGAACAAGAGTCATTATGTATTTTATGTCCTAAATGTAGAGACAAGCACCCCCTAAGGAATTTCCTCTTAATTTGAAAGAAACTAATAAGTGTGCTATTTGTGTATGACCATATCATAGAAAAATGTCCCTCTATACCAGGACCTAAAGCCGTATTTACACGGGGACAACTCGAAGTTAAATACTTGAATGCTATGGGGAGCAAGAAGGAATTGGCCTCGTGTAGGTACTGGTGTATGGCTCCCGAATTTCCCGCACACTATTTTGGTTATAATTCACATGCATATTCCTATCCTAACTCTCATCATTAAAGGGCGCATGGGAATCAATATCAAAGATGGGCAAAGTTGGAAAGGGCCGACTCATTTCCCATATCCCTACCATCCACCTATGCAAATATACCCATCTACACATGCACCTTATGCAATGCCTCAACTTCCGAGTCAGTCCGCTTCCACCATTGCCTTTACCTTCACCCTTTCGACCTCTCGCTTTCGCTTCAACCTATGCCCAATCCTAATAATAATAAAGTAGTGCAAATGATTCATATAAAAAACCCACCTTTACCATTCAAATACCAGCCTATTCCAATTGGAGTTCATGATATAAAATTAAGATCGAGAATGACCGTAACATCGTAAAATCGAAGCAACCTTATGCAGGATTGCGGAAGAGAAAGGAGAAGAGGAAAATCTTGCCATTCTCTCGAAAGCCGTCACTAAGCAAACTCTACCCTCTCGAATCCTTGCCATCTTTCCATCCGGCCCTCCCTTCGCAGAGGCTAGTAATGGAAAGGAGTGAGCCTATTTCTGAGACTAGTTTGGCATCCGAGCTTCGAAATCTTTTCATTAAGATACCTTTGCTTCAAGCCATCAAAGAGATACCCATTTTTACCAAGATTATTAAGGAACTCTGTCTCAAGAAAATCGGGAGGAAGAGATTGGAACCCTGAACCATTCAATTTGTTGGTAGGGTAGCAGTGTTGATGATGGGATGTGTGTCTGTGGAAAAATATACTGATCCTGGAAACCTTGTTGTCTCAGCTTCTCGCATTGGTAATGTCCTTATCTCTAATGTTCTTATAGATCCGGGGGAAGCCATTAATTTCATGACTAAGCAAACCATGGATCAACTTCAAGTTATCTCATCTTTGCCCTACTCCCACTCGTGCTTGAATTATGTGATAGATCTAAAATTAAGCGTAAGGAGTATTGATGTTGTGGATCATCTCATTATATTATTGGGAATATCCTATTTATTCTTATCGTGCTTGATCCAAATAACCTAGTGGGAGGACATCCCTTGATCTTGGGTCGATCATGGCTTGCTATGGCTGATGCATATATTGGATATCGTTCCGGTGATATGTATATCTCACATGAAGATTCTAGGAAGAAAGTTACCTTGTACCCCCATGCTAGATCCATTCAGGACCTTCCAAATACCTTATGGTTGGATCAAAGCAGTGACGAGAAGATTTAGTCTCTTTCCCTTATCCATCATTATACTGGGTCTTCACAAGAAGATGAGATTCAATATTTTCTGAATAATCTAGACACTATGCCTAATTATGAGCCTTTGAGCCAAATTTTCATCCTATATTTTCAAGAAAATCATGATTCTCATTCTTTCCGTACCACCGCATTCGACCACTCCATTGAGTACTCCCGAATCCTCGATACCACTCTTGTTGAGATTATTCTCGGTAAATCCTTGCATATTAGTTCGCATTTGGACTTATCTCGTTAAGAGAAACTTGTGAATTTGTTGCAAAACCATCTTAGTGCCTTTGCTTGGGGTTATGAAGATATGAAGGGTATCCCTCCAAACTTGTGTGTAAATCATATTCATATTTAGGAAGGAACTGACTCCGTTCGATAACCTCAAAGGCGTATAAATCCCGCTCTAAGAGACATCAGAAGGAAGAAGTATAGAAACTTTTAGATGCCGGTTTTATTTATCCTATTTCCGACATTCAAGGTCTCTCCTTTAGTACTAGTACCTAAGAAAGATGGAAGATGGCGTATTTGTATTGATTATTGAGAATTGAATAAAGCCACTCTTAAAGATTACTCTCTCCCTTTCATCGATGAGGTGCTTGATACCCTTGCAGAAAGAAATATTTCTCCTTTTTTGGATGGCTTCAAAGGTTATAACCGCATACGCATTGCACTCGAGGATCGTGGATAAAACTATTTTTACATGTCCATGGGGGAAATTTGCTTACAAAGTGATTCCCTTTGGTTTATGGAATGCCTCCCAGCTACCTTTCAAAGGGCAAATTCTGCTATATTTGTCGATCTAGAATTTGTAGAAATTTATATGGATGACTTTTCTGTGTTTGGTGATTATTTTCAGGAAGCTCTTAAAAATTTGGAGAAAGTACTTCTTCGTTGTCAAGAAGTCCATCTCGCTTTGACTAATAAGAAACGTAGATTAATGTGCAAAGCGGAGTGGTGCTTCGGGCCATTTTATTTTTGACAAAGGTATCCAGGTTGATCCGGCAAAGATTGAAATCATTCTGAATCTTCCTGCACCCAAAACTCAAAGGGAAGTAAGAGGTTTTTTAGGACATATTGGTTAATATAGAAGATTCATTCAAAAATTTTCAAAGATAACTACTTCTCTTTTCCAAATTCTAGCTAAGGATAGTGAATTTTCTTGGTCCAGGACTTGCCAACAGTCTTTTGAAACATTGAAGGAAAAGTTGGTACAGGCACCAGTTTTGCGAGGTCTAAATTGGTCCCTGCCTTTCTCAGCATTTCCCTCTCAAGCTTCTCGTGATTTGGCTATTGGCGCAAATTTTAGGACAAGGGGAAATAAGTAATCCTCATGCTATCTATTATATTAGTAAAAAATTATCTTTCGCTGAATTAAAACTATACACATAGGAGTTTTTAGCCGTGATTTTTGCAATTAATAAGTTCTACACTATATTAAAAGGATATGAAGTATTTGTACATAATGATCATTCCATGATTAAATATTTGATGAACAAACCATTTACAAGTGGTAGAGTGACTAGGTGGTTACTATTGTTACAGGACTTTAATGTTACTATTGTTGATAGACCAGGGAAATATAATGTTGTAGTAGATTTTATTTCTAGATTAGATAATCCTGGTGAAGTAACTCTTATTAATGATGAAATTCCAGATGAACATATTTTTTCTATGTCTATGTATCTTCCATGGTTTGGTCGAGTTTCTAACTACTTGGTTATTGAAAACACCATCTCACTTATCCGGGCCATGAGTAGCTTAGAATATTATTAAGAAAAGTGCCGCATATTCCCGGATTCAAGGAGACCTTAATCGGTCCGTATCCGATTATCCGTAGATTTGTAAGAGAGTGGAGGAAGTGTTTGACATATTGAAATCTCGCACATGATGAACCATGTGGAGGCCACTTCGCTAATAAGCATACCGCATGTAAAGTATTACGTGTCGGTTACTTTTGGCCTTCCTTATTTAAGGATAAACAAGATGTCGTGTGATGTAATAGTTGTCAACGAATGGGCCACCAATCAAACCAATGAAATGCCTTATGCCCCCAAGTTATGATTGAGCCTTTGAAAAATGGGCTATTGATTTTATAGGGCCAATAAATCCAACATCTTTAAGTAAAAGCATATTTTGGTTTGTACAGATTGTTACAAAATGGGTAGAGGCTTAAGATGTTTCTTTGCTACGAAAAAAGTTGTTGTTGATTTTCTTTTTTCGAAACCTTTACTAGATTTGGTGTGCCTAGAGAAATTGTTTCTCACAATGGTCCGTAGTTTATTTCTAATCTGGTACAGGGTGTGATGGAGTAATACAAGATCCGGCACAAGAAATCCACGCCGTATCACCCACAAGCAAATGGCTAGGTGGAATCTACAAACAAAGTGATCGAGTCCATTCTTACAAATACAGTCAATATGCATTGGAAAGACCGGGCTGAAAGATTACTCGAAGCTTTGTGGGCATAAAGAACCACTTGGAGAGAAGATGTGACATACACCATATGAGTTGGCATATGGCAAACGTGTTCTGTTGGTTTCCATCAAGTTCGAGATCAAACTTTAACTGCAAACTTTTGCTAAGATTAGATTCTCCAAGGCACAAAAATAACATCTTCTTCAATTAAATGAGTTAAGATGAATTGAGAGATTTTTTTTCGTTGTAACATCCTAATTTAGCAAAGAACGAAAAGGTGGCATGACAAGATTATTCAAAAAAACAATTCCAACCAGGTGATTGGGTACTCCTCATGATTCTAGATTTAAAAAATTTTAAAGGGAAGTTACATACACGTTTGATGGGACCTTATGAAGTGATCCGAGTATTCTATAATGGAGCGGTAGAAGTCAAAACTATCAAGGGACAAGATTCAATATTTTTGGTAAATGGGCATAGATTAAAGAAGTATTTTCACCGCTTACCAGAAATATTTTACGCAAAGAAGTTCAACAACAATTTGGGACGGTAGTGGTAAATAGTAAGACCAACCTTGAAAACATGAACTCTTCTTCTTCTCAAAGAAAAAAATATAAATTTAAAAATAAAAAGTAAAGAAAATAATTTCCTATAATTGTGAAAACTGCCTCTGACACGATTGCGTAAGGGTCAACTCCTAAAACTAGCTTTACAATGAAGATCAAAAAATTTCTAATAAAAAGAATTTTGCTTGATATTTAGATATGCTAGTAACCACCGAAGTAAAAACCGTGTTCGGCGCAGCCAACCTTTATAAAATTGGGGTAATGAGCATGGATATTTTTATTTTCAAGTAACGCTTAATTCCCGCTCAGTTATTTTTTCTTTGCACTAGTGCAGCAGACCTTCCGTAATTTTTTTGCCTTTCTTCATATCCCATTTTGTAATGATCCCTAAGTTTTTCTTTGAAATCCCGCATAATTTTCCTTCCCATATTCTCCTAAATTTACTCCTATCCGCTTTGTAAAAATCCCACTTACCCTAAATTTTTTTTTCCTTATCCCACTTCGTTTATTCCCTCTATGGTACTATTCCCGGAATCCCCGTAATGAAATTACTTCCCAAGCCTAAAATTCCCCTTTCCAATTCTTTGTCTCGTGAATTTATCGTTAGTAATCTTACATACGGTAGAGAAAAAAGGATATGCTCAAGCATCGAGAAAGGGCGAAGAAAATTTCAGAATTGGAAAAAATATTAAGAGTTCAAATTCTATATTTTATTTAAATTCTCTCGTTTTTTATGCTTGCACCAAGGCAAGCATTTTTTACTATATATAAATATAAAATGATACTGCAAAAGAGAAATTGGAAATTTTATTCAAGCGGTGTAAGCATAACAAAGGCAAATCCATGCACCTTGTTGATCATGTTAGCCCCCTATTAATTTTTGACAAGAAAACAAAGCCCAACCGTTCGAGCTTTCAAGGAATGCATTCCCGCCGAAAAAAACATCATCCTTGAATCACCTTTATGCCCTTTGTCCTTTCGATGAATCCCACTATCAAGCCTAGTTAAAAAAACCTCTCTATTTCGTGAAGAAAAATTCCCAAAAGGCCTCCATTTCTTTTGTTTTATTCCCATTAATCCTCTCGTTTCAACACCATTTCCTCTCCAATTCCTCATTAATCCCTCATCGTATCATTCAATTTCTTTAGCCTCACAAATACCATTTGTTTGCCAAAAATCCTCTTATCCCCCTTATCGTTACCCTTGTTGGCCTTAAAATACATTAAAACGCCAAAACCCATTTTCCACCTTATGACAAGCTAAGCTCCCTTTTAGGCCGCCTCAACCACTTCCCCATATGCCCAGGTGTCAAGACCAGGTGCTAGCCTGCAAGGTGCTTATCACAATCCTGAGAGATGGACGGAAGCACATTTCTTTGTTAACTCAAATATCTCCGATGCGATAGTGTAATGTTAAGTGTGAGCGCGGGTGTGCACACCCGCCGTCAATCTATATAGATTCGACGGTCCGCGCTAGTTCTAAACCACGCCCATCGCTCCTCCCCTTTTCCCCCTCCTATCACATATCAACCATCGATCCGTTCAGATCCGACGGCCCCGCCGATAATCGTATCACAACCCCCATCGCCAATCGAGATTTCGTAAGGCGATTTTTTGTGTTATGCTGATTGCCGATCCCCGATTCCATTCCCTCTGTTTGTTCCCTTAGATATGATGGCCCTCATTTCTCCCACCCTACTTCTATACCTCCATCTCGTCTCCCCATTGATTTAATCTCCGCCGTCGATCTGACCTAGATCGGATGGTTGGCGCTCCATTGCACCATCACCAATTGCAAATTCTCAAATGTGTCCCCCATCGCTCCCCGATTGCGATCCGCCGATCCAATCGTGACCATCCATTCAACCCATCCATCGACCCATGTTTAATCGCTTCTCCACCCATGCCGGTCCCACCATCAAACTCATTTCATATGTTTTTCGCGTATTCCCCTTTGTATCATGACTCAAAGGCCTCAAACCTAGTGTTTAACACTCAAAGATCATTCTTCGCCATTCATCGGGATACGACCGTTCTCCACCGTTCCGCCACCGCTCCCAATGTGCCTTCACATCATTCCTTCCGCCACTCCCCGGATTTCTTAATGAGTTTATCGTATTGTGCAGGGTTCAAAGGAGTGATAAATTCACTTGGTTTTCCATAATTAAAGCCACCGTGATTGAGAGCGCAGGAGACCATTACAAATAATGGTCAAGTGAAATAACACGAAACATTCAAGGGATTTGGGCTTGTTAATGAATATTTAGAGCCTAATCCCATATTCAAAGGATAAAGACACAGCTTGAAGACCAAGAGCACGCAACAAATGCGGTGTCCGTGTTTGAATATTCATGGGATGTTTTCTCCGTAGGCAAAGAGACTTCCCATTAAAGCCTCCATGCTCGAGCACTTAAATAGATGAACACACCGACGTAAGTTTCTACGCCCGTTAGAACCAAAGAAGCAGGAACATGGAGACTTTATTAAGAATTCCCATCTCGAATTTATTTCATAAAGGCTGCCATAGAGTACCAAACAACCGTAAGGACTACAAAGAACACATCCGAGGTCAATCTCGACTCCGACAAGAGATCTCTCGAATCCTACTACAGAGTATAGCGCAAGATTATTACGTAGGGGCATGGACGCTCCTCCATGCTATTCAAATGAATCAATTTAATGCACATCATCGACTTGCCATCGGGTTATTCTCCTATAAGAATCCCCAAGAATAGATTGTAATGTTCCACATTTTCTAAAATTAGCAAGTAAGATAATTTTGTATGCATTTTTTTTCAACTTTTTATATGAATGCACAGAGTCTGCTGGGTTTCGTTGAGGAGGAGTTCCATCTTTAATCAAGATTTTGGTCTTTGGTGTCTCACAGTTTGTAACTTATCCCTTTATGTGTTAGTTTAATTGCTCATTTTGTTTCATCCGCCTTTCTTGTATCATTTTTTGGAATGCGAGTGGCTCACCTGTTCTTGGTATGCATTTATCCTAATTGATACCCATGCTTGAACTAGTCAAGTGCTTTAAATATGGCTCGTGCATGATATATCGTTTCACTTTTCACTTCAACCATATTTCGCTATATTACTTCCTTCTTTTTGGAGGTTATTTTTAAAACGCTATTATCATGTATGGATTCTTTAAATTGGTGGGCCCATTACATGGTGATATTGTGTATCTAGACATCATCTCATGACAGCTTAGTACATTCAATCTTTCATAATGCTGCAATCACTTCTCGATTGTTTATTTCTGTGAGAACATTTTTCGAACCGGCCCTTTACAGTCGCCCATCATCCGGTGCATTTGTATTAGAATCTTTACCTTGCCCCCCCCGCAATATTGCTTTCCCCCGCGTCCATTTTCCGAAGGTTTTGGTCCCATTCAAGTTAAACTCCTTGTTTACAGAGATAGCATGAGAGCCTTTATTGATAATCCTCCGTTATATCACATGCTCCTTTCGCTATATAATATGTCCTAGGCACTCGCTCACAACTCAAGGTCAGTTTCTAGGGTCGACAACATCTTTGGAATGGGCGTGGCTGCATGGCTAAGAAAAGGTTAAATCCCCGGGCCTCGACAAATCTTTTATTCACTCTCTCGTAAAGGTGAGCATGAAGAGTTGAGAGTTGTAGATCCCTCACCTTGGCGACCTACTACCCTAAATGATTAAAATACTCCACCGTACCGTAGGCCGCCGATTATCTTGGTTTCACGAGACTCCACTCGGGAGACCATGTCGAAAGATAAACATCGGCCGTGTTACACAAGCCACTTCACTCAATGGAAGACTCGACAGCTTTGCAAAAATGCATCCAAGTTTTACAGCGTAGTGTCGAGATGAAATGTCACATGGCTTGGCAAAACTAAAAGTGGAGGACCTTCCACAAGCATCTTTTCTTCTCACCTCAAGTGTTAAACCCGTGCTGCAAGAAAATATTTCTAGAATTGGTAGGTTGAAAGATATGAAGCCGAGATCGAATTTCAACTTCAAGAAAAAATCATATCATTTCGCAGACCCGAGAGCCTTTTGGAAAGTCTCCCTCCTTAAAAGAGAAGAGATTCCAATGCCTTTCAAGTGCCACAAGAAGAAATGATTCAGTTTCAAGTGGCCACATTGAAAACACAATGGAAGATGCGTAAATCAAAGTGGCCCAAAGATAAAGACAACACCAAATTGCGAAAGGCTTGAAAGAAAAAGTGTACATCAGTTCAGCTGATCCTTGCGAATATACATGGAGGCCCGATTAGCTCAAATTCTCCAAATAGCCGTTAAAAATATACCGGGAGCCCAAGAGGACTCGCAAAGAATGTACGATGAGTCCTCCGGGCCGTAAAATGAAGGAGATACTCTACTCCCAAGAGAGTCTTCTTCAATCCAATGGAAGAAGAAGAGATCCCGGTTGAAGCCTCGCCCGCCAAATATTCATAAATCGTGTCTTTTCATGATCCTTATAAGCCTACTTCAAAACATTTAAAGAAGGATCAAAGGTCTTTTTAAGGAAGATGTTGCGTACGTAAAAGAAATTTTTTTTAAGCTACTAACGAAGAGCGTAAAGAGTGGGAGCAAATGTTTATCCGGCTCGCTAAGGAGCTGTATAACACAATTAGTGGATCACTTGATGGACTAGTTGCATTGGAAGATAATGTTTGTAAGCTAGACTTGTAAATAATCCAGCTTAAAGTAGGGTAGAAAAACTCAATAAAGCTCGGGTCCGTGAGCATGTAGTTAGTTGTTTTAACTTCGCAAAGTCCAATACGAGCGCTCTAATCCTCGGCTCGTTGTCGTTCAATTTCTATTTTAGAATGAGAGAAGAAATCTCGTATAGTTTAATTCAGGTATAGTTTGTAGAGGAAAATATAGACCCGCTCAATTTAACTGTCTCATGGAGTAATAAGGGTAGAAGTAGAATAGGTTTATTTTTCCCTATTCTGTAAAAACCGATGATGTAGGTGGTCCGCGGCTCTCGACATGCCCAAGGATGAACGTGCCGTCCCTGTGTGGAGCCAATGTTGATCATGTTAGCCCCCTATTAATTTTTGACAAGAAAAAAAAGGGGGTCAAAACTCGGTTTCAGCTTTCAAGGAATGCATTCCTCGCCGAAAACACATCATCCTCGAAGTCCCTTTATGCCCTTTGTACTTCGATGAATCCCACTGCCGAAGCTTCAGTTTAAAAACCTCTCTATTTCGTGGAAGGCACAACCAAAAGGCTCCATTTCTTTTTTTTTATTCCCATTAATCCTCCGTTTCAACACCATTTTTCCCTCCTAATTCCTCATTAATCCCTCATTGATAATTCAATTCCTCTTTTAACCTCGCAAATACCCTTCGTTTGGCCAAAAATCCCTTCATCCCCCTTTCCGTTACCCCCTGTTGGCCTTAAAATACATTAAAAATGGGCCAAAACCCCCATTTTCCACCTTATGACAAAGCACTTTTAGGCCGCTCCCTTAACCACTTCCCCATATGCCCGGGCATCAAGACTGTGTGCTAGCTCGCAAGGCGCTTATCGCAATCGGAGAGACGGACGGAAGCACATTTCTTTATTAACTCAAATATCTCTGATGCGATAGTGTAACATTCTCGTGGAGCGTGGGTGCAATATCCGCCATCAACCTATACAACCGATCCCGTCCGCACTAGCTCTACACCGCGCCCATCGCTCCTCCCCCTTTTCCCTTCCGATCATATATCAACCATCGATATGTCCTCGCATCCGACGCCCAACGCTAATCGCATCTCAACCCACATCGCCAATCGCAGATTTCGTAAGGCCTGTGTTACGCCGATTTCCGATCCCCACCCCATCCCCCGTCGTTCGTTCTTTAGATTCGACTTCCCGCCCTCATTTCTCCCGCCCCTCGCTTTCTATACCTCCATCTCGTCTCCCCCACCGTATTTAATCTCCGCCGTCAATCCGACCTGCATCGAATCCGTCGTTTCCCTCCATCGCACCATCGCCAATCGCAAATTATCAAATGTGTCCCCCCGGGCCGCCTCCCCCCGATTGCGATCCGCCAATCCAATCGTGACGGTCCATTAAACCCAGATCCATCGACCCATGTTTAATCGCCCTCCACCCATGCCGGGTCCCACCATCAAACACATTTCATATGTTTTTGCGTATTCCCCTTTGTATCATGATTCAAAGGCCCAAAACTTAGTGTTTAACACTAAATATCATTCTTCCGCCATTCATTCACAGTTTCCACTGTTCTCCACTCTTCCGCCAACGCTCCCACAGCTCTCACAACACCTTCCACCACTCCCTCGGATTTCTTAACAGGTTTATCATATTGTGTAGGGTTCACAAGAGTGATAAATTCACTTGGTTTTCCATAATTAAAGCCACTATGATTGAGAGCGCACGAAGACCATTATAGCAGTGGCCAAGTGAAACAACAGAAATATATTCAAGGGATTTGGGCTTTTTAATTGAATATTTAGAGCCTAATCCCGTATTCAAAGGATAAAAACCCAGTTTGAAGACCTGAAGAGCACACGCAATGCCCAGTCCGTGTTTGAATATCTCTGTGGACGTTTTCTCCAGGAAATACATCTTCCCATTAAAGCCTCCATGCCTCGCCGAGCCCTTAACAGATGAACACACCGACAAAAGTTTCTACGCCGTCGTAACCAACAGCTATGGAACATGGAGACTTTGCGTACTTCCCATCTCGGGCATTTATTTGTATATTGCCACAGGGTACCAAATGTACCGCGTAAGGACTACAAAGAACACATTCGAGGTCAATCTCGACTTGACAGAGATCTCCGAACTAGACTATAGAGTGCGCAAGATTATTGAGCAATAGGGGCGTGGATGCTTCCTCCATGCCGTTTCAAATGAATCAATTTAATGCACATCATCGACTCCGAAGCATCGGGTTTTTCCCATAAGAATCCCCAAGAACAAGACAAACGGGTTCCGCTATTTTCTAAAATTAGGTAGTAAGAGAATATTGTATGCATTTTTGTCAAACTTTTATATGAATGCACAAGAGTCTATCAAGTTTCAAAGAGGAGGAGTTCCATCTTTAATGAGGATTCTGTCTTTGGTGTCTCACAATTTGTAACTTCTTCCTTATGTGTTAGTTTAATTGCTCATTTTGTTTCATCCGCCTTTCTTGTATCATGTTCTCGGGAATGCGAGTGGCTCAATCGGTTTTTGGTATGGATTTATCCTAGTTGATACCCATGCTTGAACTAGTCAAGCGCTTTAAATATGGCTCACGCATGATATATTGTTTCACTTTTCACTTCAACCATATTTATGCTATATTAGCCAGAGGTTATTTTAAACGCTATTGTCATGTATGGATTCTTAAATTGGTGGGGCCCATTACATGGTGATATTTTGTATTTGGATATCATCTCAATGATAGTTAGTATTATCTCACCTTTCATACGCAAGTAATCAACTTCTCGATTATTTATTTCTCGTGAGGTATTTTCGAATCGACCCTCTTTTATAGTAAGTCGCATCTTAATTTTATGGTGCATTTTTATTAGAATTCTCGCACCTTGCCTCGCAATATTGCTTTCCTTGCTAGCCCCTTTTCTCAAGGTTTTGGTCCCATTAAAGTTAACCTCCCTATTTATAGGAGATAGCATGAGAGCCTTTTGTTGATTACTCCCCCTATTATATCACATGCTCTCGTTATATAAGATGTCCTAGGCACCGGTCTTTCACAACTCAAGGTCGTCTCTAGGGTCGAAAACATCTTTTTGTGCCGATGCCGGGGATGAAGTTAAGAAAAATTTAAATCCCCGGGGCCTCGAAAATCTTTATTCACTCTTCAAAAGTGAGCATGAAGAGTTGAGAGTTGTAGATCCCTCACCTTGGCGACTCCACAGCTTCCTAAATGATTAAAATACCCACTCGGTGATCGCAGGTCGCTTGGACATTCTGGTTTCACGAGACTCCACCGGGAGACCAAGGGTCGCAAGACAACATCGCCGTGTCAAGACCAAGACACTTCACCAATGGAAGACTCTCGAGCAAACTTTTGCAAAAAATGCATCCAAGTTTCATAGCAACGCAGTGTCGAGATAAAATGTCATGTGGCTTGGAAAACCGAAAGTGGAGGACCTTCCACGGCTATTCTTCTTCTCAACTCAAGTGTTAAACCCATGCTTAAGAAAAGAGCTTCTAGAATTGGTGGTCAAGATAAGGAAGCTAAGATCAAATTTCGAACTCACAAGAAAATCATATCGCCCGTAGACCCGAGAGCCTTTTTTGAAAGTCTTCCTCCCCTTAAAAGAGAAGAGATTCCATCGCTCGAAGGCCAAGAAAAAAATTGTCCGGGTTCTCAAGAGCCACATTGAAAACGCAAAGTGGAAGATGCAAGTAAAATCAAAGTGGCCCAGATAAAGATGCCCTTACCAAGCCATGGAAGGCCCTCGAAAGAAAAAGTGTACATCATGTGTTCATTGATCCCTGTGGCGTAATATATGGAGGCCCGCATTAGCTCAAATTATCCACAAAGACAAAAACATGTCGGAAGCTCCAAGAGGACTCAACAACAATGTACGATGAGTCCTCCGGCTCGTAAAATGAAGGAGACACTCTACCCCAAGAGAGTTTCTTCTCAATCCAATGGAAGAAGAAGAGATCCCTGCTGAAGCCTGGTCACAAATATTCATAACTAGGTATCTTTTCATGATCCTTATGCTCATTTCCTACAAACATTTAAAGAAGGATCAAAGGTCTTTTGGGCGCATGTTGCGTACGTAAAGAAATTTTTTTGAAGCCGCCGACGAAGAACAAAGAGTGGGAGAAATTCCCTGTCATTCGACCTCGCTTCAAGGAGATGGGTAGAACATGCCGCCTGCGGGATCACTGATGGACCTGCTGTACTGGAAGACAATGTTTGTAAGCTAGAATTGTAACAATCCAGCGAAAGTAGGGTAGGTAGGAGAATCTCAATAAAGCTCAACAGAGCGCGTAGTTAGTTGTTTTAACTTCGCAAATCTAAGAGTTTACGCTCTAATCCTAGCTTGGTCGTTTTTCAATTTATGTTTTAGAATGTAGAGAAGAAATATGCTAGATGCTTTAATTTGCGTATGTAGTTTAGGTAGAGAAAATATGAGACCAACAAATTAATCCGGTCTCATGGAGTAATAAGGGTAGAAGTAGAACAGGTTTATTTTTCCCTGTTCGTAAAAATTGATGATGTAGGTGGTCTCCGCGAAGTTCTCGACATGCCCAAGGATGAACGTGTCGTCCCCAGGTGGAGCCAATGTTGATCATGTTAGCTCCCTATTAATTTTCGACAAGCAAACAAGGGGTCAAACTCCGACTTCGAGCTTTCAAGGAATGCATTCCCTCGCTAAAAACACATCATCCTTGAGGTCCCTTTATGCCCTTTGTCCTTCGATGAATCCCATCAAGGTTTCCAAATTAAAAAATCTCTCGTTTCTATGAAGAAAAATGCCCAAAGGCCTCCATTTCTTTTGTTTTATTCCCATTAATCCTCCGTTTCAACACCATTTTTTCCCCTCTCCTAATTCCTCATTAATCCCTCATTGATAATTCAATTCCTCTTTTAACCTCACAAATACCCTTTGTTTGGCCAAAAATCCCTTCATCCCCCTTACCGTTACCCCTTGTCGTCTTAATATACATTAAAAACGGGCCAAAAACCCATTTTCCACCTTATGACAAAGCAAGCCCCTTTAGGCCATTCCCTTAACCACTTCCATATGCCTGGGCATCAAGACTGTGTGCTAGCCCGCAAGGCGCTTATCGCAATCAGAGAGACCCGACTCGAAGCGCATTTCTTCGTTAACTCAAATATCTTCGATGTGACAGTGCAACGTTCGTGGAGTGCGGGTGCAATACCCACCGCCAACCTATACAAATCCGATGGTTCGCGCTAGTTCTACACCACGCCCATCGCTCCCTCTCCCTTTTCCCCCCTCTCGATCACATATCAATCCATCGGGACCGTTCGGATCCGATGTACCTAGCGCTAATCGCATCGCAACCCCCATCGCCAATCGTAGATTTCGTAAGGTGACTTTTTGTGTTACGCCGATTTCCGATCCCCGATTCCATCCCCGCCATTCGTTCCCTTAGGTCCGACGACCCCTCATTTCTCCCCCACCCCTCGCTTCTATACCTCCATCTCGTCTCCCCGCCGATTTAATCTCTCGCCATCGATTCGACCCGTATCGACGCTGGCGCTCCATCGCACCATCGCCAATCGCAAATTCTCAAATGTGCCCCCCGCCGCTCCCCGATTGTGATCCACCGACCGAATCATGACCGTCCATTCAACCCGGATCCATCGACCCATGTTTAATCGACCTCCGCCCCATGCCGGTCCCACCATCAAACTCATTTCATATGTTTTCGCTATTCTTTTGTATCACGATTCAAAGGCCCAAAACTTAGTGTTTAACACTAAAGATCATTCTTCCGCTCATTCATTCACAAGCTTTCCACTATTCTCCACTATTCCACCATCGCTCCTACGTACCTTCACAAGATTCCTTCCGCCACTCCCCGGTTTTCTTAATGAGTTTATCGTATTGTGCAGGTTCACAGAGTGATAAATTCACTTGGTTTTCCATAATTAAAGCCACTATGATTTGAGAGTATAGGGATACCATTACAAAGAAAGGGGCCAAGTGAAACAACGTGTACCGCATTCAAGGGATTTGAGCTTTTTAATTGAATATTTATAGCCTAATCCCGTATTCAAAGGATAAATACGCAAATTTCTAGCACCCTAAGAGCACACGCAATGTGCCCAAGTCCGTGTTTGAATATCCGCGGGACGTTTTCTCCAGGTAATACATCTTCCCATTAAAGCCTCCATGCCTCCTCAAGCCCTTAAACAAAGATGAACACACCGACACTTTCTACACCCGTCGAACCAGCAAGCAGGAACATGGAGACTTTGCGTACTTCCCATCTCGAGCATTTATTTCAGAAGGCTACCATAGAGTACCAAACAAACGTAAGGATTACAAAACACCCTCCGAGGTCAATCTCGACCCGACAGAGATATTCGAACTGCACTGCCGCAGTACAACGCAAGATTATTGATCGCAGAGGCGTGGATGCTTCCTCCATGCTATCTAAATGAATCAATTTAATGCACATCATCGACTCGTTACTAGGTTTTTCTCCTATAAGAATCCCCAAGAACACATTGTAACGGGTTCCATATTTTCGTAAAATTAGGCAAGAAGAGAATTTTGTATGCATTTTTGTCGAACTTTAATATGGAATGCACGTAGCCCATTGCGTTTTCTCGTTGAGGAGGAGTTCCATCTTTAATCGTGGATTCTCGGTCTTTGGTGTCTCGTCAGCTTGTAACTTCTCCCTTTTTATGTGTTAGTTTAATTGTTCATTTCGTTTCATCCGCCTTTCTTGTATCATGTTCGGGAATGCGAGTGGCTCACCGTTCTTGGCATGGATTTATCCTAGTTGATACCCATGCTTGAAATAGTCAAGCGCTTTAAATATGGCTTAGGCATGATATACTATTTCACTTTTCACTTCAACCATATTTCTCGCTATATTAGCTTTGGGAGGTTATTTTTTAAAACGCTATTGTCATGTATGGATTATTAAATTGGGTAAGCCCATTACATGGTGATATTGTGTATCCGGATATCATCTCAATGACAAAGTAGTATTATCTCAATCTTTCATATGCAAGTAATCACCTTCGATTATTTATTTCGTGAGGTATTTTTCGAACCGTCCCTCTTTGCGTAAGCCGCCTCCGAATTTTCTGGTGCATTTGTATTAGAATTCCGCACCTTGCCTCTCGCAAGTATTGCTTTCCGCATCCATTTTCTAAAGGTTTTGGTCCCATTCAAGTTAACTCTCATTTACAAGAGATAGCATGAGAGCCTTTGTTTATAACTCCCCCCGTTATATCACACGCTCCTTGCTATATAAGATGTCCTAGGCACCGGTCTTTCACAACTCAAGACCGTCTCTAGGGTCAACAACACACCTCATCCGAAGAATGATATTTTTTAGAAGTATACACCATAGGGAAGTGGTCATCATAGACGTTATGAGGAATTTTTTTCATTTAGTAATAAGTACCTATCCTATCATATCAACTAGAGAAATTTTTTTCAAAGTAGAAAGTTTATGAGGTTAAGAGTCATAATTATATTTAATGAATGCTAAAGATTTTTTTGAATTATGAAGGAATGTGCAAATACTTAACCATTTCTTAGACATAATTACCCTTATTCTCGCCATAACCTTAATGTCTTTTCACTCATATCATTCTTTACCTAGTCATTAAACCGCCGCCACCAAGACCAACTAAAGACGATTCAAAGATGCCGCGCAACTACGACTATTTCAGCGGGAAGGAATTAGTGATGGAATAGAAGGGACAAAAGACTCGTTGGATCCTATTAATAAAGAGCTCAATTTTCCTGTTACATGCGCTTTCATTGTACTATTCATAATCGCAGCGTAAATGCCGCTTGTTCATTGTGAACCGTCGTCCCTCGTTGAGGTGGATCAGGCTCAAATGAAGTTTCGCAATAGTCTTGCACTATTGCGAGACTCGTGCTTTCTTCCGTCTCGCAAAAATTTAACGGCACAACAGTGAGGTCGCTCATTAGGTCCCTATATTACTAGTATAGTCCCTTATTGTTGTTAGTGTAACCTCCTTATTGTTATTATTGTACCCTTGTAACCCCCAGTATGTTGTTATTATTGTGCCCTTAAATTATTATTGTTAGCTCTATTAGGATTACATTGTGGCCCCACTAGGAATATTACATCAGGCCCTATGGACTCCTATATATATAAAGGGAGGTTTTGTAATTTGAATCATCCAAGAATTGTTCATTCATGTAATTTATTGGAGATTTCCCCCTCAAAGTGTCTTATTTCTAAGGCGTTGATACTTTTCTCTATTTTTGAGCCGGTTTCACAACATTTGTATCGTAGCTTTGGATTCTAGGTTTCGTCGTCTAAACAGTCATCGTGGAATTTTCGCTATAAATTTTTATTCGTTTAAGGTTCGAAGCTGAAATTTTTAGGGTAAGAAGCCAAAATCCTAAGGAAAATTGTCACAAAATTTCAAAGCTTCATTCACAATATTTTCGGAGATATGATCCGTGGAAGGTAGGGGATTTTTCAAGCTCCCGAATTTCACTTAAACAAAGTCATTGCGGAATTTTCGATATAAATTTTTTTTCTAAGAAGGTTTAGAAACTGAAATTTTTAGAGAGTGAAGCCAAAATCCTAAGGAACATCATCGCAAAATTATAGAACTCTTTTTTCGCAATATTTTCAGAGATATGATCCGTGGCTAGGTGTTTTTTAGGCTCTGACTTCATCTCAAAGAGGTTATCGTGGGAAAACCTTCATAACTCTCTAAGCATCGAATTGAATGATGTAAAAAATGGCCACAATTACACGTACTATAGTGTCTTTTCTATCAATTTCGCAGCCAAAGGAGGAAACAGTGACACGTGGAAAGTCATACAAGTGCCATACCGAACTACCCATAATTGGGTCATTGTGGGAGATTGGACATAACTTTTCCTTGAAGAATCGAAATCAAGTCGACCTATGGCATTCAAAAGAAGATTCAAAGGTGAATGTAGGGCCAAATTTCAGCGTTGAAGATCAAAATCAGCGTAGATAATTCAAGCTTCAATATCGAGTTCCTCAAAATCAAGAAAAAGGTGTGTATTTTTTTCTGCACCG
Source organism: Pinus albicaulis (assembly GCA_034641835.2). Lineage (NCBI taxonomy): Eukaryota > Viridiplantae > Streptophyta > Pinopsida > Pinales > Pinaceae > Pinus > Pinus albicaulis. The sequence continues at coordinate 879,491,842 of CM076569.1, read as the reverse complement.
CATAAGTCTGGTTTTGAAAAATCAGCTTCTAATGGATTCTAAAGGCCTATTGAGCATATATACGTTATTGGGTTCTAAATGCCTCCCGAAAAGAACTCAACACCCATTAAGCCTTCGTAAGGCTCTACTATGACTCATGAAGATGAAGAAATGCAACATGAGGTATCAAAAGTCCATGAGCAAGTGCACCAAATTTCGCTATCGCAAAGAGCAACAAAAATTGAAGTGGATGGTTTGAAGAAAGGCGGAAGCTAAGATGAATGAAGTCCGGAAGCTTAAGATGGATGAAATGGAAGCTAAAATGGAAAACATGAAGAATGATCTAAAAGGCAGACATGGAAGGTTTGAAAGTCAATACAACAAATGTTTCCTAATGGTGAAAATATAGTAGAGGAAACTAATGAGAGAACAAAATAAATGATAATCATGATTTCATTAACTCAAATATTGGTAGGAAGAACCACCATATTCCAAATATGGATATTAGGAAGTTTGATGGCAAGGATCCCGTAACATGGATACTACATATGGAGCAATATTTTGATCTCAATAATAAAAAGACACAAAAAGGTACTATCATAACCTTACATCTAGAAAAAAAATACATTTGTATGGTATCGATGGCTTTGCTCCCGAAAAATTGTCACTGGGTCAATTTTTACAGAGGTGAAATGATAGCACATTATGATGATACAAAGAGAAACACCTTCTTTAGCCAATTGATAAATCTCAAACAAAAGGGTTTAAGTGGGGGAGCACATTGAGGACTTCCAAAAATTGAATATAAGGGTAAATCTAATATTACAGAGGAACACAAGACCGATCTCTTTACAGTACTTTAAAGGATAATATCCAACATGAATTTCTCTGTTTTGGAACCCGATTCATCGGAGAAGGCATCTTAAAGGCAAGAAAAATTGAATGTAAAATTATGGCGACAAGGAAGCCTACCACTCACTTCTATAAAGAGGGAAGTGTTGGCATGCTCCTAGATTTCAGCAAACTACATGGTTGAAACCACAACAATTGGAAGAAAAAAGAGAAAAAGGGCTTTTCTATAGTTGTGATAGAAAATACACTAAAGGTCATAAGTGTGTCGAGAAGAAATTATTCTACATAGATCGTGAAGAGAAGAAGAAATGAACAAGAAGAGGATATACACCAGGAACCAACCCTCGAAGAGAAGAAATGAGTCCGACCATATCATGTAATGTATCAAGGTGAATTACCACTCCTCAAACTCTCAAGATAAGGACATATCAAGAAGAAAAAGGTAATAGTGTTGATTGATCTCGTAGTACCCATAATTTCATTCATTGTAAGGTAGCCAAGGAGTTGAATTGTTTCCTATACCCACCACTAGAATCTCAAGTGATGGTTTCAAATGGAGGAGCTATAAATTGCCTGAAAAATGCCATAATATCAAGCTATCCAAGGGGGGAATATGTATTGAATAGTCCAATTCTTTCCATCCCAATGGGAGGTGCCGATGTTGTACTAGGAGTACAATGGCTACAATCTTTTGGGGATGGTAGCTTTAATTTTCAAGAAATTTTCCCTAATTTTTTTTCGTAAGGAAAGGAAATCGAATACGGGTATCACAGGGAATCCAGGAAAGATAATAAGCTCTAATGTCATGACAAAGCTTTTGAAGAAAGAACAATGAGGCATAATTTCACAATTATTCTCGCTAGAAGTTCCAACATCAAAATCATCTATTTCTCCAGATCTCCAAAGAGTCTTCGACAATCATTCCAATGTGTTTGATACTCCCAAAGGACTCCCACCTATTCATGATCATGATCATGCTATTCATTTGATTCTAGGAAGTGTTACTCCAATCATCCGACCTTATAAATATCCCTATGTCCAAAAGAGTGAAATTGAACGTATGATTGCAGAAATGTTAGAGGCTGGTATAATTCAACCTAGTCAAAGTTCTTTCTCTACTCCTGTAGTATTGGTACACAAGAAGGATGGATCATGGCACATGTGTCCCGATTATAGGGAGCTCAATAAGCTCACCATTAAAGATAAATTTCATTCCGTGATCGATGAATTATTGGATGAATTACATGGAGCAATTTATTTTACCAAGTTGTATCTTCGTCTTCAGATTTCTCATCAAATTAGAATGAAGACGAAAGATATTCAAAACAACATTTTCGAACTCATGAGGGTCATTATGAATTTTTGGTCATGCCTTTTGGCCTTATCAATGCACCTTCTACATTTCAAGGCTTGATGAATTTCATTTTCAAACCCTTCCCTTAGAAAATTTGTGCTTGGGTATTTTTTGATGATATACTAATCTACAAAGCAAGTCTTGGAAGGATCATGTTCCACATGTTGACATGGTGCTCAAACTATTTATAGAGAAACAATTATATGCAAAAATCCAAATGTTTCTTTGGAGTACAAGAGGTCATTAGGGAATTCTTGGTCTAAAATGGGCCTCCTAAGGAAATTATAAAATAATAGTGGAAATAATAAAATAAGATTTGATTACATCATCAAATTTTAGAGGGAAAAAAGAAAAAAGAAAATTTTCAACTCGTATTTTTAACTTATCTCCCTAAGGTTTTACTCAAATTTCGAGAAGGAATACTCGTTGGATGCAAAATTTAATTTCTCATCCAAGGAGTACCCATGTTAAATACTTTTTATGGACTCTACTATATAAAATGAAAAATACATGAAAATGTGATTGTAATCACGTTGTTTCATGTATTTCATTTTTTCGTGTAGTAGGGTTAATAAAAAGTATGCAACATTGGTACTCATTGATGAGGAATTGAATTTTGCATCCAAAAAGTACTCGCTTGAAATTTGAGTAAACCCTGTGGAGATAAGTTGAAAATACAAGTTGAAAAAGTAGTTTTATTATTTTATTATTTTTTAATATCTTTACTTTTTTAGTCCAAAAATGGTGAATCATCTCCCATGGTTGACATCATCATCTTGAATCTTATTGGTTCTCATAAAGTTTATTTTGGTTGTAAATTTTTCTTAGGAGGCCCATTTTATACCTCAAAATTCCCCTAATGGGAATATCTGGGTCATATTGTATCTCACGAGGGTGTTAAGGTAGACCCTAACAAAATTAAAGCCATTAAGGAATGGAAATTCCCCACAACCATAAAGAAGTTGCGAAGATTTCTCGGGTTAACCGGGTATTATCGCAAGTTTGTTAAGAATTATGGGAGAATAGCAACACCTCTAACAACATTATTCAATAAAGATGAATTTTCATGGACTCTTGAAGCAACTAAGGCCTTTGAAAATCTTAAAGAGGCAATATGCTTAGCACCGGTCTTAGCTACGCCAAACTTCACAAAAACCTTTATTGTGGAATGTGATGCCTCAAGAAATGGAATTGGTGCAGTTTTAATGCAAGAAGGAAGACCCATTGATTTTGGGAGAATTATGGGAGAATATTTTGTTAAGAATTATGGGAGAATAGCAGCACCTCTAACAACATTATTGAATAAAGATGATTTTTCATGGACTTCTGAAGCAACTAAGGCCTTTGAACATCTTAAAGAGGCGGGGGCAATGTGCCTAGCACCGGTCTTAGCTACGCCGTGACTTAAAAAACCTTTATTGTGGAATGTGATGCCTCAAGAATGGAATTGGTGCTATTTTAATGCAAGAAGGAAGATCCATTGATTTTGAAAGTTGTCCAATCAAAGGAAATTATTTACATAAACGTATTTATGAGAAGGAAATGTTAGCAATACCGCATGCACTAAAGAAATGGAGAACTTACCTAATGGGAAGACACTTCAAGATGTAAAATGATCAAGGATAGTCTTAAACACTTTTGGAACAAAGACTATCTTTAGAAGAGTAGCAAAAATGGGTCACAAAGATGTTGGGTTATGACTTTGAAATAATCTTACAAAAAGGGAAGCTAAATGTTGTAAGTGCGTATGCACTCTCAAGAAAGAATGAAGAGGTGGAAGCATTACTTTGTTCCATTTCTATTATCCAACCAAACATTGATAAATGAAGCAAGAGATGAATGGAAGAAGGAAGAATAATTGTGGACACTCATTCAAAATTTGCAAAAGAAGATCCTAGTACATCCGATACATTTAGTTGAAAAACGATTCCTTATGGTACAAAGATCGCTTATCTCTTTGTAAGAATTCCCAACTAAAACAAAGATTCTTTTCGAATTGCACACTTCTCCTTTAGGAGGACACTCTAGATTTTTAAAAACTTACCACAGGGTGAAGAAAGAATTTTTTTGGGATGGCCTTAAATTTGATATTCAAAAGTTTGTGGTGAAATGTTTGGTTTTCCAAATAATAAAGTTGAGACAATTAAGACCCCGGGTCTTCTACAACCTTTATCCATTCCAAGTCAACATTGGGAGGATATTTCAATGGATTTTATCATAGGTTTACCTAAGTCCGAAGGAAAGAGTGTCATCATGGTGGTAGTTGATAGACTTACCAAGTATGCACACTCTCAGGCATTATCTCATCCATTTAAAGCAAGTACAAGCTTGTCGCTACATTTATGGACACACCAAATGGAAACCCAAGGGTTATCGTGAGTGACAGATCCATTTTTACTAGAAATTTTTGGATGGAGTTATTTTCGTTTGGGTACTCAATTAGCTCATAGCTCATCTTATCATCCTCAATCCGATGGTCAAATCCAAGATAGTAAATAAATTTTTGGAAGGATATCTTTGTTGTTTTGTATCCGATAAACAAACACAATGGGTCAAGTGGTTACCTTCGTCGAATGATGGTATAACACTTCCTTCCATACCGCAAAGAAAATGACCCCATTTATGGCACTTTATGGATATCATCCACCATCCATCACATCATCTTTAAGAGAAAATTCTAAGGTTCAAGCAAGGGAAGATCTCATCGAGCATCAACAAGAAGTTCTCAAACTCTTAAAGGACAACTCGAATTTGGCACAAAATTGAATGAAACAATAGAAGCATCAATCATCACAAATCGTGAGAGAAGTTTTGATGTGAAAGGAGATTAGGTATTTTTGCTTACTAATAACCATATATACAAAACAAATGTCTACCAAGAAATATATGAAGGATAATAAATTATTTGCAAAATAGCTCATAATCTGCATGTTTTCAAATATTGGCATTATGGCATACAAATTGGAGCTTCCTCGCTTCTTCACGAGTGCATCCAATTTTCCATGTTTCATGCTTAAAGAAGGTTATAGGTGAAAATCTTCTAGTTCAAACAATATTTCTAGAACTCTGATGAGGAAGGAAAAATCATATTGGAACCTAAAGCGGTCACGGAACTTAACTCGATAGCTGCTGCATCGATCAATTTTTTATATCTCATCAAGTGGAAGAACTACCCACCGAATATTCCTATGTGGGAGGATGAGAATTTTATACGTATACCTAGAGCTACTCAAGCATTGAGGACAACACTTTTTTGAAGGAGAGGGGCAGTGTTAGGTCCCTATATTACTGGCATAGTCCCTTATATTGTTAGTGTAACCCCCTTATTGTTATTGTACCCCGTAACCCCATACTCGTTATTATCAGGCCCTTAAATTACATTGTTAGGTCGGCTAGGATTGTTATCAGGAATCTCTATGGACTCGTATATAGAAAGGAGGTTTTGTAATTTGAATCATCCAAGAATTGTTCATTCATGTAATGTATTGAGGTTGCCCCCTCGAAGTGGCTTATTTCTAAGGCGTTGATATCTCTTTTCTTCTATTTCTGTTTAGTTTCACAACATGGCCTCACAGTCATTACGCCGTTTTAAAATGGTCGTGTAAAGATTGGGCCCATGAGATTTAAAGTCACAGAGAAATCGATAGCAAGAACAGGGGTTTACGTAATCGGCGTGCAAGACGAAACCGAAACTCGAGAGAAGCGCCGGCGCGTTTCGTTGTTGATAAAGACATGGAATCTAACGTTGAAGAAAGGAGTTTGGCAAAGACCTTGCCGGGACAAATTATGACCTCCTTTTACCTTCTTCGTGTACCAAGATCATAGAGGGAGGTACTCCCTCACTTTTGTGTATCATTTCAGATGCCGCAACATTTGAATCAAGCCGCACGTCCGATGGAGGATGATTTTACGCATTTTTTCTCAAGAGTTTAGAGAAGATGGTCAAGGTGACAGTGAGCAGAGGGACCAGCCATAAAAAATTGTATCATCACTTTTGCCGATCAAAATCTTGGTCCGTAAATAGTTGAAGACTAAAACATGACCTGGGAGACACTCCATGGAACAACTAAAGGAAATGGAGGACCCCAAATTCTAAGATTTGTTAAAGGACCTGCAAGAGTGAAGAGAAGTCCTTCGCACTAGTGCAAGAAGGAAATGAACCAGAAACTGAAAAATGGTTCCATCTCCAAAGAAACAAAGACAGCCGGGTGCACCTCAAGTGAAAAATCCTCCGACGCCCCTAGCGCATGAGCAAGCCCTCGAGGAAGACGATTGCTATCGCCTCCCAGGGACACATCAAAATCGTCAAGGTCGAAGATGATATATTATCAAGCAACTTTATTAAGGGCCAAAATAAGGATGATGAACTCTGTGCGGGTGTAGAACCACATTCTCCACAAGACATTGAGTCCCCACCGCAATTAAAGGAAAGAAGACAAACCAAAGTCCCAAGAACCGGTAGGAAAAGGAAGAACCAGCACAGAAGAAGAAGAACCGGAAGAGTTAGAAGATGAAGAAGAGTTGAAGAAGTGGAAGTAGAAGAAGAAGAGCCGGGAGAGCTAGTAGAAGAAGAAGAGCCGGAAGAGCTTTAAGATGAAGAAGAGCCGGAAGAAGAGAAGAAGAAGAACCGAAGAGAAAGAAGAAGAAGAACCGGAGGAGTTAAAGGAAGAAAAAGAACCGAAAAAAGAAGAAATTTTTATTGAACTCCAAGGGATACCGAGGTCCCCGAAGAAAATACACTTCGTTGAGATAGAGAAGGAAGAAGATTCGGTATCTTTCCTCATACTCGTATACTTGAGCTCGAGATTCAAGTACGTAATTTAGAAAGCAGCTTTTGTAGCCAAAACAGGAGGAAAAAGGAATGTATCAGGAAGAGTTCACGGCGCAGATCCAAAATAAGAAAGGAGAAGTCGTGTATGGAAGTACCATGCTTCACAATGTTTCAGATGACTTAAAAGAAGATGAAGAAGTTGAAGAGCAAGAAAAGATGAAGTCCGAAACACCGTAGATCGATGATGGTATGTCATAGTAAGAGTGGAGTCGAACACTAAAAATTTTGAAGTTTTTGCAGAGGTAAGGAGTTATGTGAGGACACACAACAAATTAGGGATGGGAGGATGTTAGCCCCCTAATTTGTCCCCTTTTACTACTTTTCCTTCCTAAATTATAACCACATCACCCCTCGTTTCACTTCCTTTATGTACCCTCATCCCGGCACCAGTCCAAGCATGGTGACATATTTTGTACAAACCTTTATTCTTCATTTTTATTAGATTTAGCATTTATTAAATATTTATTATATGAATTCTTACTTTTAAATTATTCTTTGTAACTCATCGATATCTCCAATGTTGTTGCATAGAATGCTTATCGTTATCAGCTGATCCTATGTAGGATCGATCCCGTATCATTGCCGCACAAGATCCTCACGGCTGATCCGAACTCTCTCAATCACCGCCTGACTCAAGCAAGCTTCCGCCACGATAGCATGTAATCCAAAGGCAACCAAATATTAGATCCGCAAAGGGTGGAAGCCGAAGATTGGTTTTGTAAAACCATTTTACTTTCAAGACCGAACACCCAAATTCCCCGCATTTTTGTTGGCAAGGCTGAACGTTCAAGCTCGCCTTCGACCAACAGATCTATATAATGTAATTGTAAATAGGACTTAGGAGCGAAAAAGTTTTAGAGAACAAGAGAATAACAGAGAGGCGATAGCAGGATATTTTGTTATCACCCTAATCCGTCGAACGTGTATTCACACATGTATTTTCCTCAATGATCTAATAAAATGGAATTTCGCCTTGGCTTCATGAATCGTGTTTTATGGTTTGGTTGATCAATTAAATTGAGTGTTGAGTAGTGATTAGCTTTTTAAGAGGGAAACACGTTGGTTGGCTAGGGAATGTTCAAACCAAAGACATTTATCCCATTCTTTTCTTCGTAATTTATGTTTTATTGTGAAAGTGTGATTTAGCTTTTAACGCATAAATTCCGACCGTGTGAAACCGCATCCGTTACGTGAAGCAAACAAAATTTATTTTCCTACAATTTACTTTCCCGAAAATTTACTTTCCGCACTTGATTTTGGATTGGCATTATCTATTTGGTCCAAGCAGAGAAATCATCCCGCACCAAGGCACGTTGGTGTGACATTTCCTTTCTCGCAATTTTGGTTGATCGGGCTTCTCGGCCGTCCAAGCAGAAACATACACCCGCACCAACGCACGTTGGTGTGTTGGCGCAAGCCTTTATTTACTTTCCACAACTTTCTTTCATTGAATTATTATGAAAGGATAGATGTTAATGTTTTCTTATTTTCTACACTTTGTTAAATTTAGAAACATTTACTTTTCGTATATGCAATCAAGCTTTTACAAGAAAGTAGCACTTACGACAATTAAACAATCATTTCAAGAATCAAAAGCCAAGTGCAGAAGCTCGATTTGGTGTAAGAACTAGTTTCTTGTCATAGGATCCGTACTCCGAACCTCTCGCCGCCTTGAGCCCTTGCATGAAGTGAAAAACCTTCAAGAAAGGCATATTTATACCTTCTACATAAAACTTGATCTCGCACTAGTGCATGTACAATGCAAGAAGGAAATCTCAAGGAAGCAGAGATTTAAGGGGCCCATCTATCAAGATCAAGCAAAAGTGCCTCCGCTCGAAGAGAAACACACTCTTAATAGCGGTTAAGCATAATCAAACAGATTGATTTCCTTTTATCTTTGATCCCTTTTTTTCACATGCATTCTTTCTCATTTCAGCCTTAGATTATTTTGATGACTCAAGTTATCTTTTCTCGTCTTGATTTGATTCTCGTTAACATTTCCTTTAAAATAAAGTAAGGATTTGTATTAGAAAGATTTGTGTACCATCTTCCTGCATTGCCCGTGTTTCGTCTCTAAGTTTACAAATCCCTCTGCTGACAATTAAGTGTTGAGAAGCTCTGCTAAGGTGGTCTAACCCAACAAGCATCGAGATTATTCTTGAAGGTTTGTCTCTTGGAAAGGTAGTTTGATTACATTGAATATCAACATATTCCTGCTACCTAAATACATCGTCGATGCATTAGCCAATAATGTTATAAATAGGACATTTGTGACATTAAAATGTTAGTTAAAACAACATTCGATAAGTGTTGAACAAGATAGTCAGAAAGTAGTCATATCATGCGTATAGAGTTTCCGTGTTTCAAAAAATATTACATCGTCTTGGACTCATAGTTTGTCAATCTTATGATCCCAGTTGCAGTGATACAAAGTAGCAAAAATATAATGATCTACAATGATCATCCACTATCCATGGTGATGATCATGATAATGGCTAACATCGCCGGCGCTATTCTATGTGGATATCTCCGAAATTGGCTGTGGAATTATCAAAGAATACAAGCCTTTCCGGAGGCACAAGGAATATCATCCATACTAGTCTTTGGAATTTTCCTGTTAACCTCTCCAGGTTCTGCTCTAAATCAAGCAGGGAATTCCGTTTTCCCCGATTCTCTCGCGTACAATAGCATCCGTTTGCTTCCTCTTGAAGCAACGGAGATTGGCTGGCTCCGTGGGACCAACACCTTACTAAATTTTTGTCATGAGTACGAGACGTATAGAAAATAAAATAAAAAATTAGGAGTTAAAAACACACTAAAATGATTGATTTACCTCGACTCGTCCCACCGTGTCTCTTTGAGGAAGAGGTATTAGGTCACCACGAAATCTAATATAGCATACTTAAAATATTCAATGGCGAAGATTTGGTTCTATAGCCAATGAAAGTATGCAAGTGTAAATCAAACTATCTCAAAACCCTCTACATGACGGCTATCACTTGTACCCAACGGCCATCCGAGGCTCTTTGACTCTACCAAAGATCAACCGAGATAAGTCAGTAAGAGATGGAATCCTTTCCAGAGTAAAAGAAACTACGATAGCTCCATATCCAAATTTTTTCAACTTTTCATTCTTAGCTCGTTCAATTGGCCTTTTACATTAGCCAATACTCCTTCACAATTGCTGAAGATGGTGCCTCCGTAGCATTCAATCGCTTCCGCATCCGGGCGTTAGTAGCCACCGTAGATCCGCACTCCCACACAATCTAGCCATCAGGAATGCAACCACTTTGAATTTAAGACGGATAATGGTTTTAATATCAATGCGCTTGTCTTTGATCAGCTTCTTTGTTACAAAATTATTGTTGATAGCTTGCTATAGACTCGCCACCTTGCCTAGCCCCAAACAAGGAAATAGGTTCTCCTCTTTTGGACAAACCTATAAGGAAGTATATATCTTTTAGCTCAATTTCGAGCCGATGATCACCGATAATGAAACACCGTTCTTGAATATCCCACCCGTTCTACCAACCATGTCAATAACTCTACTTGAGCCCTCATGCCTTGCATTGCCCAATATTTGTATAATCCATGTCTTTTCAAAGACGCAATGGGTAAACTTCAATAGCCGCCATCTACCTACCATGTTCATGTTCTCTCCATTCAAGCATTGTGGATACTTCCGCAATAGACACATTGAAATTAGATCTAATTAGAATGGAACAATTGGCTTAATTTAAGAGAAATCATATTTTTATTTTGTTCACGGCGCTCCGCACTTTTTTCGCATTAAGACAAGGCGAGCTACCGCACGCGTTATACACGAAAAAAGTGCGAGACTCCAATAATTTTCCTTGAAAATTATTGGGGTCGGCGGTGTATCGTGTGTTTTACCTGTGGTACCTCGAGAGCGATTTTTTGAACCTATTTTTCTCTTAAAAATGATTCTAAAGTTTAAAAAGAGAATGTAAACAGACAATGAAGAGAAATGAATTGTGATTGGAGTTTACGGTTTTGGATTTGGATTGTTGGTTCTTCTGATATCTCCTTCGAAAATTTTTCTACCAAAATCTCTCAACTTTCACTCAGGAAGCAAATGGTAAAAATGAATTGGTTAAACTACTTTTTATAAGAATTTTTGAATAAATAAAATAATATTTTATTTATTTTCCACTTCTTGAAGTTGTTTTTCAAATAATTTTTAATTTTTATCTAAAATAGGTATGTTTAATTTTTAGTTTTTTATGTTAATACAAGATTTTAGGGTGAAATAATCATTTTGGAAATGAGTATGCTTTTGTCACTTTTTCAAACTCATTAAAAATTACAAAAGCGACACTATATGAGTATTTTTTTATCACTTTTTTGAACTCGTTAAAACTTACGTAAAAAAAAGTGAAACCATGGAGTCTTCTTTTAAGCCCTTTAGGACTCTCTAAACATGAAAGATCGCCGAGTACTTGACTATTCGAACTTCATTAAAGGAAATGAATAGTTGTCCTTCAGTATAAGTTTACCCTTCCGAATGAAATGGACTATTTCATTTAAAAGGTATACACGTACTAATCATGGTCAATAGAGTTCTCTCCCGCATTATTTTATCCTTTTTTGGGCCCGAGAGACTAAATTTACGAAAAATTACACCCACGAAGTTTTCTTAAGTTTTTCTTCCGACTTCCTAAAATTGAAAACATCGAGTTTCACCTATACCGGACTCGGTAAAACTCAATAGTAAAGGACCCGTAAACTATAAACAATGAATGAACCACTCCTTCTTAGGTTCGATTTTAATACTAAGTTGGACTCCTGTCCAAGGATGAGCTTATATAACAAGAAAATTTTATCCTCAAGCTTGTCAAAAATAAAGAGGTACTTGCCGTAAAATGGTGGGGGAAAAAGAGAGAAGATGAATCCACTTGTCACGCTTGTTTCAAAAGTTGTATACCACTTGAACACAAAACTTTGTCACATTCATGTATGGGTTGGGAAAATCCTTTGGCCGTATTAGCTAATCAAACCACATTGAAAGTCTTCAACCGGTTTCTCGGGTATTAGCTTTAGGTCAATAGTCACCATCCGTAGTGTCATTATGTGTTCCTAAGAGATCAGCTTTAATAAACCATTCATTGCAAAAATTTCTCTCCATTTGCATCGACTCATCCCTAAGTCACCCTTTCTTAAATTTCTTCAAAACTTGACCTAATGGTTTCATTTCGTGGGCCTTCCTATGACGGATCACTTTCTATCGATGAAAACCATCATTTAGAAAGTTGATCTAGAATCCTAATATTACCTTGAATCCGCATGCCCTAATGGCAGTGTTTCTCGCTTTCTCGATGATAAGTTGCATCATTGACCTTCGATTGAATGATTCTCGTAAAATGTTCGACTTCATATCACAAATTCACATTTCATAGATTGTACTAAGTACTTTGAGAACCATTGTCATTATTGGTGGTTTCTCTCACACTTGTTAAGAGTTTACATCATCGAATGTAATCAAGTGGTTTCTACCATGTTCGACTTCGACACAATCAATCGCATGGATAGAATCGTACTATTTCGAGAAGCAGGAATCAAGACCCTGGATCTAGTTTCCACCATCCAGGCTATGAGGAATTTTATTATTCAGCATACAGTAGACCACTTATAACAAATGGTAAGTGATAAGTAACTATTCTTCTATGGGCATGTTAAAGTTATTGAATAGTAGACATGGTACTGATTCATGTACTTTTGGTATGCAGATATAGCTCTGGTAAAACCGACCGGATATATGGGACGCCCGGCAGCCTCTGGAGCTGCAGGGCTGAGTGGGTTGAGAGCAGCGCGCAATGAGGATGCGACCGCCCTTCTGGAGTACATCCACCGAAGATGCGAGACGTTTCTGACCGGAGTTTCAGAGTGTGGGTGGCAAGACTTAGACGACCAGTACGCGGAGGCATGCATTGGTCTTCCCTCGGAATGACGAGGTGTCATGCGGCGCATGGCGATGGCCGGTCAAGGCATACGTGATCTATGGGCTGCAGGGGCAGAGCCATTGGCTCGGGATCCGCCAGATAGTGAGTAGGTGTGGGGCATGTGGTGCCCCCTAGTGTGTATGTAGGGGCAGGTGGTGCCCCCAGTTTTGAGTTTTTTGTAACATTCTATGGGCATGTCATATGTATCAGAGTAGATGGACTCTAAACACATGTTTTGCGACACATATAATGGATATGCATCGTTTTTAATGATTATGAATGTTATTGTCTTGTATGAAATGCGTGTGATAAATGCCAATCTAGAACATGGTTTGCAATACTATCTACATAGTGATTCTGTTCTCGAGGTACATGGTTGAAAGTGATGGTTTCAAATGCACGTATCAAGAGTTTCACTCGTAAATAGCATCTAAACAACATAGGGTTATGCACACGATAAACACCATTTAGTTGCATGACAAGAAGAAGGGAATCCAAATGAACATACAGATGGAGGATGCGATGGAAGAGGGCATCGGCTAAGAGACCACGCACTGCATCATATTCGGCCTGATTGTTGGTGGCAGAACCAATGCAGACCCCGTTAGAGAGGACAAGGGCATGCAAGGGGGTGAAAATGGCCCAACCTGCCGAGGCTAGATTCCGGGAGTAACGACTTGCACCATCAGCGTAACCGATAAAGGGTGGGGATGGGAGGTCCTGTAGAATGGTATCACAAGACAAAAAATGGGGTGAGGAGATACAATGACGGCAGCGTGAGTGGACAGAAGACATTGAGTAGCAACTGCGGGAGGGAGTGCAAGGGGCAGGATGGCGATGACTCATATACAAACTAGAGGGTGGTATATGAGGGCTATCGGGAGTGTGGTGATGACTCAGGCTACGGAGGTCAACAGAGACACGGGTGGAGTGATCTCGTGTATGGGTAGAACAGAGGGGGTCAGGCGAAACAACAGGGGAGGATGTAGGGGGACTGGGCTCCAAGTGTCTCGCAGAGGAGGATAGGTAAAGAATGGTCATAGTAGACTCCGCCATCTGAACATCAGGGGGGGGGATGTCGATGGGAGCGGGGGGATCCTCAGGCTGGCCCGAAGCATACTGCGCGAGTATGGGAGAGGCGGATTGATTTTGGTCAACCTCATACTCTCGGACTACCTCTAAAGAGGCGCGGTAATGCGTCAGGTGAGGACAATGGTGGGAGTAATGGCCATGGACACCGCACAAAGCACAGGGTTTGTTGGTGCGGAGGGTCTTGGGGTTCTTGGTTACGGATGAAGAAGGAATGGAGGCTTCAGGGACCGTATATTCGGGGAACGCGACTTTAACCATGGGCTGAATACGGGGCAACTCGGGACAAGAATGGGTGGCATGACCGGCGACATCACACAAGGCACAAAGCTTTGCGGGCAGAGGAGGGGCTGGATCAGTCGTGGTGGTCTTGTCTTTAGGTGCCCCCTTGCGAGATTTGCCTTCTTCCTGGGAGCCATCACGAAAGGAGAAGGGTCCTGTGGAGGTGCTGGGGGCACAGTGGCAACGGAGGAAGCGAGGGGGACCAGTTGAACTGGAGTCAAAGCCATGTAGGGTTTGGGGTGACCAGGAGGGGTAGCGGCTAGAGGATCAAGGTACCAGACCGATATGCCCAAGGTGAGGTTAGGGAGGGAGAGGGTGGCCATGACGGGGATAGAAAATAATCTGGGAGGGGGAGCCATGAAAGGTATCTGCCTAGCAGGGTAATGACCAGGAGGGATGAATCCAAGATGGTTAAGGCCTGGGGGAACCGATCTAGGAGGATAAAGGGGTTCAGGGATACCAGCTGTAGGGGGAGGGCCAGAAGGAGGAGGACCGACTGGCTGAGATGAATGGATAGGAGCGGGTTGCGGAGGGTGAGGGGGAGGTTGCTGACTAGCCGAAGCAGGCCGCTTAAGGGCAGCCTGAGACAATTGCATCATGCAAACATTCGATAAGCTGGGATCAGTGACAGGAGGAGGGGGGAGACCAGGAAATGTTCCAAGCAGGGAGGAGTCTTTGTAAATGCCAGGGGAGACACTGGTCAAGGAATCAACGGTTTGCTTGTTGGCTACAGAAGAGATGGTCGTCTCAGGTGAGGTCTGAGATTTTGGCTCATGATATGTCAAATGGTCAATGGTGACTATCTTTCCATTATGGGGGAAAGACATCTTGCGGAAAACCACGGATGGAACAGCAGACATAGCATAGGTGTAGCTTCACCCCAATAGAATGTTGTAGTCTAGCGGGGCGTCTATGACTTCGACGTCAACGCAAACCGTCTTACCGGCGAGGGTGATAGGACAATTACGAAACAGGCCAATGGGCTGGGAGGCATGGCCGTCCCACGCTCGAAGGGTGATCGTGGAAGGGGCCAACTCAGGGTATCTGAGTTGCTTCCAAACCGAAGCGAACATCACGCAGGTGGATGCCCCCTCATCAATTATACACCGGGAAACGTTGGCATTTCGGATTTTGATTGGGATTTGGAAGGCGACGGAAGGAGGGAGAGGAGGATGGTCCGATTGAGTGGCATCGAAAACAATCATTTGGTCATCAGCAGGATCTACAGCACCCACGGTAGATAGTAGAGCCTTCTTTTGGGAAGAGCACGACTGGAGGAGTTCCAATGTTGAAATGGCAGCAGGAGATTGCGCCAAATCATCTACTATGCTATACGAATGAGCAGCTCGACCTGAAGCAGCATTTCGACGTAATGGTCCCTTAGGAATCTTTGGATGGACCTCAACTTTGGGTTGAGGGATATGTAAGGGGCCATTGGATGTCAAAAGAGGCTCTGTAGAACCGGAAGAAGAGGACTCAGGGGCAGACTGAGCGGGAGGCTTGGGGTACTGGTGAGACCGAGTTTGAAGGTGAAGGTCGACAGTTGGGGATGGATCAGAGGTCATCATGAGGATCTGATAATCGGAGGAACCAGAAATGGAGGGTGGAGTGGAGACCCACCCATCAGGTGGTTGGGTAGCCATGAAACCTTGCTGAGGGAAAGGATCAGTAAACACAGCTGGTTGAGTAGTGGCCACATTAGGGGGAGCATGAGGGGAGGCATGTTGTCCGCGCAATGTGGCTTGAGACTCCCACATCTGCCGCATTTGTGGTAAAAGGGGACAATCGTGGGTGTAATGACCGTAAACACCGCAACACGAACAAGGCTTGTTGGTACGAAGAGGCATGTCCGGCTTGGGCTGAGTGCCCTGTTGCTGGTTAGCAGTGTTAGGGTCAAAACCTTGAGGATTGGGTCCACGAGTACCAGGGGCAAATTGATTTGGATTGCCTCTCCGCCTTCTTTGAGAAGAAGGGGGATTAGTCGCACCCTGCTGTGCAAATACTTGCCCTGAAGGGGGCTGTAGGTGTTGTTGCTAGGGTTGAGGAGGCAAGGGAGGTGGAAGCACATATGCTGGAGGAGCTGGCACACCAGGCTGCGGATAAGGGTAATGGTTAGGTTGGGCAAGATTGAGGTAAGCAGGAGGTTGGGAAAAAGGAGGAGGCATGTCGTATCCTAGGTACATGCTACCGGGAGGGGGAAGAGTGCTAGGGGTGATGGCCCCTCCGTGAGGGAGACCGTAGCCCATAGGAGGTTGAGCATACGGATCGGAAAGGGCGCCAATGATATCGTCGGTGGAATGAGATGCCCCCGGGGCATTAGTGCCGCCGGGCCTGGGGAGGTCAGGAAGGATGGTATAAACATAACCAGACTGGGCGTAGATCAGGTCATATTTCAAGGCTATTTGGAGGGTGGCTTCTTCAGTTTGAGGGAAATGGGAGGCGACATCTTTGCCGATGGGAGCTAGGAGAGAGCGAAGGAACCAGTCCATATAGATCCGATCTTCGAAGGGGGGAGCTCGACATAAGCTGCGTCTACGTCGCCATTCTTGAACATGGGTGGAAAGGCGGGTTGAAGATGTTTGCTTAAAGGAAGTCAAGAGCTCCGTACCAGTATTGTATCGGAGAGGGAGCTGGAAGTAAGATAAAAAGGCTTGGGCAATGGTCGCAAAGGTGGTATGGGAAGAGGTGGCTTGGTCTACATACCATTTAGAAGCTTCGCCGGTAAGCGTGCGTTGGAACAAACGAAGACGAATGGAGTCATCGGTAATGGAATTGGAGGAACACCACATGTGGAAAGATCTGGCCCCTCTAGAAGGCCTTTTTGACTTTGATGATGTAACAAAAAAGCCTACTTTAGAACATGCAGACTCTGATGTTGACGAATGCAACATAGGCACTGAAGATAAACCCAAGATGATCAAATTGGCTAAGTCCCTACCTGCAAACATGAAAAGGAAATACATTGACCTATTCAAGGAATTAATTGATGTGTTTACTTGGAGTTATGAGGAATTAAGGGCCTATGACACAAACATCATACATCATAAAATACCCTTGAAAGAAAATCAAAAACCCTTCAGGCAAAAACTTCGCAGAATAAACCCAAAACAATTTCCTGCAGTGGAAAAAGAGATTAAGAAGATGTATGAGGCAGGTATAATTGTGCCTGTGAGGTTCTCTGATTGGGTATCAAACCTAGTGGTTGTGAGAAAGAAAGCAGGGGAGATTAGGCTGTGCATAGATTTCAGGAATCTTAATAGAGCCTCACTCAAAGACAATTACCCTTTGCCAAAAATGGAACATATTCTTCAGAGGGTAGTAGGCTCTAAAAGGATCTCCCTACTAGATGGTTTTTCAAGTTACAACCAAGTCTTAGTAATCCCAGAAGACCAACTCAAGATGGCCTTTACCACTCCATGGGGCACCTTTATGTATGTAAAAATGCCCTTTGGACTGATGAACGCTGGTGCAACCTTCCAAAGAGAAATGGACATAGCTTTTTTAGATGATATAGGACACTTCATTGTCATCTACCTGGATGACATAATAGTATATTCGAAGACTGAAGAAGAACACCTAAAACATCTGAGGAGAGTCTTTGAAAAGTGTAGAAGGTTTGGTCTGTCATTAAATCCCAAAAAGACTGTATTTGGACTACAGGAAGGGAAAATTATTGGCCACATTATCTCTGAGAAGGGGATTAGGATAGATCCGCAAAGAGTTGAGGGAATACTACAAATCACCCACCCGAGAAATATCAAAGAGTTACAGTCCTTCATTGGGAAAATCAACTTCCTCGGGAGGTTTATTCCCAACTTAGCTGAACACCAAAGGAATATGACTAACATTTTAAAGAAAGGTGCAGGAGTTAAGTGGACTGTCGAAGCCAAGAAATATTTTGAATCAGTGAAACTTGCACTCACCCAGGCTCCTATCCTAATCAGCCCAGATTTCTCAAAATATTTCCTGATCTTTTCATTTGCCTCCAAACATACGATAGCTGCAGTTCTACTGCAAAAAATCCAGAGGGAATGGAACAACCCATTTCTTTCTTCAGCAAAGCACTCAGAGACGCACCCTTGAAATACAACATTATGGAAAAATAGGCCTATGCTTTGGTTAAGGCCTTGAAATACTTTAGGGTGTACATACTTCATTCCCACACCATAGCCTATGTGCCAAATATAGTGGTTAAAGACATCTTATCCCAAGACCCATATGGGAAGATGGGAAAATGGATTGCTGTGATATTAGAGTATGACCTTGAGATAAAACCCACCAAACTGATCAAAGTCAGGGCTTATCTCGACTAATGGCTGAATCAAATTTATAGGCCCTGGACATAAACATGATGGATGCCTTGGATGAGCAGCAGGGATTTCCAGATCCCACTATTGAGGAGAAGTTTTAGAGCTCTCCTTGGTATTCTGACATTCTGTATGTGCTTACACACCTCAATGTCCCCCCTGAACTATCAAAGACCAAGGCCAGATTCTTAAAGCTAAAAGCCAGAAGCTATTGCATGATGAATGAAGGCTTATACTGGAAAAATCCAAATGGCCTATTTATTAAATGTTTGCCTGAATCTGAAGTAGAAAAGATTAAACAAGAATTCCATGTAGGAGAGTGTGGAGGTCACCTAAACTGGAAAGCCACTGCAAAAAAAATACTCAGAGCTGGCTACTATTGGCCTACACTCTTCAATGATATCCATAAGATGATAATTGCCTGCCACAAATGCCATATTTTTGAAGGCAAAAGAAAACTCCTCCCCTTACCTCTAAAACCCATCACTGTTGAAGGTCCCTTTATGCAATGGGGCCTAGATTTCATAGGAGAAATTCATCCTGCTTCCTCTGCACAACACAAATGGATCTTAACAGCCACAAAATACTTCACTAAGTGGATAGAAGCCATACCTACTAGGAATGCCACAAATTCGATCATCATTAGGTTCCTAGAAGGTCATATCCTCTCTCGGTTTGGCTGCCCAAGAAAAATAATCACTGATAATGTTGTTGCTTTTGGATCCAAGAAAATGGTTGATTTTTGTCACAGGTATCAAATAGCACTCGGTCATTCAACTGCCTATTAACCTCAAGGTAATGGATTAGCTGAATCATCAAACAAGAGCCTGGTGACCATCATCAAAAAACTGCTGGAAGAGAACAAGAAGTCATGGCATAACAAGTTAGTGCATGATTTGTGGGTTGAAAAGCTTACAACGAAGAGATCCATTGGCATGTCACCATACCAGCTTGTCTATGGAATAGAAGCAGTGTTTCCTACCAGTTTAGGTATACCAGTGATCAAACTTGTCCAAGAGATCTAGACAGAAGAAGACAACATGATTAGAAGGATAAATTAGACGATTCATCTCCAACAAACCAGGGAAGAGGTCTATAACAGAGTTCTGAAATTTTAGGAGAACATAAAGAAGTTTTTTGACAAAAGAACTAAGGCTTATAATTTCAAAATTGGAGATAAAGTTCTGAAGTGGGACTCAAGGAGAGAGGACAAAGGAAAGCACGGCAAGTTTGACAGTTTGTGGCAGGGTCCCTACATCATCCAAGCCACTGTGGGTCCAAATGCCTTTTTCCTACAAGACTTAGATGGTACAAATCTATTTGGGGGTCCTGTCAATGGCAGGTTGCTCAAACACTACTTCTGTTGATTTCCAATTTTCAGTTTCTAGTTCCGTTGTACATACCATTGCAGTGTTTGTTTTCAAAAAAAAAGAGAAGAAGAGAAAAACAGAAAAAGGAGAGGTTCATACATGTTCAAAACCTGAACCAGCACAAAAGAAAAAGAGTCAGCTCTAACAAGCCCAAAACCAGAGCTGAAATAAAAAAAAGAGGAAAGTGACTCTAACAAGCTCAAAACTTGAGTCACAAAGGAAAGAAGGATGCTTCAAACTTCAGATTTCAAGCCTTCAAGTTTTGTTTTTAGTTTTCTGCAAGTTTCTGTCCATGTGCAACTGCCTTTATGCCTTGGATCCACAGTAAACTAGACTGTCTAATCCTATTTTGACTGTTTTTAAATTTCTGTTGTAGAATATAGAGAAGAAATTTGTTGGACAGTTTAATCTCAGCAGATATTAGATTAGGTAGAGAAACATATGAGACCAACAGTCTAATCTGGTCTCGTGGAGTAATAAGGGTAGAATTAGAATAGGTTTATTTTATTTTTTGTAAAAAATAAAAATGATGTAAAGGGTATGCTAGTCCAAATGCACCCTAGAAGAGAAAATGCTAGGATTATAGGATGGGTAGGTAGATTGGTGGGGTAATGTTTCTGCTAAATTGATGTCTTCATAATTATGGCAACTGAAAATCAAAGAAGAAAGGTGGCTCAAGCAGCAGGCATCTGGCCTACCCAAAGATCTATTCTCTGAATTCTTGACTCCTTCAAGAAGAAGCCATCCCCATGTGGAGCCACTATTAGCCCCCCTATGAATTTTTGACAAGCAAAGTAGGGGGCTAAATTGTTTTTGAGCCTTCAAGGAATGCACCTTCCCTGAAGACACATCATCCTTGAAGTCTCCTGTGCTTTTGCCTTTGATGAAATCCCTCTACTAACTCCCTTTGAAAGGTCTCATTGATTACAAGAATTGTACTCCAAAAGCCTACATTTACCCTTGTATCCCTGCAGAATGCCCATGTTGACCTTTGTTTTCCCTTTGTCCAATTCCCCTCTAATCCCCCTAAATCTTCCCAAAGTCCCCTTTACATCCTACACTTCCTCCTTGTTGACCAAATTTCCCTTTCTTTCCCCTATCGTTACCCTTTGTTGGCCCGAAAATGCACTAAAAATGGGCCAAAAACCATATTTTCCATAGGTATGGGTCCTAGCCCCTTTCGGCCAAACCCCTACACCTTTTCCCCCCCACATGACCCAGTGTCGAGATCAGGTGCCAAGGCGAAAGGTGCTTATCTCAGTCGAATATCAACCGTCCATTTACCCGTTAGTCCAATGGTCCGTGTTCACCCACCCTGGTGGTCCCTGCAGCTGCGCCAGTCCGAAAACCACCGGTTTCCATCGCACCGTGTTTGGAGGTCAGGCAGTTTATTTCATTCTGGAGTGATTCCATACATCAAATGACACGTGGCTCCGTCACTGTTTCAAAACCACCCCCTCATCACGCATTATCATTCGGCATTTGACCCAGTGCGATATGCATATTAACTGTCCAATCTGGGGCTCTCCATCCAATGATTATCAAACCCCGAAGATGCGCGGAAATTAACCCAAGGTATCCGTACCCCTGGCCCACTGTTCGCTGCCCTCCGATGCGTCCTCCACCTTTGATCTCTTCCTGAGATCGTATGGTCTAGATTTAATCATACGCCCCGCCATTGACCCCGTACCGCCACGTCGTCTTTCCACATGTGTCTATCGTATATTCTCCTGTCCCATCGTATGTATCCATTCAAAGGTCAATTTCGAAGGTTTTCATGTAAATTTTCGCTGCAGTCCGCCAACTTTCACCATGGTCATCTCCCACTGTTATGCTGCATTTTCCACCATAATCCCACACCATTCCGCAATCCCACCAGTCCATGCAGCCTTTCTCGTCACCCCCGTTGCATCCACCACCTCCATACATGTTTTCCTAACAAGTTTCTGTGTTTTGCAGGGTTATAGTCAAGTGGGAAACCGCCATGATTCAGTCACCATTACAGTGACGCAGAGCTCAGTGAAAACAAATACCAGAGTCTAATAGTACAGGAAAATGTCTGGAAAGGTGTCTGCAGCATAATTTCAGTCAAAGAACGGAGTTCAAACTCTGCAAAATCTCTCCGGCGCCATTAAAGCTCGAGTTTTCACTGACAGAGACAGTTCGAAGCGGCAAAGAGTATCAGTAAGGGAATTAAAGGTTTAAAGCACATTGTTGAAGATCTTAAGCCTTAATACAGTGTTTAAAGGGCAAGGTACTAGAATCAAAGACCCCATGGATCGACCAAAAAGTTCAATACACAAAAATTAATGGTAGCAAGGTTCTCAATCAGCAGAATGTTTCTTCTCGAGCAAGGATATGGTACACATTATTGTTTCAGTCTACGTTGTGTCCAAGTGAAGTTTCCTCCCTGACAACTGTCCTAATGCTATCAGAGAATTTGATTCACAGTATGGTAGACCCAAGCATCATTTATTTACCTTTTGTTTATTCACCAAAGTACACCAGAGACATACCTTGAGTAAATGGAAACCTGACGAAGATCACTCTTTCACCTAAAGAGTGCTAGAAATGAATGCTCAGAATTTAAAGCAGAACGAAGGCCTAGGCTCTTCTCCTCTTCTGAGTTTTAATGCTGCATTTAGTTTTTCACCTACCTTCTCTGCCCCTCTTGAGCTATAAATTCATGAAGAAATTCATTGTAAAGGTTGTTGATCAGTTATCAGTGAATTGCAAGTTGTTTCTTTTGAGACATAGTCTCTGTGTAAAGTTGTAAGATAGGCTGAGGAAGATGATTTCAGACTGAGTGTTCAGCTATTGGCAATGTTGTACTTGACTGGTGTTGCTTTTTAATATGACAAGCACATTTCTTTGGATCTTGATCTAAAGCAGCGGTGATATTTTCCTATCTCTATGCTTAATTCATTGCATTTCGTTTCTACTGGCTTGCATCAGAATATTGGCATAGGATTTACCCTTGTTAGGTACCCTATGTTTCTGCTCTCCTTGCCTTTGATTTTTTCTACTAAATGTGTTATCTAGGAATGGTTTTCAGTTAATTTAACCAGTGTAGTGGATGTTATTTCCTACTCTCTGATGTATGAATTAAATGAATCTGTCCTTAGATGTTCTTGTTAGGATTTAGCTGGAAGATTTGGGAACACTGGGGATTAGAGTTAGCCCTGTCCACTAGGATCCTTGTGCAACCAGCTGTCCTTTCTAAGATCCCTCAAGCTGGAGGCCAAAGCATTGAGAGTTCAAAGTCTCTCTCTGATCTCAGGTCTTTAACTTTGTGTTCTAATCTGTGTTGTTTCCTCCTCTCATACCATTCCATACCACACTATCATCTTAAAGATCCAATGTTTTAGATGACTAGCCCAATTGAAAGCCTGCATATTGATTAGCAAGCAAGTCCTTTCCTGACTCCATTTCCCATTGGTCTTGAATACTCCCTGGAATACTTCACCTCTTCCTAAACCCTCTCTGCTCATCCTTGTCTTACATTTGAACCCTTCTTTCCTGATGACCAAAAACCAAACAAACAATCAAACAAACAAACCCCGAGCCTTATAACTAGCCTAACATCTTAAATTTTGAGCTTCATAGACATAAACCTTTGCTTACATAGAGAGATCCCTCTCTGGACCCGGGAGGGCTAGATCCTGAGGTCCGAAAGTGGTTTTGTGTTGTCTCATCTTTTGGTATTGCCAACCTTGCCAAAACATGGGAACCCCAACAGGGAGGATTATGTTGAAAGGGGAAGAAAGGAACGGAAGCTGATCAGGCAGATGGATGGGGGCCTGATGGACATTGATATGCAAATATCAACGGTCCAGATCCATTAAAAAAAAAACATAAAGTCAGAAATGGAAAAATAGAAGGAAAAAAGGGGTTTTGGCATGAAGGTTTGAAATTTTAAGCACCCGATTGCGCGGCTAAGGACGCATGGAGGAAGGGGCTAAAGGACATAAGCCCTCAAGGGCTTAAGTACCTTATATTGCAAATAGACTGATTTACACCCAAAAATAGTGATTTTTAAGGCCAAAACAAAGTTCCAATAGGCTAAAAAGAGGATTTTTAAAGCTAAATCAGAGGAGGATAATAGGCCAAAAAGAGGGTTAGAGTGATTTTGAAGGTTAAATGAAGGTCAATAGAGGGATTTGTGAAATGGAAGAAGGGTGAAAATGGAGAATTGAAATGATGGGAAAATGAAGTTTTTAAGCAGTTTCTTTGGTAAACATTAGGTACTTTAGGATTAATAGTGAAACAGTAGTGAAGATTAACTCAAAGGGTAATTATCATCATAAAATTTTAAAAGATGATATGTTTTCAAAGGAAACTATCTCTTGAAGGCTTAAAGACAAAATTAGCCACCATTGAGTATGACAAAATTTATAGGTGGCTAACACAACCAGTGTGCCTGCAGCCCGATCCTCCGAATGATAAAGCACTTTACTCTTCAGAACTCTTCAGAATTCGAACTTTAGGGGGCAATCTGTTACACTAAAATTTGTCAGCATGACATTTAGCTGTCTATATGGGTTCATCATTACCTATTTATTGCTCCCTCAGAGGTCTAAAAACATAAAGTTCCCCAAATCAAGTCTTGGAACTGGAAGAAGCTCTTAAAAATCCTAAAAAGCCTACTCCTGCACTTTTCCTAGTCATTCCCTGCGGTACCGTGGCTATTTGCTATAAAAACTACGGTGCATCCCGCACGTAAAACTCATTAAAACTGTGGACCTTCCTAAAAGGTAAAATAAAGATAAAAGTAAGTTCTAGAAGCCCAACTAGTCGAATATTCTCCCAGCTAGGTCTTTCTAGAAGTGCTATTTGGTCGAGCTTCGCCCCTTCCATTCATGAACCCTCATCCCTTCATAAATGGAGATATCCCTTGGTTTTTTGATCAGGGGATCAAGTCTCTTGAAGAAAAATGCTCAAAAATGAAGTTGCTCAGAATTTCTCTGGAACAGATCAACTGGAAAGAGCTCGGCGATATGATCCCAACGCCACGAACGACACTCAAATCCGACGCCGTATGAAGAAGTTGTTGCACTTTAAAATTGCCCAATAACCTTCAATTTTGAAAGGAAATTTTTTAATTCTATGTGTGGAATTTTTTTTTATTTTAATTAAAATTATATTAATGTTTTTTTATTTTATATATATAAATATTTAATATTTTATTTGATTTTAAAAATCATATATTATATTAAAGTTATATATATATAAATTAAAAATTAAAATTTTTTTTAATTAAATTAATTAAAATACTATATATTAGTTTTTAAAACCACACATATTATTATTTCAAATTCCAAATGTTTTAAATCTCATGGAACGAAATATGAAATGGTTTCAAACCCACCATACTAATGTTTTTTAATGGGCACGTGATTTAAAAGTGCTGTATTACGTGGGTTCAGAGTGGATGATGTGTCTAAGCACGTGGTTGAAGTTTTGGTCGGGGTATGGTCACTCGACCCACGGAAGGTGCAGAGTTCCCATTTAATACGGTTATATCATATGGTGGTGACTTTAACAAATTCCGCCATAACCCAAAGTTCTTCAATATATTCCGTTTGGTGCGGTCATATAACCCTTATCCCTTAGCCCCTTCTAACTGGCGGTAAATTTGGCGGTCCGCTCCAAAATTGGCGCCATTCCCTATTTTGTCGGTGTTGTTTGGCAGTTAGCCAGATTTAGTGGAGTTTTGTTAGGGAAAACTGGCAGTTGAAGTAAAAGTGCCATAACTTTGGCTAGGAGAGGCCTTTTGATACGAATTTATTTATTTATTTTGGGGGTAGAGATCATTCTGGAGCTGTTGGAAGTGTTTGCAGAGCCATCAGGGCATTCTAACAGCGAATTTACCAGCGTTTTTGGTCGTGGAGCCACCAGGGCCTAAGGGAAAGAGAGCTATTTTGGACTACCTTCATCCAATGGAGGTGAATGTTTAGTCATTTTAGACTGATTTGGGCCTTCTAAATCTATTTTTACAGTGTATTTTTCCATTTGAGGCTTCTATAAAGTTGTAATCATATTTTGAGCATTTAATCAAAGGAGAAAAAGCCTAATTAGAGGCTTTTGGAACCAGCGGAGGTAGCCCAAGAGAGGGGTGAACCGCTTAAACAATTATTTGCTGTCACACTGTATAATTTTGCTGCATATTTTCAGATTCTGATAGTTTAAACAGTAAATTTTTATAAGAAAGCTTTTTCCAAACAAGTTTAAACAGTAAACAAAACTTGTTAGTTTATCTTCAAACCTCTACACTTCAATTGCAGAATATGTATACTTGCCTATTCACACATTAAAGTTGGATCAATGAATACTTTGCAGTTGAAACAAATACTTTCATTGATCGGATTTTTGTGATTACATTTTATTTCTTTAGGCAGAGTCTGTAGAAGGGCCAGGTAGCCTCCGGATTCATCCTTTCTAGTAAAGGTGAAATATCCGGTGAATGCCCCTACAGTCAATCTCTGTATGAGAAATAGTTTGTTCTCACGATTTCAGATCAGGTTGGTATCGGAGCTCAAGGTTTTGCTTAAGAGTTTGTGAAATTTGTGCAAGTAAATTGTATTATTCTGTAAAATTTGATGCTCACTAGGCTGAAATTGCAAAGAGGGGAAGGTCAATTGGTTAGAGAACAAGTTAATCCTCAACCAAGGAGGGCTAGAGTGCCATTACATCCACCTTCCATTTCATCCTCATTAGCCTTAGAATCAACCACAAACATGTCTTCCAGAGAAGGAGAAGTACATGAGGAAATGGATCCCAAGGAAGAAGAAAGAGTCTTTAGAAAAGCTTTCTTGGACATGACTGAGATGGTTAGGATCCTATACCAGGAGAGAAATGATAGGATTGTTGGAGAAGGGTCTAGAAACCAAAGAGAAGAAGGAGATTATTCAGGAGGAAAGAAAGACAAATATGAGTCTAAGAAAGGGAATGGAGGAAATGGTGATCCACCATCTCCATCGTCATCCTCTTCCTCAACATCATCCTCTTCAACTTCTGTTAATCAGTCACACAAAACAAAAACATCTCTTAAAAATCCTTTGTTAAAGCTTGATGTGAAGTTTGAGTTGCCGATGTTTAATGGTGATGTGAATGCAGAGAAATTGGATAACTGGATTAGACAGCTGGAAGTCTATCTAATAATTCAGAATTTGCATGATGATGAAACAAAAATCCAATTAGCCTCTTTGAGAATGGATGGAGCAGCTTTGGTTTGGTGGGAAGCCAAGACTAGAGAGGAGATTAAAAAGCATGGTAAGATAACTCTAACATGGACTGAGTTTATTACTGCTATTAAGAAACATTTTTATCCTCTTGCTCATATTCAGAAAGCAATCATGAATTGGCAAAATTTTAGGCAACTTAAGGGTCAAAATGTGCAAGATTATACCCAAGAGTTTAGAAGGAGAGCACTTCTACTTGGAGTAGACTTACAAAGTCAAGACACCTTGTTAAAATACATAGGAGGTTTGCACAATTACCTTCAACATACTATTCTAATGTTCAATCCTACCAGCTTAGATGAAGTCTGTGTGCAGGCTACACATTTAGAAGCTAGAGGAAAGAATGCTTTTGATGCTTTTGATGAGGATAGTAATTTCAAAAACAAAGGAAAGAAAAGAGTTGCTAATTCAAGAAAGGAAAAAGGAAAGTTCTTTTGCAAGAACTGTTCAAAGACAAGTCACGATGAAGATCATTGTTGGAAGCTTCATCCTGAACTGAAACTAGAAAAATTCAAGAACAAAAACAAGACCAAAGAAAAGGAGAAAACTGTTGCAACAGTTGAGCAAGACTTAGGGTCAGACTCAGGAGATGAGACAAAAAGCATAGGCATGGTTTTAAAGAACATTAAGGGGAAAGAAGTGGTGCAAGACACAATTCCTAGTTCTAGCTCTTTGAATTGTCACAAAGATACTCATGATGAAAAGAGGAGGATAGAGCTTTTCCATGTGAGGGTAATTTCCAAACATACAAAAATTGACTTGGTCAAGCAGCTAAAACTTGAGACCATTCCACATCCGAAGCCTTATCCACTTGGGTGGATATGCAAGGATGCTAATTTGAAAGTCTCAAGGAAGTGCATATTGCGCTTTGCAATAACTGCACACTTTATTGACACAGTGGAACTTGATGTGGTGCTGCTTGATATCTCAGGTATTGTTTTGGGAAGTCCTTATTTATTTGACAGGAAGGCCATCTTTCATCGCCATGAAAACAAGTATCACTTGTTCAAAGATGGTAAAGAGTACATTGTGAGAGCTCACAAGAATAAGATGGAATCTTCTTTACTCCATGCAGGTCAATTGAAAAGATTGGTTAATGCAAGTCAAAGTCTAACTTTGTTGATGTTGAAACGACCAGATTTTGAACATTTGCCATTATATGATGTTGCTAATGATATGTCTCAGTTTGATAACAGTTTGTCTTTGAAAAGAAATGATGTTATGTTGCACGAATTACCTTTTGGGTCAGCCAATGCAGAAAATGAAGTGTCAAAGCAAAGCAGTGCAAGCAAGAAGGACACAAAATTTGGCATGGGAAAAATTTGGTTTCAGAATGGTAGAATTCGCCATGGGAACAGTTTGCAAGGTGAAGGTCATTTTAAGTCTTTCTGGAAGTTTGATCAATGTAGAGAAAGTTTATTTTCTGCAAAGTACAATTGCTGTTCTGCAAATTTTAATCATTTGCAACATGACTCCGTCAATCTTAGCAATGGTAGATCTGTTGATTCCAGGGACAGATTGTCATTTTCTCAAAAGCTTCAGTTGATGAAATCGGGTAGATTTCAGTTGTTAAAAGGTGGAAGAGTGGAGAATCAGTCTCCACATCATCAGTTTCAATAATCAGAAAGCTTTTGAGGGTCCAAAAGCTTCCCATTTGGGAGGTGTGATCAGGGGATCAAGTCTCTTGAAGAAAAATGCTCAAAAATGAAGTTGCTCAAAATTTCTCCAGAACAGATCGACTGGAAAGAGCTCGGCGATACGATCCCAACGCCGTGAACGGCACTCAAATCCGACGCCATATGAAGAAGTTGCTGCACTTTAAAATCGCCCAATAACCTTCAATTTTGAAAGGAAATTTTTTAATTCTGTGTGGAATTTTTTTTATTTTATTTAAAATTATATTAATGTTTTTTTTATATATATAAATGTTTAATATTTTATTTGATTTTAAAAATCATATATTATATTAAAGTTATATATATATAAATTAAATATTAATTTTTTTTTTAATTAAATTAATTAAAATACTATATATTAGTTTTTAAAACCACACATATTATTATTTCAAATTCCAAATGTTTTAAATCTCATGGAACGAAATATGAAATTTTTTCAAACCCACCATACTAATGTTTTTTAATGGGCACGTGATTTAAAAGTGCTGTATTACGTGGGTTCAGAGTGGATGACGTGTCTAAGCACGTGGTTGAAGTTTTGGTCGGGGTATGGTCACCCGACCCACGGAAGGTGCGGAGTTCCCATTTAATACGGTTATATCATATGGTGGTGACTTTAGCAAATTCCGCCATAACCCAAAGTTCTTCAATATATTCCGTTCGGTGCGGTCATATAACCCTTATCCGTTAGCCCCCTTTAACTGGCGGTAAATTCGGCGGTCCGCTCCAAAATTGGCACCATTCCCTATTTTGTCGGTGTTGTCTGGCAGTTAGCCAGATTTAGTGGAGTTTTGTTAGGGAAAACTGGCAGTTGAAGTAAAAGTGCCATAAATTTGGCTAGGAGAGGCCTTTTGATACGAATTTGTTTTTGATTTTGGGGGTAGAGATCATTCTGGAGCTGTTGGAAGTGTTTGCAGAGCCATCAGGGCATTCTAACAGTGAATTTACCAGCGTTTTTGGTCGTGGAGCCACTAGGGCCTAAGGGAAAGAGAGCTGTTTTGGACTACCTTCATCCAATGGAGGTGAATGTTTAGTCATTTTAGACTGATTTGGGCCTTCTGAATCTATTTTTGCAGTGTATTTTTTCATTTGAGGCTTCTATACAGTTGTAATCATATTTTGAGCATTTAATCAAAGGAGAAAAAGCCTAATTAGAGGCTTTTGGACCCAGCGGAGGTAGCCCAAGAGAGGGGTGAACCGCTTAAACAATTATTTTCTGTCACACTGTATAATTTTGCTACATATTTTCAGATTCTGATAGTTTAAACAGTAAATTTTTATAAGAAAGCTTTTCCCAAACAAGTTTAAACAGTAAACAAAACTTGTTAGTTTATCTTCAAACCTCTACACTTCAATTGCAGAATATGTATACTTGCCTATTCACACATTAAAGTTGGATCAATGAATAATTTGCAGTTAAAACAAATACTTTCATTGATTGGATTTTTGTGATTACATTTTATTTCTTTAGGCAGAGTCTGTAGAAGGGCCAGGTAGCCTCCGGATTCATCCTTTCTAGTAAAGGTGAAATATCCGGTGAATGCCCCTATAGTCAATCTCTGTATGAGAAATAGTTTGTTCTCACAATTTCAGATAATTTTTGGAGCTGAAATCCCATGATGAGAGGGCTTTATCCCTTCCTTTTGGAGCTGAAACTACCTCTCTTCAGCTATAAATTGAGACCAAGTTACAGTATTAAGGGTACTTTTTGATACTTAGTAGTTGATACTTACTTCTTAGCTTATAGAATAAATTTCTGAAGGAATCATACTCTCCACATTTAGCATCGTTAGTATGAGAGAGATTACATACTCATGGCCATAGTCTTATGTTGATTCAAGAGAGTTGGAGTCTTGTTAAACTGAGGAAAACAGTTGTCTGGGACCCCGGAAGAACTTGTACAAACATCAAAGCGTCAAGGTTGTAAGGTTTCTTATTTTATTCAAAGTTAATACAAATGGATTCTATTTTCTCATTGAGTTCATTTATCTTTTGAATGATTTAATTCTTAGACTCCTTGATCACTAAGATAGATTATTGCTTTTGAATTATCATATTTTGCAGATGCTTTTGATCTGGTTTTCCTGTCTTTGATTACATATATTATATGCTGGATCGATAACTCCTGGAGCGGCTGGATTGAAGACCGAACAAACATTGGACTTCAAGTAGGAGTATCTATCTTTAGTTAATGAGTAATTATTAAGAAAATAGTCTAGAGAAAATGGTCTACACTTTTCTATTTGTTTCTAGATATCCTTAGGATACTAGGGAGATCACTCTTGTCCGCAAGAGGGATTCATCTGTGTAACAACTATAAAATTGGGTGTTGCAAACTATGCTTGTTTTCCCACGTGGAATCTTGTTAATTTTGAGTTAACATGTTATTATCTTAGGTTAGTTACATCATTTTCCCATTAATCCATTAGCAATCTCATTAATAATAAGTGTAACTAATGAAAGAACATAAGTAATAAAAGTTGAAGACAAGCCAAGACAGAAGAACACACGAATATGGCTCAAGCCAGGGAAAAACCCCAAGATGGGGAAAACCCTTATCAATTCTTCTTATCATTAATGTCAAATGTTCTACAGAGAGAGAGAATACAATACTTCAAAGTCAGAATGACTTTCAAATGAGAAGTCTTAATACCACTACCCTTATACAAGAGGATGGTTCCAACAAGGCTGCAAATCTGATATTTGGTGTAGGCTCTAAGGACGTGTGTATTCTTTGCAATTCTGGTAGGAATGACTAGGGCATAAACACAGTTAGCAACTACCCCATTCACAGCCTTAAATACATTTACTAGACTGAAGATTACCTTCAACCAGTCCCTTCAAATGTTGGTAGGCCATAAGCCTTCTTCTAGGTTTCAAAATCCACTACACAAACTCACGATAAAGCAGCCCTGACTATGGTTTTCTTGCTGTAGGTTCTCGGCCTCCAGGATAGGGTTCTTAAGCCCAATGGCCTAGTTGTAGGTGACCCAAACTAGTGCGGATGACTTCAAGGAGAATGACACCTTCAGAACAATCCCAAACTGTCATCAAAATCACCCTTAATAGGTGCTACTTCTATCTACTTGAATTCAGACCTGTGATGAAGATATAATGCCCAAGACAAATCATAAATGTGCCCAAACCAATCTCATCCTCCATCCTATGGAAATCTACCCTTGAAGATGACTAAATTGAACCCAACCTTGCCTTCATCTCCTTCACTGGAAATCACCTTCTTCTACAGCTACTTCAGAGAAAAGAATGAATATCAAAGTGCCTAGGATAGGTTATTTATATCCTTCTTGGGTAGGCTGACTTGATTACTCGAGGAGGGAAATTCAAATTTTCAATTTTCAATTTTTCTCACCTAAATAATGTCATTCCTTATGAAATTTCATTGCAGTGAATGAATACTTTTCCCTATCCAAATTTAGTGATATTTAGGTCAATTTTGATCCTCTTGAAAAGAGGAATCCAATGTTGCAATCATCTTCCTCTTAGGAGCGGTCCAAAGTGAAATTTAGCTCTACTTTCCAATTTTAACACTCCCTCTCAACTAGGGAGAATTACATCCGCCAATCCATCCATCATGAACCATCTCTAAATCTCATCTCTACTCTGCTATGATTTTCTGAACAATGATATGAATAATAAAGAAGAATTGATCGAAAGTGAGTCACAAGACCTTGCCACTCTCTACTGACAAAAGTTAGTTCAGAGTTAGAACCTCAATTGGTGCTTGATTGGTTTGTTGAAAACCATACATCCTAGCATAGGGATTACAATAGTACATGATGCATCCATCGGTAGTGCTATGGTCCCTATCCTCATTTCCCAACTCATTGGCCAGATGAGAGGTACTTCCCATGTGTCCCAAACTTCATAGGTAGGATGATGCAAGAACATCAGCAAGGAAAGAACATATCACATCCTTCTCACTACCACTCATAGGTAACAGTGAAACCACATCATACAAACACTTCATAATCACACGTAGGGAAAGGATGAACCACTTCCTATAGTCACACATCACAATCATCGTAGGGAAAGGATGAACCACCTCCTACAGGCATGCAAAACACCGAGAGTAGGGAAAGGAAGAACCATGTCCTACATGCATGCAAACAAACAATAGTAGGAAGAATCCTACATGTGAGGAAAGGACGAACCACATCCCACTGACATGTCATCCATCAATCATAGGAATGAACATCCTACATGTGGGGAAAGTATGAGCCACATCCCACTGACATGTCAATAGATGCCTATATGCATATCTCACTGGAGTACCCGCAGGAGAAGGTGAACCACTCATCTGCTCATATGCCATAGGAGAAGGTGAACCACTCATCTGCTCATATGCCATAGGAGAAGGTGAACCACTCATCATGTGCATGTCATTAATTGTAGGGGAAGGTGAACCACTCACCCTACACACATATGTCCGCAGACGTAGGGGAAGGTGAACCACTCACCATACACACATGTCAACCATCATGGGGTATCATAGGGAAGGTGAACCACTCACCCTGTACATAGTGCACCACTAGGGGAAGGTGAACCACTCACCCTATTATCGCTTATAGCTCAATAAGTACACCAAGCCCCCAAGAGTTCCCAGAGCTCAATTCTTCAACCAAGAATCCCTTCATATAGAGAATAGTGCTAAGTTGCTTCCTGGAAATTCAAATTGGATCAATGGGAGCCTTATCGCTCCATTCAACAGCGTAAAAATGTATAGAAAACATATTGATTTACAACAAATACTTTGATAGTACTTAGTATTCCTCTGCAACTATTCTTACTCCTTCGTACTCAGGAAGACCACTGCCTAAACTAGTCTTTTCAGGGTGCAAAGTATCCATTAGACAACCTACTCATCATGAGATATGTTTGCTCAAAACATGTCTTACAACAGGAATGCCATTTGTTTTAGCATATGGAGAGGTATGTGAAATACTGGATTCTCGGATTATTCTTCTGCAATGACGAAGTGCACAAATGGCTCACTGGGGAGCTTTTTCAATAGAGTGGCTTCATAGTAATTCATGCATTCAGCTTTAATGGAGCTCTCAAAGCAACGAAATCAAGTAATGTATCATCATTCTGCTAATCGATATAATATCAGAATATCTGAGCAGCTATCAATAAATGAGGCACAGGAAAACCAAGGATCAATGGTTTTTTCCATTTCATCAGGCTGTGAAAGAATTATAACAGACATTATGAAAACTGCATTTTCAGTCATTAGCCCCAATTCTTAGCTACTTTTCCTGTCATAATACTTGGGTCATAGTAATCTCTAAGGCTCCCTTTGAAGCCTTGCTTCAGATAGATATGCAGACTTCATCATTAGTTGTGTCTGAGTAATCCAATTATGATGGATTGTCCATAGGTCCCTTTGAATGTAGGGATATTGACCTTCCCAAAACATAATCATCGAGCCACTAAAAACATGTCCTATATTCTATTATGGATCCTTTTGTGCTCATAATAAATACATAAATAATCATCAAAATGATTTGCTAACCCTGTCAGTCTGCAATACAAGGTTGTCAGAATCAATAACAACTTCCTCCAGTTTTGCTCAATAGACCATTTGTAAATATCTCGTGCTAAATTTAGCTTTGCAACATATGTAGAAACCATCATGTATTCTACAAAATATTTAATTTTCCAATTAGATCACTGAAAAACATACTAAGGTCTTTGAGTACTAAATCCTTCAAGTCATGGATTCTATTATATTTGGAACTGATTTGAATTTCAGAACTATAATATATGATTAAGCTCTTAACAATTTGTAGTGACAAAATAGAAATTCCCTTCAGAACTTGGAGTATTCAACTGCCTGTGTCCATATATCTTAACTGAGATATTTTCTTGATGATGCCAATAGACCCGCCTTAAGATGATAAGGTTCTGTCCATCGAGGCATTAATACAAAAGAACTACATTATCATGACATAGATACCAAGACTCTGATTTAAACTATCATCCCCAATATAATCCAGCATTGATATATATAAACTTGGTTAGTCATGCAATGTTATTACTTTGTTCACTGGTTGTAAAGATTTTCATACACAACAATATAATGAACAATCCCAAGTCTTTCTTATAGATAAAATCTCCACAGACATAATCCTTAGCACATGGATGCATTCTACAAGAAAAAGGGATGTTGATCAGAACCATGGAAAGTTCAAAAAAGGCTACCAGAAGTTTTAGTAACGTCATAATGCACTTCAATTATTTTGTTTTCATCATCATGCACAAATGATTAGGATATGATTAATTGCATTGTGGACAAATCAAGGCCTAGACATCTGATCAACACATCACATGGATCTTATCATAATTTTTATGAAAACCATACTAAGATTGTATTCCAGATCAGATTCTTGGTCACTGGATCGATGTATGTATATTTGTTATTAATTTAAAAACAAAAATAAAACTATTTAGAATATCTTTAAGAGGGATAAAATTTCACTTGAACAAAAATAGATACCCTCCATAGGCTTCTTAATTTATTCTAGATTTCTAGTGAACAAATATGCTCACACAGTGCTTGTCACCAAGCTCAGTATGCCATGTAGGTTGGCTTGTAGGCAATCACCGAAGAAGATATATGTATATATATGTGACAAGGGATATCTTTGTTACATAACACTTATACATCTTGAATTTTCACACAGTGATCTGTTAGATATCATTGTAACATATGTATTGGACTTCCACACTTCAATTTGATTGCATTAGGTCTGCAAGATTCAAGACTGACACTTCTTATTAAGAACAAGGCCTAAAGAAAAAAATAATAATTTGTTGACTTTGGTAGCTGCTTTACACTTTGTCTAGAACTAAGATTGGGCTGCCCTTCAAATGGAGTTGCACAAGTCTGCATAGGAAGTGTAGGTATTCGTTTTAAAGGAGGAATCGAGATTCTATTCAACATTGTTGTCCTCTCACTGCCTTAATATTTCGATCTTCTTGAGGCACTTGAATCATAGAATGTTGTAGATATTTATTTGGAGTGGTTCCCTAAGAGGGCCATAAGAACGAAGATCTTAAAAACAAGATCTGAGCCAGACCTTCCATTGACATATAGTGTCTTGAAACAAGGGCAATTCTATCAAAAGATTTTGTTGTTTTGTGATGAAGATCACAAAATATGGTGAAACTTGGAGCTCGGACTTGAAGATATTAACTGCCTTATGACCTCCAAATGGAGCCAGAATCACTAGATATTAGGCTTGAGCTTTGATGTCCTAATTGTAGGATAAGGTCACTATTTCTAGAGCTCCACACATCAAAATAATACTCAGAGTTTTGTTGTAGAAAAAAGGTCAAGATTAGCATTTTTATTCTTACAATGATACTACAGTAATTCCAACAATACTTCTTACTGCTTTTTTAGAGAATAGGAATCAAGTTACTCAATCTTCCACAGTACTGATGAATTCAAATCATAGTAAACTCTGAGTTGTCTTAATTCCACCAGGCCAAGGGATTAGGAGTTCTTGAAATATAAATTATTTTATGTTACTATGATACCTCAGAGTCTAGGCAATTATCTTGAAGGGAAAAATCTCCTTCTGAAGTTTAACTGCTAAATATACCTCTGAAATATCTTGAAACCACTTAAAATCATACCTTATAAATTTTGAAACATACCTTGATGACTTCCAACTTTTGTTTGTAATGAATGAGCTGCTCTTTGAATTTGTGTCCAAGTTCACTGATTAGGGCTTGTATAAGGCCTTAAGAAAATGTTGCAGATTGTCCTTTTTGAACTTGGAATTGTCCTACCACAGAGGTTTGAATGTGACTTCTGCTAAAATTCCTTAGGTGCTTCTTAGAGATCACAATATCATAAGCTTGGGCTTGTCTTCACCTATCTCTGATACCATGTTAATTTTGAGTTAACATGTTCTTAGCTTAGGTTAGTTACATCATTTTCCCATTAATCCATTAGAAATCTCATTAATCATAAGTGTAACTAATGAAATAACATAAGTAATAAAATCTGAATACAAGCCAAGACATAACACACGAATATGGCTCAAGCCAAGGAAAAACCGCAAGATGGGGAAAACCCTTATCAATTCTTCTTATCATTAATGTCAAATGTTTAATAGATAGAGAGAATAAAATACTTCAAAGTCAGAATGACTTACAAATCAAAATTTTTAATACCACTGCCCTTAGACAAGAGGATGGTTCCAACAAGGCTGCAAATCTAATGTTTGGTGTAGGCTCCAAGGACTTGTGTCTTCTCTGCAATTCTGGTAGGACTGACGAGGGCATAAACACAGTCAACAACTATCCCATTCACAGCCTTAAATACATTTACTAGACTACAGATTACCTTCAACCAATCCCTTCAAATGTTGGTAGCTCATAAGCCTTCTTATAGGCTTCAAAACCCACTACACAACATCATGATAAAGCAGCCCTAACTGTGGCTTTCTTTCTATAGGTTCTTGGCCTCCAGGATAGGGTTCTTAAACCTCGTGGCCTAGATGTAGGTGACCCAAACTAGTGCGGATGGCTTAAATGAGAATGAAACCTTCACAACAATCCCAAAATGTCATCAAAATCACCCTTAACAGGTGCGCCTTCTATATACTTGAACTGAGACCTGTGATGAAGATAAAATTCCCAAGACAAATCATAAATCTGCACAAACCAATATCGTCCTCCATCCTGTGGAACTCTGCCCTTGAAGATGACTAAATTGAACACAACCTTGCCTTCAATCCTTCACTGGAAATCACCTTCTTCTGCAGCTACTTCAAAGAGAATAATGAATATCAAAGTGCCTAGGATAGGTTATTTATATCCTTCTTGGGTAGGCAGACTTGATTACAGGAGGAGGGAAATTCAAATTTTCAATTTTCAAATTTTCTCGCCTAAATAAGGTCATGCCTTATGAAATTTCATTTGATTGAATGAATACTTTTCCTTATCCAAATTTAAGGAAATTGAAGAAACAATCAAACTGCCCTCCAAAAACTTGTTGTCATCCTTTGACAATTCCTTGGGAAGTGCTCTTCAACAAGATTTACATTTTATGGGCAGAGATGCGCTGAAAAGTTAAAATAGGTTAGACAATTGTTGAGAAGGAATTCCCATCTGTCTATCAAACAAATTGGTTTGGAAAATTTTCATATATAATTGGTGATATTCCTGTTGGAGATTACTACATTCACTTGGTAGAGATCATATTCACAAATGGCCTATCTGGGATGCGAGGTTTTAATGCCTTTATACAAGAGGATAAGATTATTTTTGAGCTTGACATATATGCTCAAGTTGGTTCAAACACTCCACTTGTTTTGATGGATACCCCGGCACATGTTATTAATTGAGGAACTTTAACTCTTAGATCTGAAGAAGTCACTGGTAGCCCTATTGTATGTGCCAACTACATTAGAAAGGGCGTTCTTTTCCTTGATTTTCCTCTTGTACTATAACTTCAGTTGAAATGATATTAATATGATTTCTTGCGAGATACAATGATCTAGATAAATAACCAATATGAATTTCCACTTCAACTTGACTTGGACAGGGACAACAATGAGTATCTTTCTCCAGATGTAGGTGACTTGTTGAAGCTGTTGGATGTATCTTCTGATGAAAACACATTACCAACTACATATGGTGAACTTTGGCCTCCTCTTGGACAACACTGGTTAAAGATAGTGGAGTTCATTACAGTCCCACTAAGGATGGGTAGTGAAGTTTCTCAGCAGGAATTAGTCAAGTTGGGTGCTATTCAAATGATTATACATCTGCTTTTTTATTATCCTTTTAACAATTCCTTACATCATCAAGTGGAGAGCATCATAGTGTCATGATTAGAGAACAATAATACATCTCCTATCAAGCATATCCTTTAGGATTGTAACTTAATTGGAAGTTTTTTGGCAACAGAAAGAAATCTCACTGTTCCTATTGATCAGAATAAGCCAATAGTATCTTACCCAGGAAAGGTTGCACCAAGAATATGGAACATTGGTCACTTTACATGAATTCCAAACAAGCTTACTCAGTTGGGAATAATATCTTGATACAGTCATTTTTGAAGAGAAACGATGAGTGTCCACTAATTGGGAAACAAATTTTACCCCAAAATGTAATGGAGTGGGGAATGTTATCCAGTGGACATGCAGATGATCAACAGTGCACAAACGGACTATAGCTGGTGATGAAGATGATTTTCATGGCAGAGATTATGATAAGTCAAAAATGGCCAATAACCTGAGTCAAGTGTTCTGATATGGAATATTTGGTAGTGAATATGGGGAAGAGGCTCTTGGAGCCATTGATAGAGACAATGAGGATGCCTTCTTTGATGATGAGTCAGCAGAAGTGGTTGTCTTCACTGTTAGAATGGGAAAAAAATAGGATGGTTTGATACTGAGAGAGATGATGTTCACCAATACAAATTGGTTTTCCCTTCAAGATTACAGGCATACTAACTGGTCAGTGCTGACATCTCTTGTTTTTTCATAACCCAGAGTAGAGGATGGTAAAACAAACAAAATAACAACATCAACTAATACTAGTGGAAATAGTAGTAGTAACGATGAAATTGTGTTAAAAGATGATGGGAAGTTGGTAGATACAAAAGGAAGACTAGTGCCAAACATGAACTTAGGAAAAATGGATTTGAAGGATATTTAGAGAGTTGGAATATATGTGAATAGTGATGAGAGATAATGTTGTTACAACATGCTAGAATCTATCTATGAATGTTGTTTCAGATTGCAGAAAATTAACTAGAGGGCCCTTCGAAGGGTGCTCCACATACAGGATATACCCTTTCTATAAACTAGGATATACCCTGCCTTTCACTTAGATGATAGCAATAAATTATCCAATTTAATAACAAGAATCAGGGAGGGAAAAGCATAGGAATCACCTCAACAAAAATCCTTGTTTAGATGGTAGATTTTTCCCTTTAATCAAAGCCCTTTACAACATAATTTAAGTGTAATTTCCAATCAATAGAAACAAAAATATGGATTCAAAAATGAAAAACCCTACATGAACAAATATACTCAATCATTCATTTTCCTTTCAAAACTTAGGTAAGCGAAGGTACTTCTCCTATACATAAATTGAGCTCAAAATCCTCAACAATGAAACAATAATTAAGAAATCCTAGACCCGTGATATTTCCTAGGGTGAATAAAAATAATGTATCTCCTAACAACCTCCTAAATATAAATAAAAAATACATAATAAAGTTCTAGGATGATTAAGTGGGATTCCACTTGTCCTTTCCTCAAGCAAGATGCCCTCTTAGCATTGGCTTGTCTGACCATGTTATGAGCATATTGGAATATTGTGCATTGTTCTCCTCCAGAGTGTTAGTCAAGGGATCTCTCAAAATGCACCAATGGTCAAAAAATGAATGGAGCACTCCACTATGTGAAGGGGTCAACAACCTAGAGATGCACACAATGTGCTAAAAGTAGCATGATCAAGTAGGGTGTTCTCTCTAGTGAACAATAATGTCCCAAAAATATGGATCTTATGAATAAGTGTGCAATAATGGTCCTTTGGTTGTTCTAAC
Source organism: Pinus albicaulis (assembly GCA_034641835.2). Classification (NCBI taxonomy): domain Eukaryota; kingdom Viridiplantae; phylum Streptophyta; class Pinopsida; order Pinales; family Pinaceae; genus Pinus; species Pinus albicaulis. The sequence continues at coordinate 879,451,308 of CM076569.1, read as the reverse complement.
AAGATCCTCAAGGAGATCAGACTAAATAAATGTGAAAAGAGTATTGGTTCATGTGCATAGTAACCATATCTTCTCCAAACAAGCCAATAGAAGCGGAGCACTCTAGACAAATTTTCATGAGAGGTGGATCCCTTCTCATAAAATAAGTTTGGGGACCCAAAACCATGTGCCAAATGACATGAATCCATGTTCCAATACCATCAAACCATCTTAGCACCATGTAATAAGAATAACATCCCCTCAGAATATGTGCCACAATTGGAGTGATCCTAAAAAATGGGAATGCAACCAATTGTTAAAGCATCTGTCACTAATCCTAGTGCTCCACCAACCAAGTCTCTAAATTCATGCAACACCACAATGTGACATCATATGAAGCCAAGAATGCAATAGGCTTATCTGATTGTAGCCCCTGTTGATGTGGCATGCCTCCACATATGTGCTTGTGCCCAGGGAGATGTGAACTGTTCTCTCAAGCAAACAAATATGCATGAAACGGTGTGGATAAAGGCTTCAAAAGGTGCCCCGAAATATGTGAAGTAACACCTCAAAAGTGCCCCCAAATATGTGAAGTAACACTTCAAAAGATGTTATGAATATAAATAAAAGGAATAAAGAGCAACAAAAATGGCTATCAAACCAACCTCCTCCATATGGAGGCTACTTGGGGAGGTCTTCAATGTGGATCAAGGCATCATACAACATGAGGGGTAAGAGGCTCAATAAAAAAAAAGTACAAAGAACCTGGCCAGTTTAGGATCTGGAAGATTACCTTTATTATTGGAAAGGAAATGTGTCATGAGGTGAAGGAGATCTTGGTAGGCTTGGGTAATGATCTCTGTGATTTGTATGGCTATGTAATGGATTTTCTAAGTGGATTGATTTTTTAAAGGAATTGGTATCATAGGTTTTACAAAGCACTTTTATATTGATACTCAATACAGTAGACTCCTCATTCATAAACTGGGAAGATTTGATAAGCATCTACATTAAGTAAGTCATTGGATTAATACTTGCATATTCAACGAGAAGCATTCTCTTTGGAGTTTTAACACATCATAGGGAATCTTTCAAGCATATTTACATTGATAAATCTGCATTATAGCTGTACATAATTCCATACAGCTCAATTTGTATGGAGGGCTAGACAGTGTCCAAATTTGAATGTGGATGTCGCTGGTGTGGTAGTGCAATACTGATTTTGGGGTTTATCGCCTCAGTTGGTATTGTAATTCATAGTTGGACTCTACCATCTTGTGATGGAGTCTAGCATGATGAAATAGGGGCAAATTTGGTTTTTCCTTTCTTTTTTGGTGAAATAAGAAGACACTAGGAATCTATGGTTAGTTTGATTTCTTGATGTGGAACATTTTTCTCAAGGGGTAGAGGTAGCCAATATAACGTTGATACTTCCACCATGTGTAGTATTGGATATCCTTAGTTTAATGTGTTCATTATGTGTACTCAATTATTTTGTTTTATTTGTTTTCCAGCTCACAATTCTATGAATGTGTATGTTGTATTCTTTGTCATCTACTTGTAGTTACATGGAAAGCGCTTAATTGCATACTAAATTCTAGTGATGTAATCATGATATTAAAACTAAGTCCCCAAGGTACGCAAATGATTTATTTTGACAATTTTCAAATTACAATTTTGAACCCTGTGAGGCCTGGCAAGCTCCAATGCATGGTATTCAAATGTCTCTTATTAAAATTTGGAATAATAAAATCAGGGCTCTGGCTTTGACAGGATGAGTAGCTAAAACACGAATGTTAGAAAGAACAATTTTCATAAAGATAAAATGCCTGGTTGTTGATGAATTTTCCTTTAAAATGAGGAGGGAAATCTCGATCTCTCTGCATAGCTTGTAAAAAAAAACTCAAATTGAATAGTGTTGAAAGAAAAAGAACAATTCACAGGAATAAACCCTGGACAAAGAGACCCTATTTCCTCACTGTCGTCAGAGAAACAACAACTCTGGTATTCATGAAAAGATGAATTATTCAGGCATTGGCACTGGATGTCAACTCCATCTCCATCCAAAAAATGATGATTGTAAACCATTATCCTAATGCTCTACAATACAACTGATCATAAGGTCGAATCCAAATTGGGTATTTCAATGTGAATGGACTAAAATAGAGGGAGGAGAAAATGTATCCAAAATGCACTGTAACAATGAAACTAAGTTTCCAGGAAAAGAGAAAAGGATCTAAGAAATAACAATACAATAGTTTACTGAGGCAAGTGGTTTATGCAAAACCAATATGAATATCACAACCTTTTTGCAGCAGTTCTCTGCGTAGCTTATAAAACAAGAACGTTGCTTAAAAAACACGAATGTTGGAAAGAAAAAATTTGCATACAGTGCCAAGTAATTGATGAAATGTAGTTTATGAATTTACCTTTTAAAACACAGTTTGAGGTTAATCTCGGTCTCTCTATCTGCCCCATCACTCCCTTCAATCATCCTTCAATAACCGAGACATACATGTAGCTTTACAGAAGGAATCCAGGATGTCTCTGAATGCATTCACATCGCTAAGTGAGTCGTCAAGGAAGTTGAGTGAGTCGTCCAGGAAGATAAGTACATGGATAGTAGATGTGTGAGAAGTGTATATCCTTTGCCCATTTTATGAAAATGTTCATTAATCCTGAAAAATCTCCATAACTCCCTCCTCCCGCCTATTTTATGAAAATCTTCATTAATCCCGAAAATCTCCATGACTCCCTCCTCCCGCCTATTTTATGAAAATCTTCATTAATCCTGAAAATTTCATGACTTCCTCCTCCCACCCATTTTATGTCAAAGCCAATTTAGGTCAAGAATTGATTTCCATAGTGTCATATTTCTATTATTAAACTTTTTTTTGTGATGAAAAGGATTAAATGTTTTTCGTAGTCTCCATTTTAAGGAAATTATAACAAATTGTTACACAGTAATTTGTCACCGTCCCTGCAATTCCCCGTCCCACACATTGGAGGTCCTTTTCCGTGACCTGTGAGCAGTGACATAACCTGAAACCACTTTCATGGCATCCCCCTTGACAAGGACAATCATTCCTCTGAAGACAGATTCCTATAAAAAAAACCCTAAAAATAGACCTTTTGGCCTTGGCGCGACCAGCCAGTTCAGCCCTCGCACCAATGGGGAAAATCCACCAAAGAGGGCGCGCCAATTGGTGCTCTTTCCCAGTGTATTTATCGTGCCATGCTTAATAAGGATTGTTTTTTAAAAATAAATGGCGGAAGTTTGATTCCAAAAAACTCTTGAATGAGTCTCTAAAATGAGTTGGGAGGTTTGGCTTCAGATCTCCATGTATGGGAGGTGGTTTTCCACCTATCATGGAAGCTTCCTTAAGGATAGGGCCAATCCCAAAATTGTAGGGATCCCAACTCCCCTTCCACCATCTATATAAACTTTCCTTTTTCCCTTAGCAAGCTAGTATTCTTAGTAGCCTGAATAGAGCTGAATCAGTAGTAAGGAGACTATCGCCAGACAACTTCTAAGAGCCAAGCCGAAGAGAGAGAGATTTGTCCTATTCTCGACGAGCTTCATTGAGACGTGCTCCGCTGTCGACCCGCCGAAGGAAGATCCAGCATCAGAGCTCAGGTTATATCTTTCTTTCGTTGTGATTGATAATAAATGACTTTGATTATGGTTCCATTCATATGTTCATGTCTTATGTTATGACTTATATCTTCTCTGACTGATATATGGTTGCATGTATTAGGTTTTACATTGTGTGTTGTTTCTTCGTGTACGTGCAGGTGTTTGAACGTGCTAAGAGGGTGAATTGTGATCTGCCAAAGCTAAGGATGGAAGCGCCATCTTCTCGGCAAGCAACAATAGCATGGAACTTAAGGTAGGCCTCTTGTCGCATCTTGGTCTTTTGTAACTAGGAACTTGCATCTTAGCGTGACTCAATTGTTGCTAGACCCAATCTGGGCTAGTAGGGATCGCCTCTATGTGCAGAGGGGATTTACCTCTCCAACACTAATTTTTTAATAATTTCTGAAAATTTAATAATTATTTTTCTAATATTCTATATTAAAAATAAATAAATTATTAACTATTTTTTAATAATACTTTATATTAAAAAATTAATTGTGTTATAATTTTTTATTACTCTGTTAAATAACTAATTGTGTGTGGATAATTTATAATCGGTGTATTTAATATTGTAAAGTGTAATTCAAAAAAGATTTAAGTTGAGATAAAAAAATATTAATGGAGATGGTGAAAACCCTAACCTGCAACAAACCCTAGTTTGTCGGCGGACTCCATGGAAGCTTGCCTGCATGCAGGACTGGAATGATAGTGGATCAGGGCAGAGGTTATAGGTTTATTTCGGTGACGAGAGTTTTAGGGGATGATTCTGCCACAACGTTGGGGATTTTTTTTATTACCCGCCAGACCAACAAGACTGCTCGGAGCTCAATACTTGATTTTCTAAGGTGGTCTGTCACCAACGGTCACATTTTTTAAAGTTTGCTAATCGCAGTTTCTGTTATGTGTATGGTATTACTAGTGGAAGCATGATCCTCCAAGTTAGATGATGAAATGAAAAGCTCCCAATGTAGTATCTAATGTACTAATTTTTTCTATCAATAGAAGTAATTGACGAATTTTGCAAAAAAAAAAAAACCCCTCTTTCACTCTAGTAGTGTTATGTCCTTTTTTACTATAAATGTTATGACTTACCTCACCTTTCATCCTTTAATTTGCAAATTTTGGTGAACTAATAGTGCTATGCAACAACTAAGTAGCACAAAGTCATATTTCCTTTATCCAAAAGAAAAACATATTTGAAACAATGCCTATCTTTGAACCTTATCCATCCTCAGAAAAGAAAATAGAAACAACAGAAAATCATAAAATTTTTTAGTGTACTGATAGTGTTTCACAACAACTGGATAGCACAAAGTCATATTTCCTTTATGGTTGACACATGTTTGATGAAATATGGGTTAATATGGCATCCCGATGTACAACAAACCCACCTCTAAAATCTCTTACAGCTGGCCGCTCCAAAACATGCATGAAACTCAGTAGGCAAGGACTGCGCAACACACTTTGTTTTGGGTATATCTCCCAAACCATAACATATTTTTTTTTGGAAGGATGGTGGGTTGTCTAACTCAAGCCATCCGATGGGTAGAACACAGAACAGTCAGGGGCAGAGGATATAATGCCAGAAGCGGGGAAGGGGGACGACACAGGTTCAAAATGAAGCCTGTGGATAGGATATTGGATTTGGAGGCACTCTTCCTTGTTGAGAATGATGAGGCAGACGCTTTCGACATCACCAGACTAGAGGAGGACCTGGTCCAGACCCTGCGGTGGGAGTATGGGGAGCGGGTTGAGCTGCAACAGGTTTGGGTTACTCGGATTATCTTGGGACGTCTGATTCGCGAGAGGAGGAAAATTAGCCAAGCCGTGGGGGAGAACCTATGCAGCACTAGGAAGGACTTGACAACAAATATGGCAAGATTCAGAACACTCTGATGATTTCTCGGTACCTGGATATTCTGCGACTAGACTATGCACCTCAGGTTTCTGATCCCGGGGATAGCAAAGAGGAGGATGTTGTGACTATGCAAGCATCGAACAACGTGGGGGGAGAGAACTAAGACCAAGCTTGTCCAGGTGATTTTTTGATTATGTTAAACTTCTGGTGGTTCTCTAGCCCTGTACTATTCAAAGTTCGAAGTCTTAGTAGATTTAGTTGGCTAAATGTTGAAGCTCTAGCTCTCCTATCTGTTTTAGGGGTCATTAGAATGGATATCCCTTTGGTTTCCCGTGTTGGGCAGAGACATTTTGACAATCTCAAACTCGAGGTTTGGTTTCTGGCTTGCCAGCAGATCAATGAATGTAAATATTTAACTAATTAATAGAAGGAGGCCCAACTTGCTGATAAAAAAAAAAATTGGATTTAAATTAATGGGTTAATTTGAAATAAACCTATATATAATGGTTATTTAACATTGGAGACTAAAAGAGTTATATTAATAAGAATTATTTATAATTGTTATTTAATAGAATTATTTAAAACAAAAGGGATTTTATATATATATATATATATATATATATATATATATATATATATATATACACGTTAACGGTTATAATTTATTAATAGGTTGAAACTGGTTGGGTCGGGGCAAAATCAACCATCATTACAAAGCTTCAATCCAAATTTCCATGAAAAGAGAAACTTCACTACAAAATTCAAGGAATAGAGATTTGAGAAGGAGTTTCATCATTTTTTCTAAAAGCTCCTTGCGGCAGAAGGCAACCTTTGTTTGCATTGGTGTCCACTTCCTTGTTCGAACCTCGGAGAATGTGGAAAAATTGGTATGAGGAAAATTCTAGCAGTATGAAATTTAGCCTTCAAATGATCTTATTTAGGACTAGATTTTTTAACTGGTCCTCCGAATTTAACGTCTTTATCAAAATTTCTGAGTCGCCGAAAGCTTGGAATTCTCTAATACCTTTCTCACAAGAAATTTGGCAGGCTTTTAGCAGACCAAGGATTTATGCCTAGTTATTAGTTCTCTACATAAGGCCCCAGATGAAGTTGTCTCTTCTTAGACCATCTGAAGAGTAGAGCACTCCACTGGCACCCGCAGTCCCGGGATTTCCTTTGGAGGCACTGTCAAATAAAATAATTGCTTGACCCTGCTTCCTCCACCACACTTGAAAGGTTTCTTTCGAGTCCCGTAAACGCCATCCTAGAATTGTGAAGGGGAAAGCTTAGATTTGTTTCTTGTCCTGATAAAAAAAGGTTCCCATCCAAATATTTTCTTTAGGAAGGAGAGAGCTTTCGGGTTTATGAAATTTATGTGTCACAGTTTCAAGAAGGAGAGCCACAACTAAATTTTCCTTCCATTACTGGGGAATACGATAGAGGTGGTTATGAAAAAAATCAATTCCTCACCGGAAAATATTCCAAATCAACGAAACTTTCGTAGTGTTATCGACCTGCAGATTTTTCAAAGGGACACCTTTGGCATACTTATTTCTTAAAATTTGACTGACTGGGTGTTTTCGATTCACATATAGCTTCCACAGAATTTTTCAGCCCAAGGAAATGTTTGCGTGGATGGGATCTCTATTTTTAAGTCTACATTTCAAAATTGGGCGTTTAACCATTTCCAAATTAACTAAATTGAAATTATTTTGATTAAATTTCCCACCACGTCAAAGAAAGTGGCGGGTTAAATTTGAAACCTACTCAGTGATAAACTTTGGGGCCAACAGAAATGAAGCCTGATAAATAGGCAAGGCAGAGAGCACCGATTTGATAAGGACTAATTTTCCACCGTTGGTGAGCCAATAGCCTCCGCAAGAGGCGATTTTCGACTTGATTTTGCAGATAACATCAACCCATAGTGAACACTTTTTTACTGCAAGAGTTAAAGGAAGCCCGAGATATTTAATTTTGTCCCAAGAGGCATAACCAACAAAACCCTATTGATGTGCAATTTTGTGGATGGCTTGTTTCTCAACATTCCACCCATACACCACACTCTTTTTGTCATTGATGAGAGCACCAGAGATGTTGCAGAAGCTATGGAGGATTAATTTGTAGGCATTTGTGATCCTTATGGAGGCTTCGTCTAATAGGAGAGAATCGTCAGCGAAGATGGCATGGTTGATGGGATCCAATCCTTTCATTAGTCTTATGTCTATGACTATCCCTACGATATTTTTAGCTGTCAATTTTATACTAAGAGAGTTTGCCATCAAAATGTACAGGAAAGGGGAGATAGGGCAGCCTTGCCTTAATCCCCTCGATGCTTGAAAATAATTGGCAGGTCTTCCATTGACAAGTGGAGCTATCCATGGCTTATCTATTCAGGCTTTGATCAGATTGACAAACTCATGAGAGAAACCAAAGGAAAGAAATACTCTGTAGAGGAAGGAAAGATTGACCCTATCAAAGGAATTTTCCATATCAAGCTTAATCAACATCCCTTTCTCCTTCCATTGATGGCTGGAATGCATTGCTTCTTTCACCTGAATGACATTGTCCAGGATGTGTCTACCTTTGAAAAACCCTCCTTGAGAGGGCGAGATGAGGTTCCCAAGCAGCGGCTTAATTCTGTTCGTGAGAAGCCTGGCAATGATTTTGTACGAAGCATTGCAGAGGGATATGGGCCTGAATCTTTCAAAGGATCCAGGATTCACCTCTTTAGGGATTAATACTAAGAAGGTAGAGTTAGGGCCACCCCCCACCTTAGATTTTTTATATTACAAGCTAAAAAATTGTTTTGCCTACTAAAATATGATAGGAATACAATTGTCTGCCCATTAAAGTGTGGCTAATACAGAATCCAGATCACACAACTAGTCATGTTTTAGATAAAATTTCACAATTGTGAATCAAATGACTCTCATGCCACAAAATAAATCCCAAACTTATTCTAATATGACTCGCTCAAAAACCACACAAGTAACATAAAATTAACAGAAACAAGGTCAAAGATGAAATTTACGACAAGTAACATAAAATAAACAGAAACAAGGTCAATTATAAAATTTACAAATGTGTCTAATACAGAATCCAAATCGCACAGCTAGTCTTGTTTTAGATAAAATTTCACAATTGTGAATCAAATGACTCTCATGCCATGAAATAAATCCCAAACTTATTCTGATATGACCTGCTACAGAAGCACACGACAAGTAACATAAAATTAACAGAAACAAAAGGTAAAAGATGAAATTTACGACAAGTAACATAAAATTAACATAAACAAGGTCAAAGATGAAATCATTTGAAAAAGATCATGTTTCTTTCCTGTCATCTCCTTCAGCTCCGCCTCCAATTAATTTTTCCTCTTCAATTTTTTAGCTATAATGTGTGCATTTTTATCGACCTAACCAGACAGAGGTTTAGAGAAATTTTCCTCTTCAATTTAAATTTTTTACAGCATACCCCATTTGATTTTCCCATCCCTATTAACATTTTCTAAATTTCAATATGTAAATAAATAATTTCTAACTGAAATAAATAAAGCCAACAAGACATAAAGCATGTATTAAATTCTATTTATTTATATGCAATGATACAAAGTTATAAATGTATTATGTTTTTTAAATAAAGCATTTAATGTAAGTAAAGATACATTTTTTAGAAAAAATAATAATTTAATATCAATCGACGATGAGTTATAAGTGGTTTATTCTATTTTCATTCGATAACTTTTTCAAACTATGCATTTTTAAATCAATTATTTTTATATAAAATCATGCCATATAAGTCGATAAGTCAAGAAACATATAACCTCAAAATTAAAAGCAATACACCCTACCTTATTCTCCTTATAGAAGTGGGTCATTCCCCTATCGAGAGCCTAGCTATGACTAGGCTCCTGTTGTACAAACACAAAATCAATAACATGGGAGACCATATATTTCCTAAGCTGGCTTTAAATTCCAGCCAAAACCACCTAAGGCCCAAACAAAGTTGGTATAAAGATACTAGGGCCTGGTTAAACCATTGGGAGATCGACGAAAATGTTGCATTGCAAAATATTAATAACATTAAAAATATTTTTACTTCTAAGTTTAAAGAGAAAATGTGGTGTGAGAAATATTTAGAGGCTAAAAGAAAATTAAGATATTATAAGGAGGTCATCAACCCTACTCTAGAAGATCAAAACTATCTCTCTGTTTTAAATATCTCAAAAAAAATTAATATAGCCAAGATAAGATTGAACTCTCATGAGCTCCATAGTGAAACAGGTCGTCGGGTAGTTCTTAAAACACCATGGGTGGAAAGGATCTGCCATATCTGTGAGAATATGAACATTGACGATGAAAATAACTTCCTCTTAGAGTGCCCTGCATACACCCACATTAGATCTCAGTTTGATAATCTTTGTTGCAATACCAACCTTCCTAGCCTTTTAACATGTCAAACTTATAGTGAGCTTGGGATGCTTCTCTCCAAGCTCTTTGAACATAGGAGTACAATTTTAAAGAAAACTAAATAATTCATTTCTTTAGGTCTGATAGACCAAAGTTTGGTGTCAGTAGACGTTAACTATCATCATCATATATGTGATATTGTTATTTCTAAAAAAAAACTCTACGAAAAAAAATGTTTTCTATTAAAACATGGATTAATTAATTCATAATGAGCATTAAGTAGACTATTCAAGCTCATTCAAGAGTTGCGTCATAAATGAACATTTTAAAACTTTTTCCCACCATATGACATGATTTTACCATAAATATTAACATTTTGTAAAATTCAATTATTAATTAAACTATTTGTAATTAAAATTATTACATAGAAGCTAACAAGACCTGAAGCTATTTATTGTATTCCATTTAGTCATATGTATTGTTACAAGTTTATAAATGTAGTATATTTTTGAATTAAATCTCTTAATGTATGTAAAGATACATCTTTTACAAAACTAATTATAATTTATTGATAATGGGTTTTAAGTGGTTTATTTAGACCACATGGAAAATCATGTGTAATAGATAAATGACTTCTAATACATATTTAATATTAAAAATTAATATCTTAATGATAATTTATTAGTAGTTACATTAAGTATTTAATAATTAAAGAGCACGAGGACTTATATAAATTCAACTAAAATCCATAAGTTGTGTTTCACATTTATTTATTCTCCATTAACAATTCTTATCAATTTTTCCTCTGGTGAAAGTAATGGTCAATCATGGGTTTTTGTATAATAGGTTGGCACTATTACATTAGGACCATTATTAGTTTTTACAATGTGGACAAGGAGAGATAAATATCCGGATTGCCATCAAGTGTAGTATTTTTTGAAAACCCTTGCTTCCACTATTTTTTTACGATATTTCGACACATAGGAAATAGTTAAGAATAACTTGGTCTAGTGTAGAGTTAGGTAAAGTGTGTTTCTTTACTATTTACATTTGTAACTTATAATCCGACGGTCACGATTTGTAGTGATTTGACGGTTCACTCTCTCTTTGGTATTAACGACACATGATCTGTGGCTTAACACCATATTGGTCCATGATCTCTATTTAAAGAGCATGGAGGGTCATCAATGTCTAGTAACCGTTTATGAGATAAAAATTTGTAACTTTTATTTATATATTAATAAATTGACTGAAGTGGCCGCGTTGGCTCAGGCCGTGCACTATTTCCCTCTTTAAGGGTTTTAACCGCGTGATAATACTAGTGTACTGATTTGTGATCTATTTGCGAGCGGTGACCTTTGGTGTTTGATCTGAGGAACCTACCCTATAAATTCCTACATGGTATCGGAGATATTTTGAGGGCCGCATCCGTTGTTGATCCAAATCCGAACTCGGTTTGATTGCATGCGACTGTCGTTTTCTAGATATACTATTTTTGAACATTTCTGGGCCTGGAGAACTGCTCTGGTGTGTCTGAAGCATCTATTATAGTGAGGAATGCCTTTTGTTAATAGTTTTTCATATTTCGGTTCCCTCTATTCATTTCAGTTTTTAGGTTTTATTTATTTGTTGGATCTATACCCTCTTCTTGTGTATGCTCTTTGCTCTACACTATGTGCGATCTCGGCAAATCAGAAACAATAAGAAGGGAATTTTTGTTACGTATGCTCTTTCCTCGTGTCTTTGTGCGATCTCGGGAAATCAGAAATAATGAAAAAATAGGTAGTTGCCGGTAAGGCTAACCAAAAATCTAACATTCTGCCGTAAGGCTTGCATTGTGTTTTTTTTGCTCAGATTTTTTTGTTTTTTGTGTAGGAAAAATCATGCACACCGAAGACCAAAAAAATAAAAAATAAAACGCCCCCTTCCTCCTTTCAAAAATTACAAAATCCTTTTATTATCTCACTTGGTGAGAGGTGAGTTTATGAGAATAGAGGTCTTAGGTTCAAGTCTCTTTCTCAAGCTTCTTTTGTAAAAGTTTTTTTGTTAAAGGGGTAGGATTTTTTTTAAAGTTGAACTTCATCATCAAATTTCAAACCATTCCTGTAACTATTCGGCATCTACAACTCAGTTTTTTCAAAAAGACATAACTTATTTATCCGGAAGATGTTTTTCGAGGCGTTTTTTTTTTAATCAGCCTAATTTTTCGAGATCTTTCCATTGGAGCAATTAGTTTTAGCTTTTTTCAGCTTCAATTTTAAAAAAGTGGAAAGTGCATGCCTGATTACTCTTAACAACACCATTTATTTCCAATGGCTTCCTCACATGGTAGATATACGTAGAAGTAAATGGCTTTATAGAATAGCCACATGACAATAAACTAAACCTTCTGATGGTGATAAAGTCACTTAATGGGAAAATAAACAAGATACAAGCACGAGGGTTGATAGGAATGTCCATTGCTCAAGATCTTCGATTTCATATCCTTGACATTGACACCCCTGATGAAGCCCTGGAAAAGCTAAACACTATCTTTAGCATTCAAAATCAAATCAAGGCCCACCATCTTAAAAATGAGTTGCTCACTTTGGACCCTAATAATTTCTCCTCTATTAAAGATTTTTTGTCCAAATTCAAGACCCTTAGACTTCTTTTAGAAGGTTTTAAGGTCAAAAAGGAAGATGGTAGCCTCATCTATTGCATTATTGCTAAGCTTGGCCCTGCATACTCTGTATTTATTTCCACTAGAGAAGCCATCATTTCTTCAGGAACCACCTACAAGAACCCCTCTTTTGATGCCTTTTTCGATTCTTTGATAAGAGAACAAGAAAAAATCTTCCACCTTGGTCGTATAACTTCTCGAAATGCTTCGAAGAATGCCTTAGCAGCCCAACAACAATCATATCAAAAGAATCCCAAGAAGCAGTGTCCTAAAAAGTATGGTCTGAAACCAAACAAGGGTCCTAAGAAATTTCAACCGCAAACTGAAAAAGAAACTCACCAAAATGATAAGGCACATAAAAACAAAGGGAAGAAGACAGATAGAGATTGCAACTCTTATAATCGTGATGGCCATATAGAGTCCAAATTTTTTAAGAAGATGGAAGCCTTAGAAGCAGCAATGAAGAAGCACGACATCAATTTGGAGTACTCTTCACCTTCATCTTCAGGAATGGCACTTTATTCTTATGGTTATCAAGCATCAAGATCTGGTTATGCATTAAATGCATCTTCTTCTTCTCATTCTCATAAGTGGCTCATTGATTCTGGAGCTTCTTACCACATGGAAAAAAATAAAGCCATGTTTTATTCTTTAAATGATTGTAATACGAAACATATTTATGTTGGTGATGATAGATGTCTTAGTTTTGTAGGATTTGGAACCATTCATCTAGATAATGGTCAGTTTAATGATGTACTATGTGTTCCTACCTTGTCATGCAACCTTCTATCTGTTTATCAGATAACTCATTCAAGTGAAGGGAAAATAGTAGAATTATCACCTCATGATGTTGTAATCAAGGACCTCAAAGATCCTAGACATATTTTAGCTACTGGCATTGCTGATGATTCCACAAGGTTGTATAAGTTTGACAACTTTGGGTCTTCATGTTTTCCCTCCATTTTTTTTGCTCATAATGATGAAGTGAGCAAACATTGGCATGAGCGATCTGGTCACTTAAACTATCGCTCTCTTCAAACTCTATGTAAGGAAAATATGGTGACGGGTCTTCCTATGGTATCTTGCTGAGATGGTGTTTTCTCTGGATGTGTACTCGAAAAACATCATCAGGATAGTTTTGACAAATGTGCCTCTTGGCACGCTTCGGCCCCTTTGCAGCTTGTGCACAGTGATTTATGTGGTCCACTTCTTGTTGTTTCTTTCTCTGATTGCAAGTACTTCTTAACTTTCATTGATGATTTTTCCAGATGCACTTGGGTATACCTTTGAACTCAAGAGTGAATTTTTTAACATGTTGTTGGCCTTTAAGGCATTTTTTGAGAAACAATCTGGACATCCAATTCTTAAGTTAAGATCAAACAATGGAGGAGAATATGTTAACAAAAAATTTATCAACTTCTTCACTGAGCATGGCATTCAATTGCAACATACAATTCCATATACTCCACAACAAAATGGTGTAGCTAAAAGGAAAAATCACACCTTAAAAGAAATGGCTAATTGTATGCTTCAATCTAAAGGACTTAGTCTCAATTTTTGGGCAGAAGTAATTAACTATGCAAATTACATAGTAAATCACACTCCTACTAAGGTTTTAAATAATATAACTCCAGAAGAATCTTGGAGCTCAATCAAACCGGATGTAAATCACTTTCGTGTTTTTGGAAGTGATGCTTGGGCCCATATTCCAGATGTGAAACATAAAGCCTTAGAACCTAAGAGTGAAAAATGAATTTTTGTTGGATATTCTGAAGATGTCAAAGGATATAGACTTCTTCAACCAAAATCCAAAAATATAATTATTAGAAGAGATATAAAATTTGATGAAAATATATCGGCCTGTAAGCCTAGTTCGGCGGGTGTGCCACCTCTCTCTCTCTCTTCTATTTTTAATAGCATTCCTTCTAGTTCAGATGATGACAGTGAGGATGACAATCCTCCTCCACCTCTTGAATTTATTCCTTTTACTCCACAACTTCCAAGATTCTTGAATAAAAATCACCTAAAAGATATTTTTATAAATATAATGCTTTATCCTAACTCTATAAGACAAATAACTATATATGAGTGGGATTCAATTTTATATTTTTGGCTAAATTTAGAAAATGTGGAAACCCTTTGAACAATCAATTAAAATTCATTAGGGTTTATAACCCTGTAAAAAACTTATTCCTGAATTGAAGAGAGATGAAAAAAACTGCTATGATTATATAAAAATATTCTTGTGAGGTTAAAAACCTAAGGAATGTTTAACCAAACTCTATACAAGGGAATTACCAAACAAAAATTCTTACGACCAAGCTCATGTAACTTCTTTAATGGCCATGATGATATTTTAGAGCTAACTCGCTCTTAATTTTTACTACAAACCATGTATGGTTAGGGTTTTAATTTATGAAAACCTACCCTTAATATTAATAGAACGAAAGTAAATGTTCATGGGGTCTTGGATAGATGGTGATCAGGTGCTTTGTTAAGGCACTCTTTGATGTGAAGTCATTTGTTGGAAAAGAGATTTCCTAGTACTGGAATTTTGTTGGGAAAATTCACCATAAGATAAAATAAAAACACTGAATAGAAAAATAGTTCGAAAAACCCTTACGGCCCTACAATGACTGGTCAGGGTTTAGATTTTGGTAAACTAATTATGTGAAAGAAAAACCCACAAATATTTCAAAGGCATGATTCAAAATGATACATGCAATGGTTTGAATAAATTATAAGTGCAATGCCACTAAATGCATTAGAAGCATTTAACTGTTGGTAAGGAAATTTGAGAAAAAAATTGTGGCCAAAAATGAAATCATAGCCAAACCAAAATTTATATTTTAAACTTGTACGCAAGAAGTAATAAATAGTTAGTCGGATCAGAGAAAGGATGTTATTGTGATAAATAAGAGAAATGTCTATTGAGTTAACTAAAAACCCTTGTAAAGAAAAATACCTTTAGTCAGATCAATAGATAAATATAAGATAATTTAATTATATTTATGTCTAACTAACAACCAAAAATTAGGTCAAAGAGATTGTTGAGTACAATGATGTACATACAATGTGGAAGAACCAAACAGTCTCCTATAAAGATACAATGCATGAATATAAAAGGTACACGGAAAGAACATAAAAATACAATGTATGGAATGCCCTGGTGGAGAAGATACGGGAGCTAATGGGTCTAAGGATCAAACCCATCTCTCTTGACATCCAAGGATGAATAAACACTGAAGAAACTCCACAAAGTCTTTTGGCCCGATGAAGGGCCAATGGAAAGTGTAGATTGTCCGCTAGATCGTTTCTTGGGGGAATTCATGCATTGTTGAGGTATGGAGGACCTATTAAGTCTCCCAGGAACATATATAAGACATATTTTTTGCTGGAATCTCATGTGGTAGGGTGAAGTTCCATGGATCCTCATTGATCAAGAGCATGGATCTGAACTGGTATCAATCAATCCCTTGGTGCCCCTATCTAAAGATAGTGCCTTGAAAAATGTCGTGATCCTCTGCGTCAGGTTTGGTCTCATGGGAGGCTAAATAATATGAGCTCGAAACCTAAGAGCATCCTGCATATATAGTCCCAAACATCTTTGATCAGGATACCTAAAAAATTCAGCGAGGGTCTGAGAATATCTGAACAAGCAATGGAGCCTTCATTTGATCTCATAGTAGATATGACATCCAAAAATGAAGTGCACCTCAGTCTCCACATCCTCTAAATGACATACCTGGCAGATTCTGTCTAGTCTATCAATCTAGTGGTCTGTCGCTACCCAAAGCCTATGACATCCTACTCTGAAATGGCCTAGAGGAAAGCGAAGAGCATGAATCCAATGGTGAAACGTGTATTGGGGTCAAATAATGAGCCTGTCTCTCAACTCCAAGAATTTCTCAGCATAGAAGTCCATCTTTGGGCACAACCCTCTCGAAGGATTGACCTAGGTGACCTTGATGAAATGCTTGTAGATGTCCTACCTGATGATATTGTTCAGCTCCTGTCTATTACGTAAAAAGTGACAAAGAGCATATAAGGAATATCGGAAAGGAGGGAGATTATACAACTGAATGCCCACTGATTCTAAGAGATTTGAAACTCCTCTAAACCAACATCTAGCCTGACAGGAGGGAGTTGAACGAGAAACAGTATCAGAAGAGAAATATTCCAAGTAAGGATATTGGTCCCTACTCTGTATCAAGTCTAAAAATCCTTGAACATGATGCAAGAATGATACCAAAATGAAGATCGTCTCAAGCCGAAATGACTGAGCTCCAAAATTTGCAAGGATGATGTGTTGAGGTACTATCTATTTGCATCTAATGATGTAGTGGAGAAGAAGAGTCTGGACTCTCTCAGCTGAAGCCCAATATGACTCAAGTAAATACGGTCCCCAAATATATGAGCCATATAAAATAGTGGGATGGACCAAGGTGTCCATGAGGCTCATCTTGGACGTGATATCCTGGAAGTGATGTCGAAAGCATTGTCTCTTAAGAAGGGCTAAGGATCCATATCCTTTGTTAATTTGAGGTTGACGTGTTGGTCACAAACTAAAGAGGGGACCTAAGAATTTCACCCCCAGGTAAGTGTATGTGCTAGTAATATCAACCTCCTCCCCTCTTAATAGGAAGTGAAGGTCTGAAGTTTTCTTCACCCCATTGAAGATCATAACCTTGGTTTTACCCAGGTTAACCGTCAACTATCGAAGATTGAAAAATAGAGCTAAGGCATCTAATTGCCTCTGTAATCCTTTTGGAGATGAGGAGAGGAGGACCACGTCATCAACAAAGAGTAGAATATATAGTAGAACCTAGTGAAGAAGACATCCATTAGTGTCTTGGATATGCTCGTGTAGAAATGCCTCCAACTCATCAATATAGATCCCAAATAGGGTAGGGGACAATGGACAACCTTGTTTAACCCCAGTAGTGCTTCGAATAAAATCAGACATCCCATGAGCCATGCTCAGAAGACCAAGGACAGACTCATGTAGGTGCATAATAGCTGTCAATAGGGTCTTCGAGATGCCAATATCTTTGAGTATCTGGAGTAAGGCTTCCCTCGTAATAGAGTCAAAATATTTCCGAAAATATACGAAACAACAATATACTTTTGAATATCGGTGTTGGGCCTCCTCAATCACAATGCAAAGGGTGAAGATGCGTTCAATGGTCTAATGGGCCAGTTGAAAACCTACCTGTCCCCTAGCTCTGAGTTGTCTCCTCTCAAGTAGAACAATAGCATACAACTACAAGAATGTATGTTCCACCATGATCGTTCTGTAGTTATTTGGATTCGAGCTGGAGCCTAATTTGTGGATCGAATGGATGATGTGGTGTGACCATGCCAATGGAAAACCTTCATGGACTACATGGTTTAAGAGATTAGATAAGTAGCTAACCAAAGCACAAAAACCGTGCTTAAATAACTCTACTTGGTAGCCTTCCTCATCATCTTCTTTGTTGTTGTTCATTACCCAAATGGCCTCTCCAATATCTCTATCTGAGAATACGTAACATGAAGAGGGTGGGGAGGTAACATGAATTTTGGCTTACCCTGGAATATCATAAAGGTTGGAAGTCTGAGAGAACATGGATGTAGGGTCGAGGTCAATTGGAAGAGGGGAGCCTCGAGGAAGGATGGTATCCCAGAATTGTTTAGGGGAGTGGGCAAGGAGAGCAGAAAGTTCTCGTATTCTATGAGAGACAAAGAGTCATTTCTTGCGATGGAGGAGACAATGTTAAGAAGCTTTAAGGTCAGGGTATAATGGTTGAGAGTGGGTGAAAGCATATTGAAGTTCTCGATGTAGAGACTTGAATTCGTTAGCATACCATTTTTTCATGTGGCAAGATCAAACTTATGGGGAGATGGAAGTGGAACGAGTGGAGTGGGGGAAGGATTTGAGTGCTACTTCCCAAATGGTAGAGGAAATATGGGTGCATTTAGTGGAAGCAGAATAAAGCAAGGAAAATTGGGTCTCTTATGGGAGAATATGTCAGCGTCACCTTTTTCAAATCGAAAGGTGGTTTGGGGTGGGCTCTGAGGAGAAGGATGGGGTGGAAGGGGAGGGTCAAACCATAGAGAGAAGGAAAAGAGTGCATGATCAACGAGGGGGATGGGGGAGACTAAGAGATGGTGAATAAAAGCGATGAAATTTTGGCTAGTGAGGACATAATCAACTACACTCGCACACCTGCCATATGGCCGACATGTGAAGAAGAGGAAGTCTGGGAAATAGGGGGAGACCATTTAAAATCAACAAATCCTGTGATTCCCCCAACTGCAATAGATGCTTACCATAAACTGCAGTGGGCCCCAAAGCATCATCTGACATCTGGTGAAGCTCTAATGAATCTGGATCTACCCCCTAGGTCCAAAACACATCCTCTGATCGACCGTGGAGAGGGATTTGTAGATCTATAGTATGAGAATTGAAGTCACTTAGGAGGATGAATTCCCTAATAGTAGAGTATTGGGTGATTCCGGAGTACAAGTCTATAAAGGGGTCCCCATTTGAGACATTTTGGATGGAAAATGGTGAAGAGGCTGGGGGAAAGTCACAAACTGCAATGTAGATGTCCCTCAGAGGAGAGACTCTGATGCTAATACGAATCCACATAAACCTAAAAAAATCTTCTTCGGCTACCAAAGATACCCTGTTTTGGAGTGAGTCACTAGCTAAACAAGAAACTCCACCTAATCCTTTAACCCCTCCCAAGCTCCTCATCTCCTACCTGGAAATTGAGAACCAATGGTAACCTGCAATATATGGGAGAGGTCGAACATGACCTACATGAGTCTTGGTCACAAAGAGGATGTCCACTTATTCGATAGCATCATACAAGAGTCCCGGTGATGACAAGAAATATCCATTTCCATTCCAACAACGGATAGAAATGCTTGTACCTTGTTGTCTCCCCAAGCGGGCCCATCATTTGGAACGTCCAGTTCGGGGTTCCCACCTAGGTGGGAAGGAATCCCAAATGAATGTGCGAAGATTCTTGATAACTTCCCATTTCCCTACTTTTTGTGCTACCATATCATGTTATCTTGATTATTTAAGTTCCACAAATTGTGTTCGAGTGAGATCGTCATCCAAGAAAATCCTGCTAGGAAGAGAAAACAACTTCTTCTTAGCCATGAGGGCACAGATTTGATTGGATGCAGTCTGAAACTTGAGGAAGAGAGTCGAGTCGTAGCCCACATAGGCTCTGTCCAAAGCTATATCGGGGAGGCTAAGGGTATCCCGAAGGAACTTAGCCCCCACTTTCATAGGATCTTAAGAGGCGTGAGGTAAGGGGAGACCTCTCACCTTGAGATTCAATTATGTCGCCCATCTAGTGCATTATTCCACAAGTTTTTCTTTCACCACACCCTCGACTGTTGCAAGAGGGGTAGGAGTTTTATCCTTTTTCTGAACTACCTATGCCCAAGAATTTATGTGTGCCTCAATTTCTTGTTTTAAGGTGGCCTGTTGGGATCATATTTCTTCCTTCTTTCTTTTAACGTCGAGGATTTATGCATGCAATGTATCATTTGGAGGATGGAGATTCTCCCACTCTTTGCTTTCATGTAATATCTTCTTAAGGGGTAAATTATCCCCTTCCACTTTTGAAACTATAGAATATAGGGTGTGTATTTCTAAATGAAGCTTGTTGTTTTCTGTTTCCATAAATTCCATTTTCCGCAGCATTTGTTTTAATTGGGCTGTCCAGAATGAGGAAGTAAATTCCTCAAACATTTTACCATTCTATTGAATGACATAATGATACATGTAAAATCTAGGTTCCTCTAATGGTAAATGAATAGTAATGGAAAAAGGTTAATGTAAGACCAATTGTAGAGCAAGTGGAGCTCTGTCCAAATACCAAAGGAATGAATGAACTAACAAGCTAAAAAATAAGGAATTCACTGAAAATGGAAAGAAACCCTAAAACATTGTAAATCATATATCTTTGAAGGGTCAGTATCAATTATCGATGATAGGGTTGCATAAAAATTCACGTTAAAACTGTGGAAGGAAAAATGGATGTAAGAATATATGCAAAGTAATTGAAAAAATATAGAACCAATATGTTTTTAATTTACCACATTGACCATGAAAACAATAATATGAAACCATATAATAAGAACCTTCACATGAGTATCATAAGCACCAAGTAGTGCACATAGTTAACCTCTAGTAATATAAAGAAGCATTTATTTGTTTATATATTGATGAATTATATAAAGGCCATGATGAAAATTAATCATTCAAAGGAATAAGATCTAGGACAGGCCTACGTTGAAAGTGTTGAAGCCCAAATGATATAAGGGGAACTCAAAGTTTTAATTAGTGGGAATATGTGGAAGAGAATCAACCCTTTGTTATACATTTGAACATTAACAACTTATTTGAATATAGGGACTACCACAATGACATAACATTTACATACAAACGACTTTTGGGAATCTTTTGGGATATAATGTAGGCTAAATTATTGACAAACAAAATTTCAATCCTAGTTAAGGATTGAGCATATAGTACCATGGATATTTAATTACATTCTAAGTTAGATATACGTTCCATGATAGAAAATATAATGATAGGAAGATTTATGATTGTATATCATTAGAAAGTATACAATAATAATAATAATGTCAAACGTTTTATTATCTTTGTTGAGTTCAAAAAAAAATGGGTGTATTGATTAGGGGTTTCTTACACATCCCACAGGGAACCCAAAGATCATTGTCCTCACCTAAAGGAAATTTTGTCACTACTTCTATTACTCAACTGAATTTTTTTTCCCCTTTGTGTGCTATAGAAATGCAGGATGCCTTTAATTTTATTTATACCAAGGATGTATGTACATGGACTTCCAATAGTATATTGCATGCCATTTATAATTCAATGATGGATTATATCCAAGAGTTGGCCTTGAATTCTGCCAGTGGCCATGAAATTGGAGTAACAAATTCTAAAAGCTTCATACCCTTTGAATCCTCCGAAATAGACATGAAAATCACAATTGAGTAACATTGAAATAATCACTATACTTTGAGATCAGGGTATTTACATAGTCCTACTCAGGAATTCATATCAAAAGATCCTTCTCCCTAATAGCGATGACCACTGAATCCACCCTCCCTGTATGGAAGTTTTTTAGACTTATCCTTTAGAACATGCATTGCCCTCTTGTCTAAGTCATTCTCATTGGGTAATATCCCTTACCTCATGAAGCATAATATCTTATTTCTCAACCTTAGGAGAGGATGTTACTCCACTACTAAACCATTTTGGTATCCCTATTAAGCAACACTATTGAGGTAGAACATTTTAGATAATAACAAAATATTCTTGGATACCATGTGAAAAGCTTCGTAAATGTCTCACAAAGACTCATCTCCTCATAGAAGAAATTTAAATTGTTTCTCTGAAGTTTCTTATGAATATTAAGGCTCAACAACTCATGATGGACACCCACAACATTTTTCTCTATTGCAATACACTTAGGATCAAGATTGGAAGAATCCTCATAAGGAGACACATATGGGAGCCTCTTCCATTCCTCCATTCATGAAATTTCCCTATTCATGTATTCATACCACTTTGGAAAATTCATCTCATAAGTAATATGTGCATTGGATTTGAATTTCATGTATGTTGTTTGTTATCCTTTCTCCCCAATAGTTGCCTGAATTCCTCCTTCAACGTTTTTTTCTCCATCTTCCCATTTTCCGCTACCCTTTTCCTTTACTACTTCTCCCCTGCACTGATGCTCACTCCCCTTCGTACCCCTTATTATCTGCCTAATTCATATCACCTTCAGGTAGTTATTTTTTGTTCGACCATAATCATGCAAGCTAATCACATTGGCACCACATAGCTATTTGTCTCTGGATTTTTATTATTTGTTAAATTATTATTGCAGTGGGTAGCCAACTCACCCCTGCATGCTTCCAGTCATTAATGGGCTTTCCCCTGAATGGCCACATCATCATTAATTATTTATATCACTAGACACTTGTCAACCTCCTTGGTTGTGAGAAGACCATAAAATCCCAAGCAAATAATCCCTATCAAATCTAGAATATGTGTCCCTTGACTCAACCCATTTATTTATATCAATATATTTACATTGTTCACAATAGTGGAGAAGAAACCAGGGGCTATCACAAACCCCTCCCCCTTGGGGTAACATCATCCTTAGTGTTCCATGACCATCTACAATGTAAAAAAAATAAAAACATGCTTTAAAAAAAATACAATTGTTTATGGAGCTTTATAGACATAGCTATGTACAACACTTACAAATACATTTTATATACGTGGTGGCTTGCCCAAAAACTAAATGGGCATAAGATTAATTAATTCAACCATCTTCCAATGGTCCTTTTGTAGTATTTTATTGCTTCCAATGAACCTGATACAATTGGTTAACTTGTTTATTGGAGTGTTTCCTGCTTGCATGTCTAGCATACTATTGGATCCTTTAATACATTCATTGTTTCCGACTTTAAACCTTGCATCCATCTCATTAGCATATTAAATCATAAGGTTCACTTGAAATTTTTATTTAGATGCCAGCTTTTTTAGTGTCAACCTTGTAGGTTGCAGGAGGCTAGTAGTAGCAACGCTTCCGTATTTATAGTTGTGAGTAGTAGACTTCCTTTTTGCCATAATTTTGTTTTCAAATTTTCTTGCCACCTTGAATGCCTTCTCAAATGAATCAAGTTCCCAAATTTGAACTTCATGTTGGATGTTATAATTTAAATTCCCTATGAAGAAATCAATCCTACGCTCCTCTAGAATATCATTTACCTTGATATTCAATCTTTGGAAGTCCTCAATGTGCTCCGCCATTGAACCCTTTTGTTTGAGATTTAGAAATTGGCTAAAGAAGTTATTTCTCTTTGTATCCTCATAATGTGCTACCAATTATTTCACAAAAATTTTCCAAGTGACAATTGATTTACGAGAACAAAGCCATCAACACCACACAAATTGATTTTTTTCTAAATATAAGGATGTAATGTGTAACTTTTGTGTGTGTGGCACATCATGTAGATCAAATAATTCCTCCATATGTAGTATCCATGTTACCATATCCTTGCCATCAAACTTCCTCATGTTGATCTTTGGACTGCGGAGGGTATTAAACCCAACATTGGAGTCTCTAAAATAATAATTCATATTCCTTCTGTACTCATCATGATTTTCATGGATTTCCTTGTCACCACTAGGAATCCTTTCTTGCAACAACTTTGTCGACCCTTCCAATTTGACATTCATCGCGTCCAAGTCTACTTTAAAAACTTCCAAATTTGCTTTTAAACCATCCTTCAAACCTTCCATGTTGCCTTTTACTTTTGCTTCTAAACCATCCATCTAGATTCTAGTTCATTTTTGGTTACTCTTTGTGAAAGTGAAATTTGTAGCACTTGGTCTCATAATTTTGATATATCATGTTGCATTTCTTCCTCTTCTTCATTCGTCGTAGTAGATCTTTCTGGTTTCTTACTAGGAGTGACCATTTTTTTGTTTCAAGGGATTTTGGAATCAAACAATGTTATATATGCTTCACTATTCCCTTTGAATCACTTCAAGATGATTTTTCAAACAAAATTTATGCAAAATTAAAAAAAAAAAACACAAATTTTTCGTTCTTTTTAGGAGATCGATACTGAAACTGTTGTATCTATGTAATTTTGGATCTTCAAGATATGAAACTTCTTGTGGTATCCATTTGAGTCTTCTTTGCAACCCCACAAGTCTGACCAAAATTGGATTCTTTAGGAAAGAATTATGCCCAATCCCCCATGATGACCTGATTATAGACTGGTTTCATAGAGTGAACTTGTACGGAATTCTGATTGTCATTGTTTCGAACACCGGTCATGAAAATGATACAAGAAAAACTACATTCTATACAATTTCAGTCATTTTTTACGAAATTTAAATATGATGCTTGGAGAGAAAGTTATGACAATTTTTCCTATGTCACTTGTTTGAGATTGAATTTTGGAGCTTGGAAAAACTCTAAATTCTTCAGACCATATCTTAGAAAATATAGCGAACCAATATCTGTAATTTCTATACAATTTTTTCACCAATATTTTGAATTCACATGCTCAAAATTTCAACTTATAAATCCTTGTATAAAAAACATTATAGCAAAAATTCCAAGATGGCTGATTTGAAGCAGTGAAACCCTAGAATCCAAAGCTCTGATACCAACTGTTATGCAACCAGATCACAAAACATAAGAAACTATAGATCAATGACTTGAAAATAAGAATCTTAGAGGGAGAAACCTCATTTATATAACATAAATGAACAATTCTTGGATGATACAAATTACAATACCTCTTTTCTATATATAGGAGTCTAAGGGGTCACAATATAATCAGAGCCTACATAACTATAATAATGTGAGGGAAAAAAAATAACAATAGTGGGATTCTATGGGGCACAAAAATAACAATATGGGGAATACATTAAGAATAGCAATAGAAATAAGGGGAATACACTAGTATTATAGGGACCTAACAAGCTCTAGTTTCAATCAGAATTCCACTAATAAAAAGGTCGCTTTTCATTGTAAATATTCCATTTTGTGTGGGAATTTTCATACAATGTGGAAAATAGACTGACTACAAGGGGAATCTCTAATCCTTGAACATTTTAGAGTCAATTATTGTAGAGAGATATTATCAATATTAGAATTTTAATATCCCAAGATAATCCCAACATAATAGGAGCTTGAGTAAGTATTATAGTGTATCTATTATCCCTAATTAAGGACAATTTATCAATCCAAATGTGCTACTATGTTGATTAAAATTCCATCCCAATAATGGAACATGTCCCTATGAGAGATATATTCCAATGGTCAATGGAAAAACGTATAACATGAGGACAATAATGGTAGAGACATTTAGCTTAATAGAATTGATTTTTTAGACACCTTCATAAAATCATGTCAAAATGTAAGCTGAATACAATAGAGTGTAAATTGAATGCAACAAAACTTTCATATAGTGTCAAAGTCCCACCATGATCCAATATCTATGTATGATGGAAACCTTAAATGATATTACCCCATTCTAAACCAAACCCAATGCTCAATAAAAGTATAAATCCAGGCATGATCAACACAGAGCAAAGCACAATTTCAAGTATAGTGTGTCTACACTTGATAAAGTGTTCTAACAAGAAGGACAAGTCCCCAGGTCCATCATTCAACTATTGCATATTTGTAGTAGTCAACATATATTATGTTTCAATGCCTATGAAATTTTTTGAGATCTAACAAATAAATTTCACCAAAATTCGTGCAAGAAGGGAATTCAGAAGAAAACCTTGATGCTTTAAGGCTGGATATGTATAAATTGGCAACAAGAAGGGCTTCTAAATTAATTTTCCCTTAAATAAATTAGAAGGAAATTGTAATTCCACATCACATGAAATCTTGTATGAGTTAACCAAGCCAGGAAGACTTATTTAGCTCAATCATTTCGAATTGGGGATCAAATTGGAGGCATGTAGAGTTCACTCTAAGTTTTAGAGGGTCCAGTTATAGTTTATTTAGAGTTGTAATTGTTTAACTTGATTATTTGAGTTAAAATCAGTTTAACTAGTTCTAACTAAGAGATGAGCTAGTGAGAGGTCCAATGGATTAAATATGATCTAATTCACATGTAGTGATCAATCAAATAACTAATAATTCACTATAAATAGATGTTGAATGTTAGTTCTAAGAGTGACCCAATTGAGATTGGAGTTAAAGGGAAGAGAACTGTCAGTTGTATAATTAGAAAATTGTACAGGTCATGCATGAGGTCAGTGGGACACCTTAGATGAATTTCATAATAAATTATTGGGAATTTCCTAATTAATAGTGGCTCAATTACTCCAATAATGCGTAAGAAAGGTTGAGCAACCCAGAGGCAGGAAATTGGTTAAGTATCGGACCATGATGGAATCATAGTGAGTCATTCAGAGATAGTGCAAAGGTTTCTCAGGAGGGAAATATCATTGTATTATTTCACATTATTGAATTAATGCAATATACATATAACAGGGTTTTTAGCTGAGGCTTTCCCTAGATACATATTTCTGTTGTGTGATTGAAATTATCTCTTTCTTGTTCATGTGATTGTGCGATTGTAATTGGTTTCTGTAATTTGTAGAATTGATTCAGTATTTTGTTTTAGCATATTACAAGATCAGTTGAACCATTTAGATTTTATATATGGTATCAGAGAAGGAATCACTATAGAAGAGGAGAAATAGATTTTGTTTTGAACAGGTGAATTGAATTTGCAAATTTAATCTTCAGGACTAATAGCATATCAGGATGTCTTTCTCTAGATCGACACTCAAATATGCCCTTCAGGGTAATTTGAATTACAAAGCATGGAAGGACATGATGGAGGTAGTTTTTTAGGAAAAAGAACTGAAGGAATTCATATCTATTGATATTCCCTAGCCCACAAGAATAGATGCTCAACTTATTGATGCATGGAAGAGGAATGTAGCAAACGCAAGAAGGATTTTGTTAGAAGGAGTTCGATATCATATTGTCTTGAATCTCCATGGAAAGGAAACTCCATATGCTATGTGGAAGGCCTTAAAAAATATGTTTCAGAATAGCAGTGACCACAGGAAGTTGGCACTGAAGGAAAATCTTAGAAGGATCAATATGGATAAAGGTGACACGATGCAAAAATACTTGACGAAGTTCACTCAATGTCGAGATGAGTTTGGAAGTGTTAGTGTGACAATTTCCTAGGATTATTTGGTGATCCTAAAACTTCTAGGTCTTCCCAAGAGTTGGCATTGCTACCAGGACTCGTTCAATGGGAGGGAGAAGCTACTAGAGTGGGAGCAATTGTGGTCTAACTTGGTACAAGAAGAGATTCAGTGGAACACCAAATATTGATCCTCATCAAAGAATGATGATGAGGATAATTTTGCCTTGGATGGAAAGGAGAATAAAGGGAAAGGGAAGGCATCCCATTACAAATTGGATTCCATCCAGGTGGGCAAGAAGTGATACTTGTCAAAGGTAAAAATATTTCACTGCCATGAGCTTGGACACTATGCTACAAAGTGTCCACACAAGAAGACCGACAAGAAACTCTCAGGATGAGCTACAGGTGAAGCACTTGCTTCATATTTCAAGTTGGATTTCACCCTCATTGCATGTATGGTGTCATCGGTGTTGGGTTTTGTGTTGTACTTAGATAGTGGAGCTTCATTCCATAATTCCGACAATAAAGAATTCTTTAGTAACTTGGCGGAGAAGGTGTTGAGAATTCAATAGGGCAGTGAATAAGTTAATTCTCTTTCTTTGATAATTGTTTGTGTTATATTTTTACTTATTATCTGTGTTCCTTATTACTAAATTGTGAAATATAGAAAAAATTTACCAAAACAATAAGAATAAGGACACAGTATATAGGTTGCAATCTAGGACCAAATCCCTTCCTCTTGAGGGGAAAACCCGTAAATCTCTTCTCTTCTTATAGATTCTTAAATTAACAAATACCATGACCTAGAGACTTAGACAAATACCATCCAATATCAATATCAACATGACCTTCAGCTGCAACTTCTTTGACCTCTCCCAGAAAATATGAAAATTTTGAATTACTACAACTGTTGCAACCACATAAGGAGACTTTGATCTCCTTGTAAAGCTCCCACCTTCCCTTCACTTGCCTTTACTTGAGATGTAGGACTATAGAGAATCCCTAGAAGACATTTTCTTGTCTTATTTTCTTCTTCTCCTTCAATATCAAACTTAAGAGAGCTCTAACGCAGAAACCCTAGCTGGAATTTATGCATAGGAGAGAGAGAGAGAGAGAGAGAGAGAGACCCAATCAAGTAACTCAGATTCCTTTAGCTCCTTATTTATCCTCTTATTCGACCTTCTTATTTTCCTCTTCTTTGCATATGAGTGAGCGTGAGTGAATGCTATGAGGAGGTCGAGTTCCTCTCCTTATATAGGCCTCTTCCAAGGGAGACGTGGCTCTTCATGTAGGCCAGCTTGGTAGCTCTCTATGCCGACTTGATCTTGGAGGTATTTCAACACTTTAGGGACCAAATAAATTTCTCTTTAAAATTTACAATGTGCCCATATGTTCTTCAACATATGTCAATTACTCTTATACCTAGGACAAATCCTATAAGCACTTTAATATGTGCTTGAACTATAAAATAAAGAACTTGAGCATGAAACCCATGTTCCAATAATAATTTATTTTCATTTTATAATTTACAATTTACAAGAATACATTTCATACTTATGAAGACCGAACCTAGTTACAAAATTTTCAAGGCTCCCTTTTAACTAGGGAGGTAGTCATAATAGGTACATGGTCATTCTTAATATGAAGAGATATCATAATTTTGATTCATATTGGTAACCCATTTGTCTAGCATCATATTAACCAACATTTTCACATAGAAATGCCTTGGCTAACAACTCTATATCCCCACAAGATTATAGCACAATGCTGTCGAGACCAATGATTGATAGACACCATCATCATTGTCTCTCAAGGTACGTACTCCACCCGAGTGTTCACTGCGTATGACCTTCCTTTGGACTATTCTTATCTTGGGTAGCTAATCCTCAAAGAATATCATTCCACCACTACTCTTGTCATGAATTCCCTACCATATTCTCAAATTATATAGAATGCTAGATGGTTACCCAATCCTTCATTGTTTATTCAAATGAAGCCAATAATGTAGTTTTTATCTCTCCCTATCAGATAGGGAGGATACATCCACCTAACCAGTCTTATCTCTCAAATACACAAGCTTCTTGTTTGGAAGTTCTTTCGTTAATATATGAGCTACATATTCATCGGTGGATATATATTGAAGTTGTAGCACTCCTTTCTGTACTAGCTATTGAATATAGTGATCCTTGTTGTTTATATGCTTTGTATTTTCATGAAATACTAGATATTCAAACAAACGTATACAACTTTTATTGTTACAAAATATCATTGTAGCGTTCATAAGTCCTTAAAATAGGTCGGATAATAGCTTCCTCAACCAGACCACTTCTCTGCTTACTTCATAGGATGCAACATATTAAGCCTCAATTACACTACTCAAAGAAACTATGTCTTGCTTTCTGCTCATCCATGAGATCATGGAGGATCCCAAGCTAAAAAATCCTCTTATATTGCTTCTTCCATCATTTTCATTGCCTCCCTAGTTAGAATCTATATATCCAATTAGTTGGACATCATTACTTATATCATACTTTAGGCAATAGTTAATGGTTCCTTGCAGATATCTCATAATATGTTTCGTTGCTATCCAATGATATTGTTTCAGCTCCACTTGGAATTAACTGAAAACATTTACTGCAAAGCATATGTCTGGTCGAGTATTCACCAAGTACATCAGTGAGACAATGATTTTCCTATACTTGGAAGGATCCACATGGCTTGATTCAGAACTATTTAGTATTTTCAAGTTGGTGATAATCAAAGTGGTCATAGGTTTGCAATAAATCATGTTAAACGTCTTCAACATCTTGATCACATAATTTCCTTGACCCAAATAAATTTCATCGGGTCCTTGCAAGAATTATAGTCCCAAATATTAATGCATCATCCTAAGATATTTCATGTCAAATTATGTTGCTAGTTGTTTCTTACATTCTTCAATTCGACCTTCTACACCTGTCAAGAGAAGATCATATACATACAAAAGAATAATTACAAGTTCACCTATTACAACCTTAATGTAAAGGTTTGGGTCATCATAACTCTTAGTGAAGCCTATACTTTGGAGATATTCATCCATACTAGCATACTATGTTCTTAGTGCTTGCCTGAGGCCATATAGTGCTTCCTTCAATCTGAAAACATATGCCTTTCTATCCTTGACTTAAAATCCCAAGGGTTTTTCTATGTAGACTTCTTCATCTATTGTTCCATTCAAAAACACAGTCTTTCCATCCATCTAGTGAATGTTCCATCCCATCGATGATGCCTGAGAGACTAATGATTGAATTGTTGTGTATCTTGCTATAGGAGAAATTTTTTCTTCATAATCGATGCCTTCGAGTTGGGAGAACCCTCTAGCCAAAAATATTGCTTTATATTTATCTATATTTCCATCAACCGCATGCTTGATCTTATATATCCACTTGGAATTAATTACATATTTGTCTTCGAGCCTAGGTGCAATCTCCCAAACTCCATTTTTCATGATAGATTGATATTCTTCATTCATGGCATCTTTCCATTATGGATCCTTTACAACCTCTTCAATAGTGGATGGTTCTTCTTCTATCAAATTTTTCATGTATGCAACATATCCAAAATACCTTTTAGGTTTCTTACTTTCTCTAAATGTCCCTTTTTCTACCCCATGACCTTCTGCATCAAGTAGGGTGGATTTTAACCAATTAGGTCTTTTCCTTGATTCTGGGATGACCATGGGTTGAACAGGCTCATTAGGACCTTCTTCTTCATGGCGTTCTTCTTCTTCTTCCCAGTCCACTTCTTCCTCAAATATTGGAAGATCTTCATCATCAGAATCCATGCAAAGTTCCTTTGATTTCTTGAAAATTATGTGCTCATCAAATATGACATCACGACTAACTTCTATGTGATGTCCATCCTTCATGTAGATCCTATAACCTTTCGATGAGTTACTATACGCAACAAATGTTCCCTTCATCCCGGAAGGATCCAATTTCTTTCTTTTTTCCTTTGGTATATGAATATATGCAGGACACCTAAAGATTAATAGATGATCTATGTATGGATTATTTCTAGTGAATACTTCTTTCAAAGCTTTTTTATCTAGAGTTCTATGAGGAAATCTATTTTGAATGTATACCGATGTCTTTGTTGCTTCCCCCCATAGGAATTTAGGTAGATCCTGACCATGTAGCATTGCTTTTACACTTTATTCAATGGATCTATTATTTCTTTTAGAAAATCCCTTTTGTTCAGGATTATATGGGTCTATTAACTTCCTCTAATACCAATCTCCTTACATAATTCTATGATCTCTTTGGATGTATATTCTCCTCCATTATCATATCTTAAAATATTGATTTTCCTTTCTATAAGGTTATCTACTTCAAATTTGAATTCTTGGAATTTTTTGAATACTTCATCCTTGGTTTTCATCATATAAACCTAGGTCTTTACTGAATGGCCATCTATGAAAGTGACATAATATATATTACCTCCAAATTATTTTAGAGTCATAGGACCACACACATTAGAGTGAATAAGATCCAATATTTCTTTTTACCATGAAGCACTGCTTCCAAATGGTCTCTTCAAATTATTTCCCAAAGCACATCCTTTGTAGAAACATTCATGATCCTCCTCCAGGTTAGGAATTCCATCTACCATGGAGCTTAGAGATGGGAGGATATTGAAATGGATATGACCAAATCTTTGATGCCAAAGTTCACATGGGCTAATTTCAATGTGAACTAGGGCTTGGGATATAGGAGATATTAATCTGTAGATCCTTCCTTCCTGAATGCAAATAAATTTGGCTTGATATACACTTGAGTCTTTTCCCAAAAAAATAACACTTCCATGAATGAAGGATACTCTATCTCATTTATTTTCTAAGCTTGAAATAGAGAGTAAGTTTTTATGCAAACCTGGAACAAATATAATGTTGCTTCTGTATTCGAGCTTTATGGATTTTGATCCAATGTCTTTCACAAGATATCTATTGTTGTATCCAAGTTCCATTGAATAAGTAGATTTTAATTTTGATAATGTATTCAATTGGCTTGAGTGGCCGGTCATGTGTCTTAAAGCACCACTATCAATTACCTAGATGTCTTCTTCTTAGAAAGTACCAGAGAGAGCTGAGAAGAGACCTTCATTCATTTATTTGAATGATATATTCTTTGAGGAAGATAAGAAGTTCCATAATTTCTTGATACCTTTCTTGAGATGGCTTGAAATATTCTTGACGAACTTCATGATACCATTATATAACCTTAGATGTGATACCATGTTGAGAATTCAATAGGGCAATGAATAAGTTAATTATCTTTCTTTGATAACTAATTGTGTTATATTTTTACTTCTTATCTTTGCTTCTTATTATTATAGTGTGCAATACATCAAAAAATTACCAAAATAATAAGAATAGTGACACAATATATAAGCTGCAAGCTAGGTCCAAAACCCCTCCTCTTGAGGGGAAACCTCGTAAATCTCTTCTCTTCTCTTCTCGTAAATCTAGATCCATCTTAACTCTCGATCTACCATGCGCCAATATGAAGGAATCAAATATTTTTTAAGGCACAAACATGAAAAAATAAAAAAATCGAGAAAATAAAATAGCTTGAAAATTCAACTACCTTTCTTTTTGAAAAATATTAAAACATTTTTAACCTTGGATAACTTTAAAAAAAATTAAAATATTTATTATATTCAAATAATATATATTTTTTACATTATGGTAAAATTTTTGGGGCCTTCTCATTTGGAATTTCATTTTCCCACTCAAATTTAAGAGGGTATGGCTAAAGAGGATTGGCGGGGTATGACCAAGGAGGATTGGTTGGAAAACCAGGATGATAACATTCAGTTAACAACAAAATAGAGTTTCCACTCAAATTTAAGAGGGTATGGCCAAGGAGGATTGGATGGAAAACTAGGTGGATAACATTCGATTAACAACAAAATAGAGAGAATATTTTTTGGGCTCTCATTCCTCTGCTTCTACACCTTCGCCTTTTCCTTAGCGAGACTCTCCATGCCTACAAAAATCCCAACAAAATTAATCGTTCATACAGTACACACTTGAAATTTTATATAAAAAAAAGGGTTTTCTCTAACATACCTCGACTGACAAGAGGCAATGCGGCTGTGTACAAGACCGTGTGACCACGGATCGAGTCCCGAAGGTAGAAAATGAGAAACAAGCTCATTATTGAAACCTTGCAAAGGATGGAGTCTCAACAACGCAACATAGCCTTATGAATGATGCATATGATCACATATGATAAAGGAATGGATTTGTAAATACCCAGGTATCTTGTTTATTTAGTGGTCGAATGGATTCTAGTTTGAAGAAGGGAATATATCACATAAACTCAGACGACGAAGGAGGGAATTTGGATGGATCAACAACAACTATTGAGACAAAGAAATTATCAAAACAAATATGAATGCAAAGAGGAGTAGGGTGTGTGTTGTTATGAATGTTGTAACCAGTTGTAAAGATCAGAAGGAGTAGCTCATAAGTGAGAAGAGAGATTAAGACAATGTAACACATGCAACAAAACAAGTTTTCTCCATAATTGCTATTATATTCAGGGCCACTACTCCACAACAACTAAGATGACCATTTACTAGAAATAAGGTATGAAAAAAAAAAGACAAATGGATAAGAATGAAATTATTAATATTCTATTGTTGATAATATTGATATTCGATGCCCATCATTTTTTACACCTCATGCTTAAATAAATAAGAAATTTAGAGATGACACAGTGCTATATCTCAAAATTAGTATCAGAATCAATAACAAAACTCAATCTCACACTTAGACGCATTAAAAAATAACACACCTATCCTACCAGAAACCCTCAAGAATGTACCAAGTACTTCCCAGTGGTTTCTTGAAGTAGCAAAGTGAAGACACAAAGAAGGGGGGACAAGGTGAAGCTTCTACTAGGAGTGTGAGCAGTGAAATTTTTTAGGACATGAGGCACCTCTAGATCATATCTTAGACAATTGTCCATTGTGGTTCATTATATTTTTGGCCTTTCTCTACAAATATTTGTGAAGCCCTCTTTGTACAAATATTTTGTAAAAGGATGGTAACAATTAGGGTTTGTGGTTGTACGTTGACCATAGATTTATTTTCATTACTATCATGGTTTTTCTTGACAATGACAACGTGATCACCTTTTCTGGCATTCATTTATTTTAATGGTTGCATTTTTGTATGTTGGATAAGGGTTTCTAGCATCAAATTTCCTGAACATCCAATTTTGAAGTGTTGAGGAATGTTTGTATTGTTTTTTAGTACATCTTACATGATTTTGTGTGTGGGAATAGCCTTTACAACACCATCAAATATGTGATTCTAAGGTGGAATGTGTTCCTTGCAGAGCCCTAAAGTCATTATTACTTTGTCAGAAGCTTCGTGGCCTAGTGAGATTCCTTCATGATTTGTGTTGCAACACACACAACATGGTTGACGGAAGCAACTGCCATTAAATCCTTCATCTTAAAGGGATTCTCTGGTATCATCTGGTATTGTCTTCAGTTATTATTTCAACCTTCCAAGTTCCATTTTCAGGAGAAATTTGACTTGTTTCCTGCATTTGGTTATAGATTTAGCATTGTTTATTGTAGTGTGTTAATGTGTTGCTCTGCAGAATATACTTAGTTAAGGGTGTCCCAAAAAAAATGAGAATAATGAATGCCTTTCTTATCCCAGATAGAAGACCTTGAGTTGAAAGTTTTTTTTTTTACATGATTGGCCTCCTCAATGAGGCATGAGGAAATATGGCTAGGGGCTTTCTTGTTGCAATGTTTTTTATTGAATAGTTATATCACATCAGTGTTTTAATAAATAAAAAAATATTTTCAAATTCAATTTGAAAAAATAAAGAAAAGGCAACATATTGTGTATATCAGACCATTCAGATCTGGATAACCAATTGATTATGGAAGAAAGCATGGTCATTGTGAGATTGATTTAATAGATTTAGTGTGGTCAAGAATCATTTGGTTGAGGGCTTGCGTGAAAGATGTGAAACAAATTTTAAAAACTTAAGGGTCATATATGAGTTTCGGAGAAGTTGACAGGATTCAAGGCCCTAGAAATTTAGAGATATGTTATATGCTCCCCTAGATTATTGGTTGTCATTATCCACATTAGGAATGTTTCACAGTGATCTACCAAGAGAATAATCCTATAATCATGGAATGTAAGTACCTAAACTTGATCGATCAACTCAAGGGTGCCTTATTGTGTGGGTTCATAGTACCTCATATGCAAGATTCATAAATTAATGGTTGAATTGTTGGAATAATAATTTCCATTTTAGATGGGAACCCTAGTTTGATAAAAATAGGCATAAGTTTAAGATAACATAATACAAACAATATTCAGAGAAGATTTGTTTAAAACTTTTAACTTTATTCTGGGCTAATCTATTTTGGCTGAAAATTAATCCTTAGTTTCAACAACTAAATTTGAAACAAATTATGTACTATAATTTCAGTTTTTTATTCAATACGTAATAGGTGATTCTTATGGGAAATAATTTTAATGTGGTCTCTCTTTTGCATGTTCTCTTTGTGACTTGTCATGCTATCAGAGCACGGAGTGAATAATAGCCTATGGAGAGTTTGAGTTCGAATGGGCTGCCAACAACTTGTGGAGAGGATCAAACACAATGGATGAAAATTGTGGAATAAACAAGTATTAAAAAAAAAAAACAAATGAGATTCCAAGTGAGTTAAATTAACTCCAAAATATGCAACAGTAGAAAGAAAGTGACGATTCTAACACATTGAGACCCCCTTCTTTGTCTAGTTGCACGAAATATCTTTCTAAGAATTTCATTTTTCCCTAAAAAAAATTTCCAATATGTTTGTTGTTTATATTGAGAGAAAAGGAATTATATTAGAGATGAACACAAACAAACTCAACACTGAAACACTAGAAAATATAGGCTTAATTCACTATCATGTTTAGTTACAGCTCCTAAACACTGATAAGTGAATGAATTTCCCATGGTTGGAAAACATCATTCAAGCTCATAAAGAAAAACATATGCCATCATCACCTTTGACTCAACTGCGGTGAAATGAATAAATATTACACAGAGGTCACGTGAAGTTCTACTTTAGCAAAGTGAAAATCTACATTTGACAAGAAATGAGAAACAATAATAGCACGAGAGATGAGGACCCAAGGTATGATAAAAGAAATTTATTTCTTTGAAGATCCAAAATATACAATGAAAATTATAAATGAAAGCATAATCATGATTTCACAACATAATGGTGAATAGATCACCAAGTCACAACATATCACATACTTCAACCAACGTTGCACGAAGCGGGGGTGAAGCGGGAACATTTTTTGGAAGCGGGGGCGTGGAAGTGTCATTTTCCAAAATTTAAGAAGAAAAGCGTTTCAAAAGCGTCTATTATATATCTAAAGTGTTCCAAAAGCATCTACTATAAATTCAATATATATATATATATATATATATATATATATATATATATATTTCATTTATATTCAAAACAAACATCCAAATACCAAATTAGTGGCTGAAGACATGAAAACATGCATATTTTTACATAAATCAAGATAGATATGACATTCATGATTCCATTGTACATCAATAATTAGTTATTCGAGCATCAACCATCTAGATTCTAGATTCTAGCAATTACAAACATACAACAAATTTTTAAGCATATTATAAAACATAAAATGATAAAAAATTTAAGCATACTATAAAACATAAAACATTTAAGCATGCCGCATATTATAAAACATAAAACAATTAATCATATTATAAAACATAAAGCATATTATAAAACATAAAGCATATTATCTAGCAAGTGAGAAAATGTCAACATTAGTCATGTCCAAAATTCAAATAATAATTTTTACAAAATAGCCCACTTGGCCACCACGAAGACAAAAAAGTTCAAATTCACAACAAGCCTACAATTCTAATCTATGACAAAAGCAGTAAATTGTGAATATATCTACTAATCTCTCCTCCTTCCACCACGAAGAGTACGTGGCATTGGGCCTCCATGGAAATGAATAAGATGGTGGTTGTGGAAGTTGCGGCACTCCAATTGATGAAGACAAAGCCCCTGTTGTTGGTGTTGAACCATGGAACCTAGGAAGCAAGGGACCAATTGGGGGTGGCATGTCAACTCAATCATCATCATCATGGATAATATCATCCTCTAATTGCTCTGATCACAACACTTCATCCTCCAAATTGGCCTTCTCTGGATACCTGTCCCAAACCTTAAGGTCTTTATTACTCTTTGTATCATCACAGTAATGGGACAACAATCATAATTTGTAAGGAACATAAACAAAGCTCTCTACCCAATCTAAACTCAACTTGTTCCTTTTAACACTATGGATGAAAGAATAAGAGCTCCAACACCTCTCTGCAGAAGAAGTGTTCACCACTTGTGATATCATTTGCAATGCCAAAGTCTGTAGAATTGGAGTAGCACCTCCATGCATGTTCCACCACTCAATAGAAGAAAAAGTATCTCGATCTCTAATTTCATGCATGCTCCAAAATCGACCAGTGAAAAGCATATAGTTTCTCAACTGTTTCCGTACCAAGGAAACCTCCTCCTCATCAGGGATTAATCTAGTCAATGCAATCATATATTTTTCTAGAACCTCTAGATCTAGGTGTGGTTTTCTCCTGCTCCCCCCCCAGGTGTTGGTGTTGAAAGCCATGATGGATGATAGTATTTATGTGTCAAAAAATATGCTAATACTTGCAATGGAACATTTAACGCATCCCAATTTCTTTCCACCTCTGCACGAATATAACTATACAAGGTGATATCTCTAGGCTCAACAATGTCCTTAATTTTCCCCAACATGTTATCCATTTGATCATACACCTCCCCATTTATTGGCTAATCTAAATCTACAAACTTGACCATGTAATAAATTGGTTTGGTGAATTGAAAAACATATTTAACATGTGACCAAAAGTACATGTCAATAATAGTGTCCTTGGCTACATTAGCGCCATCTCTATCAGTGTTAATTTCCTCCCATGATTCAACGGTGACCATATTAGTTAAAGCTTGTCTCACCTTCACTAGTCGCCTAAAGGTGAGGTAATAACTTGCAAATCTTGTTTTTTCAAGTTTAAGCAACTGCAACTTGGAGTAATTGCCATAGAAGTAGTTTAACCTTGTATTCCCTGTGATAAATTTAATGAGTTGCTTCCCTCTCTTATAAAGATCATAAATCCACCCACATTATTTATGCTTCACAATATCATGCATCAAAAGGTTCAATGTGTGCACCAAGCACCCAAACCAAAATATGTGTGGATGAGTACGCTCAATAATTCTTCCTTCTCCCTTACAATTTGTTGCATTATCCGAGATCATTTAAACCACTTTACTAGGACCAACATCTTTTATTGATTGCAATAGGAGATCTCCAATGTTTTGGGAAGTTGCACTGATGGAGGAGGAGTCATGACATGTAATAAATATTGCACCACTAGCAGAAACACCAATAAAATTTATCAAATGTTGGTTTCTGATATTTTTCCACCCAATTGATACAATGGATACCCCACTATCCACCCACTCATTTGTAAAACTTGTCAAAGCTATTTGAACCTTTCCTTTTTCTCTTTCTAATATCATCGTTCTAGCTTTCTCATAGTTGGGGGACTTGTATCCTTTTGGGGTTTCATTGATGGCATTTACCATTTCATGCCAATAGGGAGAGTGAAGCACATTGAATGGTACACCACAAGCACAAAGAAAACATACTATATTTCAATCCACATCATCCCTCCCATCAACATTAAGGAAATACCCTATTGTTTATTTACCTCCATGTTACACAGCAATTTGTCACCGTCCCTGCCATTCCCCATCCTGCACATTGGAGGGCTCATTCCATGACCTGTGAGCAGAGACAAGACTTGAAAACACTTTCATGACATCCCTTTGAA
Source organism: Pinus albicaulis (assembly GCA_034641835.2). Classification (NCBI taxonomy): domain Eukaryota; kingdom Viridiplantae; phylum Streptophyta; class Pinopsida; order Pinales; family Pinaceae; genus Pinus; species Pinus albicaulis. The sequence goes on along the minus strand of CM076569.1, from coordinate 879,412,019 downwards.
TATGAGCTTTCATTGCCCTGAAGACATCTCCTGCTGAAAAACCCTAAAAACACCCCTTTTTGCATTGGCACGGGCTGCCAGTTCAGTACTCGCACCAATGGGGAAAATCCTTCAAAGAGGTCGCTCCAATTGGCACTCTGTCACAGAGTCGCACTCGCGCCAGCCAATTTGAGTGTTTTTTAAAAATAAATGGCGGAAGTTTCGTCCTAACTGATCCAGGAACTGATATCTATCTTGAGTTGGGAGGTTTGGCTACGGATTTCCATAGAGAGGAAGTGCTTTGCCACCTCTCATGGAAGCTTCCTTGATGATAGGTCCAATCCCATGATTATAGGGATCCCAACTCCCCTTTCTCCATCTATAAAATCTTGCTTATCTCCTTTGCAAGCTAATCTCCAAGTTCCCAAGAGCCTTATGCTGTAAGAGCCTTGATTCATTCCCATCCCTGACAGGCTTTATCGAGACGTGTTCTGCTGACGACCCGCCGAAGGGGAATTCAGTGTCGGAACTATGGTTGTATTCTTCTTTGATTGATTAATAATAAGCGACTATTGGTTATGGTTCCACTCTTGTTGTTAATTATGATGATGATTTATGTCTTTTCCGACTGACATATAGTTGCATATACTGGATTTTATGCTTGCGTTTGCTTTTTTTCTTGCGTGTGCAGGTGTCCGATCATGAAGATCGCGAGGATTGTGATCTATTGGAGCAGAGGAATGGGAGCACCACCTCTTCTACAAACGACAGTGTTGGATTCCAGGTAAGCCTTCATCGCAAGTCAGTTTATTTGCAATTAGGAACCTGCACTGTAGCGTGAACGATTGTTGCTAGACCCGATCTGGGCTAGTAGGGATCGCCTCTGTCCGCAGAGGGGATTTACCTCCACAACAGTCTAGAAATTTTATAAATACCAAGAGGAGATGAGATACCAAATCTAGAGGTTGCACTTGATTCAGATTGAGTTTTTGTTTCTTGTTCTTTTGTTTTGCAACCTCCTCTATTTGGATGGATTTTCTTCTTTGTTCATTTGAAACCTTTGGGAAAATTATCCCCACAACATCCTTTTTTCATCATTTTCCATCACCCCACAAATATGCCTCCTCGCACGGGTATATGAACCACTATATGGTTTTCCTCCATGACAAGCATGAGGGCACAAAAACTTGTAGCTTCCACCACCTTTTCCCCCTTCAAATTTGGTCACATAGTTCCACTAGGGTGGAAATGTAGCATTCCCCTCTAGTGTTTCAATTTTATCATCAAAATCATCCCCTTCCTCCTCATCATACATTGGGTCACTCATATGGGGACCACTATGTTGTTATTCTTCTTGTTATTCTCTTCTATTTCTACTCCCCCTTACCATCATGAAAACCAAGAGTGGAATGATACATAGAAGCCAAAAAAACATAATATTTGAATATGAATATAGGTGGTGGAAAACCTGCAAATAAATGAGCAAGAATGGGAAAGTGTAGGAGAGGGAGGAGAGAAAAAAGAAAAACGAATGAAAAAAAAAAGAGAGAGTTTGGGGTTTTCACTAACCTCTTTATCTCTTGTAGATGGAAGCCCTTATTTACTCCTCTAAGATCCTCCTCCTTCACTCCTCCAAGATCTCCTCAAACCTCTCTTCTCCAAGCTCTCTTATCCTCTCTTCTCAAAGCTCTCTTCTCCTCTCTTTATCCTCTCTTATCAAAGCTCTCTTCTCCTCTCTTCTCCAATCTCTCCAAAAAAACAAGTGAGAAAATTAGAGGTGAAAGTGAGCTTTTAACCTTTTCATCCTATCCATAACTTAGCACTAACCCACCCCCTAAACCAACTAAAGAAAAAAAACAAAAAATCACTTTTTTTTAGTGCGCAATTCAGATCCATACATTGTTTTATGGAAACATTCGTGATCCATATGTATCTGCCTCTGAAGCACAAAATTTCCGTACGTTGATCCGTCGTACGAAACACGGATCCGACTTATGGAAACGTGGATCAGGCGAGGTAGTTCAAAAATTCCAGGAATCACCTTTTTCCACCCGATCCGCGTTTCGTATGACGGATCCTCTACTATTCCGTATGGGACACGGACCAGGTGTTGGAGCCGGGGGGGGATACATTTCCTGCAACACTAATTTCAACTCATTATAAACTAGATCAACCACATCCATTTCATGTCATAACAATCTGGGATTATCATTCTATTATCTAGAAAGGTAGAAAAATAATAGTGTGGAAAATGTCTCATGCATTTGGAATTTCATATTTATAAAATTCTAGGAAATGAGTCTAGAGGATAGAATTTCCAATATCTTGACTCATAATCACATTCAATAAAAAAAAATGTGTGCGTGTAATGCAATAAATCATAATACATAACACCAAAATGCAAGTGGAACCACTAGAACATATGAGTACAACAACCAGTAAGCAACAAGATGATGTCGACAATGAACTTCCTTTGGACGTTTTGAAACAGTGATTGAAAAAACAAATTTATTTTGATTTTATAAATATTCCCAACAAGAAGAGAATACCTCAATATACACATTGATTTCTACATGGTATCAGAGAGGGATTCACAGTAGAGAAGAGATTTCGAAGTCGTTTTTGTAAGAGGATCAAATTTACATGATTAATTCTTCAGAGCTAGAAGGATGAATTTCTATAGACTAAGGCTCGAGTATGCCCTTGAGGGAAGCTCAAATTATGTTGCTTGAAAGGACCACATGGAGTTGGTATTGGAAGATAATGGGTTGAAGGAATTCATTGATAGAGATATCCCAAAACCAACAACAGTTGATACTCAGAATATAGTACAATGGAATAAGCGTTTATCCAAGGTGAGTATAATCATATTAGAGGGAGTGTGATACCATATTGTCTCAAATTTCCAGGGGAAAGAGATTGTATGCAATGTGGAAAGCAATGACAGATCTGTTCTAGAATAGCAATGACCATAGGAAACTAGAGCTCAAGGATAAACTTCAAAGTATCAAGATGCAAAAAAATGACTCAATTCAATAGTATCTGAGCAGGTTCACACAATTTCATGATGAACTTGCAAGAGATGGTGTCACAGTCCCAGATAATGATTTGGTGATCCTAGCTCTTCTAGGCCTTCCCAAGATATGGCACAACTACCAAGATTTGGTGAATAAGAGGGAGAAACTACCAAATTGGGAATGATTATGGTCCGATTTGGTACAGGATGAAATAAGGTGGAATACCATAGATGGGACTTCATCCAAGGGTGAGGATGAGAAAATTGTTCCTTGGCTAGAAAGGAAAAGAAGGGAAAAGGGAAGAAATTCCAATCCAAGCCAGAATCCAGTCAAGGGGGCAAGAAGAAATACTTGTCTAGAATCAAGTGCTTTCACCATCATGACTTTGGAAATTATACCACAAAGTGTCCGCACAAGAAGGCAACAAAGAATACCTCAGGAAGAGTGGCAGGTGGTGCTTTGGATTCAAAATTTGAGCTTGATTTCACCCTCATTTAATGCATGGAAAGCATAGTGATGGTAAGTTTGTGGTATCTGGATAGTGATGCGTCATTTCACATGACATAGAACAAAAAAAATTTAGTGACCTGGAGGAGAAATATCTCTAGATGCGCATCAATATGGGAGATGATGGAAGGTATAGTGCCACCAAGATCTGCAGAGTCACAATTTAGAGGGAGTCAGGCTCCCCTCTTAGGCTCAAGGATGTGATGTTTGTTCCGGGTCTAAAGAAGAATCTGATTTATGTCGCAATGTCGGAAGACTGTGTCTATGATGTGATATTCAACAAAGGGAAGGCATTCCTGAGACACATCGCCACGGTACAAGTGAATCAAATTGGGGTTTGAGTGAAGAACCTCTACAAGATAGATGTAGAAGATTGTGTTGAATTAAGCACAAATGTGGAGAAGGTGCAAAGCCAATATGTAGATGCATTATGGCATAGATGAATTGGCCATTTGCATCAAGGAGCTTTGAATATTGTGCAACAGATAACCACATACCTCCCAAAAGGAGTATTAGAGCAACAAGATACATGCAAAGGGTGTACCTTGGGAAAGTACTTTTGGAACAGGGTCTCCTACGAGCTGCGAAACTGGTCCAATTTTGAATACTTTTGATTAGATTTAGTATAGCGTAGGGGTTTTTGGGCGGGTCAAAGCCCCAAAAGAATTGTAATGGGAAAATGGGTAAACCAGGGATCCAAAACCCATGGGTTGCAGACCATAGGAAATTTTAGGCTAGATTATTATAAATAGAGGAACATTGTGTATTGTAAGGTAGAGAATGAAGAGCTATTGATGTGAAATGTGATTTAAGATATCTGTTTGGGTGTTTTGGTTTTGGGGAGTAGACTCCTGCTGGCTTTGTGCGCGGAGATCCAGAGTCCAGCTGTGTGTGGACCCTGCTGCTATGTGCGCAGGCTGGGAAGGGTATTGTAAGAAGGACTTATGAATTGATGAATAAGAAAGGTTGATAGAGAACTGAATCTATGTGTATTGTTTGTGTGAATCATTGGTAATTACTGGATTATGAGAATTTTATATTCAAGCTACGAAATATCTATGTAAGTGTGTTTTTTGTAGCCAGATCTGTCTATTCTGTTTATGAAATATTGTGCTACTGTCATAAAATTATATAATTATAGATCTAGCGCACGTGGATGCAAATAGAGACCTATTGACCCTACGCAGAAAGAGGCAATCTGGGTATCACAGGACCAAACACAGCTCTGATTTCTTTACCTATCCTTTATCAGGGTGTGGAACCCTGGTTCCAACACTCACCCATACTACTTCAGGTGAGACTTTGACCTGCGCAAGCAGTTCACTGCCGAAAGGACCAGTAGTATAGGGGTTTGTTGGCAAACCTTGAACTCCGAACCTGGGTCAGGACCCCTCGAGCCAACAAATGGTTCCGTTGCCTGGACCTGGAGAATTTTGAGAAAGGGATTGGGTAATGACAAGAGAGTATTGGAAGCCTAAATGAAAGGAAATTGAGGAGTGGTTCGAAAAGCAAATCCAGGAGTTTACGATAAAATAAAATCGCAGCAAGAAGTTAATGGCAGAAAGGTGGAAATATAGGTACATTATTACAGAAAGCTACGAAATATTCTTTGTAACATTTTCAATTAAGCTTCAGGAGTGGTTGGCTAGGCTCATGGAATTCCAGAAGTGTTGGAAATACGAGCGAGTCACTCAGTGGACCCCAGAGTTGATCCAGCAGCTGGAGAGGACCGATAATACTATCATGCGCATAGTAGATCACTGGGTGGACAGTGTGCTAGGGTTATTTTTGACAGAATTTTCCATTGATCAATTTGTCTCCTACTCTAAGGCCGAACGACGTTCTTTAAAGGGTTCCGAGGAAAATTTCTGAAGACATTATCGTTGCTGATTAAGATATTACTGTGTGAAAAGAGAATTTTGCGCAGTCATACCGATTGAATGACCTTGGATCTAGACAAGATTGCAACACGCAGTGGTAAATACTATCGAACCAATCTCGACGGGGGGAGATCCACCTATAACCTTTTGTGAGAACCGGCTGCGCAAGACCCCCCCTGCTACACCACTGCCCAGGCCGCACAAAGGTAAGAACTCACCCATACCACCACCTCCACCGGACAGTGATATGGCTGCGCACCTGAGACTACCTACCTTCAAGGGGGTAGGGGATGAGGATATGGACCGATTTTGGTTTGTTGCAGACTTCGTTTGGACTGCGCAAAATGTGACAAACGATACGGTAAAAATGGCGTAGCTATCCCTGGCATTTAAGGACAGTTCCAAAAGCCAAAATCTTACTCTCAGTTGGTAGCAGAGGTAAAAGACTTTAAGCAGGGTGCGTCTAAATCTGTTTGGGAGGCTGATCAACAATTGAAGAAAGAAATCAGAGAAGGGGGGTTTGAGTATGATGATAGAAAACATACAGAATGGTTCATCGCTATGATGTTACCCCACATGCGCATGCCAATGAGTCACCAAACCTTTGAGTCGCAGGAAAAAGTTATGGAAGTCACTATGAAACTATAAGCTTCACCCAGAGAAGATACCTCGGTAGGAGTACAAAAAATTCAGGAACAGCTTGGAGCTATGCATATGGAAATTCAGAACCTGCGAAAGGAATGGGGAAAAGAAGCCCGTGCAGATCTATGGTGTATACGATGTCAGGTGTCTGGCCATACAAAGGATCAGTGCCCTCTATTGGCAGATTACATGCAGGTAGCAGGACCTAGTCCGGTATGCTTGGGAGCAAGTGGGGAACCTATCTTGTCATGAACAGGTTCGAGTGGACCTGCGCTGTGGTGTGACGACTACCATGTCGCAGGGTTGCATGATATGAACCATTGCCCTCAACTAGGTGCGTATGTCCCAAAACTAAAGTAACAATGGTGTACGTTCTGTCGGTCGGTAGGACACGATGATCATAACTGTCACACTTATGACTTGATGATAGATCGTGGGAACTTGTATAGGGTAAAATCAGACCCTGCATCACCAAGAACTTCTGTGAGCTTCAGAGGCTCCCCAGCAAGGGGCAAAGGAGGTCGGGGAGGAAGTGCAAGATGAGGACGTGGGAAATTAATCTGTTATAACTGCAGGGAGGTAGGACACTTCACCAGGGACCGCCCAAATCCCACCAGGAAATCATGCAAATATTGTAGATAGCTGGACCAGTAGTTGAATATTGCCCAATTTTAATAGCCAAGATGCAGGAAAAATAGCCCACTCCTACGCAGAATGTGCAACGAGTTAAAGTTGAGCGGAGAAATATAGACCCGGGTGTAAGAGTCATAACACGCAGTGGGATGGTCACCCAGGGAGCAAAGGAAGCACTAGCCAGGGGTCCTACGACCTCTCAGGAAGGATCGAACATCAGCAAGGGACAAGAAACGATAGCAACTACTGCCCAAATGCTGACACACCTCAAGATAGAGGAAGGGGTTGAGCCCTTTCTGCAGGCATGTCTGAAGCTACTATGTAACCCACAGGCTGTAGAGAACCTTCAAGAATTAATGCATAGCTGCGTAGCTCAGCCTGATATGATTCCTAGGACCAACGATGTACACAAGCTATACAGATATAAAAAACGCATCGGAAGAGAGATGCAGTTGACTACACAGATTGGTGACTACGAGATGGATCAAGTTATTTTAGATCTTGGATCAGATGCGAATGTATTACCAAAGCAGACTTGACAATGAATGGGAGAGCCTAAATTAGAATGTTCCACCATCCAGCTGCGCATGGAAAATCAACAAAAAATCATCCCTCTGGGAAAGTTGCCAAAAGTCATGGTAGATATCGAAGGAGTAAAAGTCCTGGCTGACTTTGAAGTAAGAGAAACTGTAGAAGACGCGGATCCCTACCCTGCTCTCCTAGGACTAGACTGGGCTATAGATATGGGAGGTGTCATCAATCTCAAAAAGCACAGCATGGTGTTTGAAAATAACAGTACGCGTGTAATAGTACCATTAGATCCCGCAGAAGGTGAGCGGTACATAGAGCCAGCACACGACGAGGAAGAATTAGATCACATTTAAAAATTATCTACGCAGGACGAAGACTGGATTAACCCCACGGCGGAAGGAGTACTCTGCTGGGAAAAGGACAATGAATGCTATTCTGATTCTGATGGGGAACTGGAGAACTGGCAAGGCCGGTTGCATGAGGTTTCGGCGCTGTGATGTCTTCAGGTCACAAGGAACTTCCACTGCATCTCCACCGAGGTAAGAGACCTGCCCTACCTTGAGGATGCGGGTGACATTAAGGAGTTTTTACGTGCATTCGAAGCCAAATTTTCCAAGGAACGCAGGCTAGGGGCACTTCCGCTAGCCCTGCGCGGAGCGTCTACGCGTTGGTGGGGTACGCATGGGCCGGTTTTCTGCACTTGGGAGGAATGTCGGGATAAGATGATCCTACGATTTGGAGCCCCGACTGGAAGACAGATCCAGCGGTTCCTTGGGTCAAATGACCCACATAGATCTCTTCTGACATGGAAAACACAATGGTGTGATAGGACCCCAAACGCACAAGCTCACTTGGTTATCCATGACCTAGGCTTGCGTCTGACGGCGTGGTCTTTGGATACAGAGCTGCACCAGTACACGCGCAATTGGGATAATTTGCGGGCTAAGGCTCTATGAACATCAAGGTGGCAGATAGCACAAGGATGCTCGATGTTGCTTTTCCATACACAGACGCTGACCAAGGGAAAAACACGCCTGTTAAGAGGTATGGTGGCTAAGTTTCTGGGGTGGTACCTAGGCCGCATTACAAATCACCTGACACTGGCTTTAATTCAGGGTACGCAAGCAGCGCGCAGGCGTCATCTAAAATCTGTAAACCCGTGGGAAAGCCCTCGGGTACAAATAACGACTGTCAGACTGCTGCACTTTGGTGAGAAGGGCACCTTGCCGTTAACAAAAATGGGCCCCGGACAGTATAAGGTCTACAAGATAGCTTTTCTCAAGGCTCCATATGGCCTCTGTACCCTGTGTATGTTATTCTCCTGCTTGCTTATTGGGGTCTGTAATGTCTTATGGGGAGCCTGTCCTTTTGTTGATATGGCAGTTCCCAATCCACAGAACACTTTGGCCCCTACCATTTCAGCACCTGCAGCCTTTGTGTGGCGAGGGTCTAGGGATGCCAAGATTGATGAAATGATTGGCTTCTGGCTCCCTGTAGGGAGAATTAACTTTGAACCCAGTGCAGAAAGGCACTACAGCTGCATGATGGGAACGATCACAAGACCCAATCGGATGACCTCAGACGATACCTCAAAGGAAGGTATGCAATGGCCACAGGTCGCCACCAACACTGACGTAATCAAGTCTCAGCTAGTCTGGTGCACAGGAGGGACGACGTGATATAGGGATATGCTGCGCCTTCTCTGCAATTCCAGACTACCAACCTGTGAATGACATATTTTTTTTCTCTTTCGCACTATCATGGTTAACGACCATGCCCCGACAGCTACGGACCTACAAATAGGCTTGGTGCAGCTATCCTGTGAGGTGTTATAGGGTTTATACACCACTGTGTTGAAAGAGATCTGCCACCGTGCCCAGACTGCATGGCAGCAGCGTGAAATAACCCCGGAAGTTCAGGCACAACGGGTTGCATTGATCACAGAAGCAACAAATATTATTAAGGAGCAGCTTACTCTAGGCACTCAGTTGGTCGACGTGGCTATGTAGCTCTGGAAAACGGTCCGGTTCCACTCCATGCTTTATCATGTCCAGGACGAATTATGACAGACGGAAGCTGATTTCGATCAGGTCGAAGCTACCTTGCCTTCCCTCTTCCCTGCGTAGCATCTAGCCATCTTAAAAACCCGCAACACCTTCATAGACACGATTTCAGATCTCCGCCACACCAAGCATGTTGTCATAAAGCGCTTGAAACCATGGGGCGATGCTGCATACCAAATTTCTCAGGATGCTCAGCATGACATCATGCGCCTCCACCGGATATTAGAGCAGGTTACCACGGTTCTGGATGACCTTACCTCCCTGAAGCTTGTCAGTATCGCACAACGAGCTGCTGCCCAAAGTCAGGAAGTGCTCCCTCCTCTCATCATCGCTCTCAACACATTGCATGCGCAAATAGAGACCGCACCACTGCCATGACTTAGGACAAGTCACAAGATTGTGTTGGGGGACTGTTGGAACAGGATCTCCTACGAGCTACGAAACTGGTCCAATTTTGAATCATTTTGATTAGATTTAGTCTAGTGCAGGGGTTTTGGGATGGGTCAAAGCCCCGAAAGCATTGTAATGGGCAAACGGGTAAACCAGGGGTCCGAAAACCATGGGTTGCGGACCAAAGGAATGTTTAGGCTAGATTATTATAAATAGAGGAAAATTTTGTATATTAAGGTAGAGAATGAAGAGTTATTGATGCGAACTGTGATTTAAGATATCTGTTTGGGTGTTTGGGTTTTGGGGAATGGACTCCTGCTGGCTGTGTGCGAAGAGATCCAGAGTCCAGCTGTGTGCGGATCTTGCTGCTGTGTGCGCAGGCTGGGAAGGGTATTGTAAGAAGGACTGATGAATTTATGAATAAGAAAGGTCTATAGAGAACTGAATCTATGTGTATTGTTTTTGTGAATCATTGGTAATTACTGCATTATGCGCATTTTATATTCAAGCTGCGAAATATCTGTGTAAGTGTGTTTTCTGTAGCTGGATCTGTCTGTTCTGTTTATGCAATATTGTGCTACTGTCATAAAAGTATATAATTATAGACCTAGTGCACATGGATGCAAATAGAGACCTATTGACCCTGTGCAGAAATAGGCGATCTGGGTATCACAGGACCGAACACAGCTCTACTTGCCTTACCTATCCTTTCTCAGGGTGCGGAAACCTGGTTCTAGCACCCACCCATACTACTTCGGGTGAGACTTTAACCTGTGCAAGCAAGTCACTGCCAAAAGGGCCAGTAATATAGGGGTTTTTTGGCAAACCTTGAACTCTGAACCTGGGTCAGGATCCCTTGAGCCAACAAGTAAACAAAATCCACCTTCAATGATTAGGACAACAGGGCACATAGAGTACTTGAAAGGATCCACTCTGATGTCTGTAGACCTTTCTCGACAGCCTCCACTACCAAGAACAGGTATTATGTTATACTTGTAGATGATTTCTCACGAAAGCGTTGGATCTTCTTCATGCAGAAGAAAGATCATACATTCTCCAAGTTTTTTGAATTTAAAAAACTTGTTAACAAAGAAAATGGTAAGAAAGTGAAGGCTCTCAGGAGTGATAATGGAGGTAAGTACGTGTCAAATGAATTTAAAACTTTATGTGCAAAGGAAGACATTTGACGGGAGTTGAAAACACCCCACAACCCACAACAAAATGGGGTTGTTGAGAGGAAGAACAAAAATATTGTGGGAGAAACAAGGGCGATGTTGCGTGACCAATGCATGCCACTACATTTGTGGGTTGAAGCATGCAACACAACGGTCTATTTGCAGAATAGGAGTCCTCGTCAGATTCTTAGGATGAGTACAAAAAAAGAAGCCTTTTTAGGGAAGAAACTAGTTGTGTCACACTTCAAGATCTTCAAAGCATTAGTATATTTCCATGTCTCTAAGGAATCGAGTAAAAACTTAGATCCAACAATAGAGTTGGGGATATTTGTGGGGTACACAGAAACACCTCACAACTATCGTGTGTATTTTCCATCCCTCAGAATGAATATTGTTCGAAGGGATGTGAAACTTGATGAGGAGAAGGCAATGAGGTGTTCTCTTGAAAGGGAGCTTCAGTTGCATTCAGATCGGGAGCTTTTGGTTCCAAAGGAAGAACCTCAGGAAGTTTTGGAGAAGCCATAAGAAGAGGAGTAGAGAGTGGAGACAACCACTCAAGTAGTGGCAGCTAGGGAAGGAAGGAAATAAACGATGGAAGCTGACAGATTATTGTAGGACGCTAGAGAGAATGTGGGAGCACCCACTTCACAACGCAGAAAAATGATGTCACCAAACTAGTACACTAGCTACATGGATTTTATGATTGAGATAGTAGAGACAGAACCATCGTCATTCGAGGAAGAAATAGAGCATCATGTATGGGTTGATTTTATGGTAGATTAATACAATTCCATTGTCAAAACCAGTGTTTGGGAAATGGACCCATGACTGGAAGATAAGTTAGTGGTGGGTTTGATATGGTTGTACAAAGTGAAGCATGCGACAGACGAAAGCATAGAGAAATACAAGGCCATATTTTTAGCCAAGGGGTTCTCTCAAGTTGAGGATATTGAATATGAGGAGACCTTTTCTCGAGTAGAAAATTACTCTTCCATTAGATTAAGTATAACACTGTTTGTGCATATGGGGTGGAAGATATACCAGACGGATGTGAAGACAACACTCGTCAATTGATTTATTGAGGAGGAGGTGTACATCGATAAAAAATAAGGTTTTGATACCTTTGATAGATAGTCACATGTGAGCAAACTCAAGAAAGCATTATATGGATTGAAGAAAGCACCCAATTCTTGGTACACCAGGATCGATAGCTATCTCACCGGTTTGGGCTTCACCAAAAGTGAAGCAGATGCAAACCTCTATCATTTTTTGGTAGAAGGTAAATAATTGATTATTTTCTTATATGTTGATGATTTGATTTTAACTAGTGATGAAAAACTGACTAGTTCTTGCAAGGACGACCTTGCAAGAGAGTTTGAAGTGAAGGACATGGGTCTCGTGCACTATTTCATCATAATGGAAGTATGGAAAGGAGAAGGGGAATTGTTTGCCTCTTAGGGAAAGTATGCCAACGATATACTTCAGAAGTTATACATGCAGTATTTCAAGCCCATGGAGACACCTCTAGCAACCAATTAGAGGAAGGAGGATGCCACTTCAAGTGAGGAAGTGGATGCTACTGTTTACAGGATGTTGGTGCGTTCACTCATGTATCTTGTGAACACATGGACATACAAGTGCTATGCAGTCAACAAGTTGAGCCAAGCTATGGTTTGACCCACCAAATCATTTTTTAGGGCTACTAAGAATGTTCTACAGTACCTCAGAGGCACTCTTTAGTTTGAACTATGGTAAAGATGGACAAATGGAGTGAAGCTATGTGGCTTCACATATGTAATATCCCAAAAGGGAGAATGCAGTAATACTTTACACAATATAAGAACTTACAGCAAGATAAACAATAAATCTTAAGACAACATCAAAATTTACAGAGAAGCTAAGCCATTTTATTAGATTGGAGAATAATCAGTTACACAATGTACAAAATAGTAGATCTAGCCAAAAATTTGGTCTAGAATCACCCAGAAAGCATGCTACAACAGGTACAGCATAACTGGAGAGGCACTGAAGCAAATACTGCGTTGTCCCTTCAGAAGAATATGAACATATAGTTGCAGGCTAAATATGAAAATGCAGATCTACTAAAAACTAGAGCTCAGATGATGCCAAGATTCAAGATCTGGCCGATGTGATGGATTCCCAAGATAACCTAGAAAGGATTTTCCACATCTACAACTTTCGAAAAATCACCTCTCTAGGGTTTGATCCTTGATTTGCTGGGAAATATAGATCTGAAGCTAGATCTGAAAAATAGATGGCTGAAATATGATATTAGATCAAATCTAAGCTTGAAGGGTTGATCCCTTCTTCAGATATATGAGCTAGAAGCTCTAGATCTAGCTTCTCAATCCTCCAATGATGATTGTAGCTGCTACAACACAACTGCCTATAAAAACTGTGTTGTGGGGGAAAGAGGGGCCTTATTCCTGCTGAAAAATGTTGCAATAAAATCCAGGCTAATGGAAATACTGATGGAAATGTGAGGGAATGATCCCTCCAGGATTGCTAGCTGAAATACTAGCAACTTCCTTCCTCCTTTTAGATCTGCAAAATGAACAGTGTTATTCCTGAAGGGAATATTGCTGCTATGAGGTAAATAACTTTTGGCCTGATGCCAGATCTACAATGAAGCTCTGGGAATATGATCTTTAAGCCCAAGGTGATAGGAATAATCCCTCACCAATTCTCTAGCTGAAGTACTGAATACAACGTCCTCCTTCCAAACTGATCTTCAGAAATTTGCAATATCTAAATATGAGTGTTCTGCAGAAGTAGGAAAAGGAGTTGGAACTTAAAGCCTGATATATAATGAAGTACAATCCTCTTTCTAGAGATTCTCTAAGAAAGAGGTGGGAATCCCGACTAGGAACACCCTGTGCTAAACAACACCTGCAATATCTGCTAAACAACCCAAGAAAGCAGTGGAATGTCACATGACAATTCCAGATCTAAAAAGATCTTACATCAAGAAATAATCAGCATGCCCTCATCCTTGCCTTCATCTTTTTTAAATAACATTTGAGCCTTCCCAAGCCTTGGCCCTCCTCTATACTATGATGTCACATGTGGACAAGATACTCCAAGTTGGACTGTGTTGTTTGACCAAACCAACCATCATGTCTAGGTGCAATGTACACCTTCCATCAAGTGTGCCTTTTTGGCACAACGTCCTCCATGAATGTCCCATTATCTTTGACATCTTCAAGATCTTATTTGATTGAATCATCCTCTGTTTGATTCCTTCAAGATCTTAGTTGACTGTGTCAACCTCCATGATCTATCTCATTAATGAGACAGGTTCTCCAATTTCATTCACATTAGTAGTTGCTCAACTACCTTGTTATGCAGATCTAGGCTAGATTACCACATTCACACACACAAAGTGGATATTTGTTCATATTGAGGATTTTGGGTCCCTCCACCCTTTTATTTACTTAATTCATTAAGAAAATCAAGGACTCTAATATTCCAAATATGATGTGAAAATTTGGGAATATTAAAATCCCCCCCGGCAAAATGTTGCTTGTCCTCAAGCAACTCCAAAAGGAGATGCAAGAGTGTCTATTCCCTCCCAATTGGCATCCACATAAGGAAGGCTTCCTCCATTTGCTGCAATGTATTATGTGTTTTTGGTTCCAAAGTTGTCTTTTAAAAACATAAAGAATGACCTCCAACTGTTTGGTTAGATGTCCTCCTTCCATCATGAAGTACCAAGTGACAACCATATGATGTCCAACATCATCATCATTACATGAGGTGCATAATATAAGGTGGATCTCTTCACAAAGGAAAAGCTCCATCACACAATATATGTCTCCATCCCATGTTTTATGAATTAGATTGAGCATTGATATGCTCTCATACTTAGCCCTGTTGGCTTTGTTGGATCCAAGCATCATTCCAATGTTATGCAAAAGAAGAAGGAAAGGAGTTATATGGGTAGACAAAGATGTCAAACCATATTCTCCTAAGAGTAACCACCGGAGTAAGGCCCTTTGTTTCCATCCTCCATATCCTCCATGTAAGATGGACAAACCAAAATCCCCCAAAAGCAACCAAAGAAACAAGAGATCTTGCTCCTTCCTCTCCTCCTCATGTGCATCATGAAGAAAAAGCATACTAATGGACACATGGAATGTCACATCAGCCCAATACAAGGGAACATCATCAATGCACATCATGAGAGCATCATGCCAAGATTTACCCAAGACAAAACACAGACATAGGAGATGTCATGTGGTGGCCAATCTCTCTCAAGTGAAACCAAAATGAACATGCCTTCTTTTGCTGCATTCTTTCATTGATACACAAGGCATGAATCAAAAAAATATGAGCTATTGGGTGGTAACCATACTCACCCAAGAGCAGCCAGCGCAGCCATGCCTCCTTCTTCATTTCATAAGTGTTCTTCAAGGCATGGATCAAATAAATAGGAGCCTTTTGGTAGTGACAAGAACCTCCCAAGGGAAACCAACGTAACCAAGCTTGCTGGCCCATGTAAATCTGCAAGTGGTCATGCAACCCCTTGCTTATCTTCCTTATCCACTCACCCCAATATGGAAGATGAGTGATGTGCTGCATAATCATGGTATCCTCCCTTTGTAGAATACCATCTTCCCCAAACTGATGAATAACTTTGCACTCCATGAAATGTTGAAGTGCACCTCCAATGAGATCTCTTAATGAGACCTTCTTCTCATCCTGTTAGCCATCAGTAAATTTTTTCAGAGCAAATGATGGTTAAAAATAAGTCCTGAGCCTTCAAGAGATTGTTTTCATGTAAAACTGCTCATTCTTGAAGATTTCTTGTGCTGTCCAAGCTCAAAGAAGTAATATTCACTGTTGTTTCATTGAAAAAATCCACCAAGAAACCATGTTGATATTCAAAAAGACTGTACTTAGGCCATTTCCCATCATTTTCTAAAGCCTTTTTCATTCATTATTTTCTCTTATTCAACCTTCTTTTCCCCTGAAAAATTCCTTTTCTCCTTCTCATTTACCCTTCATTATCCTTAAAAATTCCCAAAATCCCTTTTTAAGCTATGAAACTCCTTTTTATGGTTTAAAAACCCCATTTTTGCCTATTGGAAGCTAAAAAAAACCCCTAAAAAGAACCTTTTATTGGCCTAAAAAACACCCTTTTTTGTAACACAGGCTTTAGCCCCTTCCGGCTTAGCCCCCAGCCCCCTTTTCTGTCATGTGACCTAACTCCCACGACCCGGCGCTAAAAACCTTAGCCCTAGCCCCTGTCGTTCCCTTCCTCCCTTTCATTCTTTTCCCTTCCTCCCTTTCATTCTTTTCCCTTATCACTGCCTTGTCACTCTGCAAAACAATCCCAACCATTGATCTTTAAAGATCAACGGCTATCATACTGCCTCTCCCATCCTTTGATTGCCCGACCAATATATATATCCATTACCCCTATTAATAGATCTCCGTCATTGATTCATTTAATCCGATGGCCCCGATCTAACCCGACCATCCAGCAACCTTTCCGCTCCACAACAAAAAGCCACGTCACCATATGGGGCCTACCATCCAATTCAAAAATTCTCCACCAGTCACAAGCTGCCACATGGTTCCCACTTGCTCTCCGCCCGCGTAGCTTCTCCATCGCGCCCGATCCGCATCGTCGGATCTCATCCCCCTCATCCGACGGTTGTGGCAACATATTGCACAATTTTTGTGCCCAGATTTTAACACTCCAAATTCACGCAATACTGGCGGTATCGAAAAAGCCACGCGACATAATACAACTGGATCACATTTGATTCGACTAAAACCACTTACCACCCGAATTGAACGCGATAACCGCTCACAGTATTTTCAAACAGCCTTTACCCATTTTCACTCCAAAATTCAAATTTAAACCTTTTTTTGCAGGTTTTTCCTGTAGAAACCCTTTGCCTGCATATTCACCCCCTCCGCACCGCTCCGCCAGCCTCCTAAGAAGATTTTCCCAAACTCGCAGGTTTTTTATAACGTATCTTATGGTTTTTGCAAGTTTTTGGTGGTGGTTTTTAAGGCAGAAGCCCTCACAAATTTCACGAAGAAACATGGTCAAGGATTGCCTCATCCGAAGCCCAGACAACACAAAAAAGGAGTCGCAAGGTTTCATTTACAATTAATCAGTACTATATGAGAACATGTTTATACTATTAAACCCTTAGCACACCCAAAGGAAATCCTGCACACTGCAAAACAAAGAAAATCAATAAAGTAAACGAAAGGAATAGAGAGTTAAAGGATTAAAGGTTTAATCTAGCAGCTTGAAGGTTTATACACAGTGTCAGGAATTGAAATATCAAAAAGCCGAGGATTAAGGATTTTAAACCTACAGCTAAGGAAACCAGGAAAGGGCAAAAGGTAGATGAAAAAGCCCAAAACAGTCAACACAATCAGCAAAAGCACAATTGA
The DNA here is from genome assembly GCA_034641835.2 of Pinus albicaulis. Classification (NCBI taxonomy): domain Eukaryota; kingdom Viridiplantae; phylum Streptophyta; class Pinopsida; order Pinales; family Pinaceae; genus Pinus; species Pinus albicaulis. Next base: position 879,394,764 of record CM076569.1, on the reverse strand, counting down.
AGACCGAAGTAGGATGAAAAGGCATAATCAGCCTTAAAAGCAGAATCAAAGTCCTAAGCAGTGTTTAAAAGCCACCATATCAGCATAAAATCAATGAAGGAGCCTCCGAATGCCACATTATTGAGGCTATAACTCCTCAAATGTCACCTGGGGACTTATTTCATTAAAAGAGTGCATATTCATTAAACAGTCAAGGATATTTTTAAAAAAGGTAGCTCAACATTAACTGCCAACCTACCAACAAAAAACCCTCAAAGTCAACAAATGAAACTGAAGGTGATTAAATTTAATGTAAAATTGATTAAAATAGAGATGAGCATTCGAAATCTTCTCTCTTAGGCCCCTCAAAGGTCAATAAGCCATTACTCTGTATTAATTGAACAAATGAACCCTTCTTACACTCCACCTCCTCTTTCTTCTATAAATACTTCTGTAGAAGACAGTATAGAGGTTGGTCTCTGGATATCTGTTGTATGTAAATTTGTGAAGCTGTTGTAGCTCTGTTTTGTAACGGAAGACACATAAGCTGAGATAAGAAGTTTGTAGCTGTAGAGACCCATTGGACTTGAAGATTGTAACTATTTTGAACATCAAATACAAATAGCTGATTTATGGGATCCTGGTCTATGTCAATGGTGATGTGTTTCTCACTGTAATTGTCAATTTCCTTTATGTTTTCATTCTGTCCATTTTTGTCTGATAAAGAACAACAAATATAGATTAGGATTTACTTTTGAAGTACCCTAAGTCTCACTGATAAATCTTTATCCTTTATGTTTTTTGCTAATTGTTTATTTGAAGATGATTCAATAGAGTATAACTAGTGAAGTGTTGGTAAGCCCATATTTTTTGAGTACAACTTGAGATGTTGTCTTTGGATGTTCTTGATAAGTCTGCTAATTAAAGATTGAGCTAGAGAAGTCTATGGTTAGCCATGTTCTCTAGTTTCTTCTCCAACAATTGCTTTGAAAATTTCCCTTAAGAGTATGTTAAAAGCAGGCTAGTTCAAAAGTACTTACCTGATCTTATACTTCTTTTTATGTTTATCATTAATGTTTTCCTTTGAGAATATGCTGAAAGTAGGCTAATTTAAAAGTATTTACTTGATCTTAAGCTGTTCTCTATTTTTAAAATTCTTTTTCTTGAAATTACATCAAAAGTAGGTTAGTTTCAAAGTACTTACCTGATCTTAGATTACTTTTTGTGTTTTTCCCTTAAGTACATACCAAAAGCAAGCTAGTTTCAAAGTACTTACTTGATCTTAGGCTGTTCTTTGTACCCTCATCTGTTTGATTTCCCTCACTCCACTTCTTAGTGTTTCATTCCATAAAACCAACTTAAATAGATCCTTTGACATAGATGACTTGCCCCATGGACCACTCTTGAACCTTGTTGTTCGATTAAACCCTCTTATGACTCCATAGCCCAACGGATGGATGCTGCTCCTTGCCTATCTTATCAGCTGAACCATTCTTCCACATACTCACACCTTCACCCTTCATGTAGACTTCCTTCATCTTCATGTTATCCTACCCAACCAAAACAAAACAAACAACCTTGTTCTTCATAACTAGCCTAAAATCATATTTGAAGCCTTAAAGATCATATTCTTGAACACATATATAGAGAGATCCCTCTCTGAATCTAGGATGGCTATATCCTTAGATTCCAAAGTGGTTTTGATGTAGGCTCTGCAGTGTTTTTACTTGCCAATCTTGCAAACTACAGAGACCTAACACATCCATGGCCTTCCAAAACCAATGAGGTTCTGGATCTGATGTAGGTAGAAGTTTCTCTTTGAGTTGTGAGATGCTCATTGAGAAAGTGTCATCAAGAAAGGAGAAAAGGTTTATCATATCTAGATGTCTACCATTTATCATCTTTACCTCCATTGCTTCATGAGTGAAGCTACCTTCATAATGCTCCAAGAATAATGGGGCCTCACCATTATCACTGCTTCTAAGTGACAACGTTGTAGATCTGCAAGGTAATACATAAACTGTCTCAAAGAAAGGTACAATATTGATCTCACAACCAGTCATTGTACAAAGGATTATGCTCATCCCTCCTTCTGAAACTCTACACTTCAACTCAAGAGGTTGAATGTAGCTCATCCATGACAAAATGGGATAGCTTTTCATCTCCTCCTTGATTAGATCAAGGGTCCTCTGTGCTGTGATATGTTGCTGCTTCAAATCAGCACTATGTTCTAACCCTTGGCTATGCATTGTCCCTAATGGCATGTCCCCATAAGTTTCAATAAGATCTACTGAAACAATAGGTGATGAATGTGTATGCATACCTTGGATCAAATGATATGTGGGAACCTCTTGAAAGAACACAAGAGTTCCTCCAATTGGGACAATAGTGCCTCCAACTGCTGGTAAGAGTGTTGGTTGCTCTTCTCCAGGTGTACTAGCACTGGAATTATCCTCCTCCTCATGCATCTCCTGAATCATGCATGGGACTCTTTGTGTCAAGAGATCAAGACTATCTTGTAAATATGCAAAATTTTCTTCTCCAGATGCAAGTACTTCTGTAGTTGGTGGTGAATGTAGTGACTTCTTGTCCAGAGTGACAAGATTGACAGCCTCCTCCTTGGGAAATGTCTCTTTGTAGAACATCTCTGTCTTCTTCACTTCAAACTTCTTTCTCAACTTGTGAAAGAAATCTGAATATTTAGTCACCTTTGCATGCTCCATGTGACAAAACCACCAATCATTGGCTTCATCTAAAATATGAAGTGCTGCAATTTGAACAGCCTCTTCTTCAACTACAGGATGTAGTCTGAAAAATGCATCTAACTCTCTCCTCCAAGCCTTAACAGCGCTTAAGGAAGATCCATCAAATGTAGGCAAATAGAATCTATTATGCATCTTTCTTCTATTGCTGTTATAGGATCCTCTTTCTTCTTTGATTTTGAAGAATTTTTGGAGAGTTAGATTCTCCTTGAATGCTCTAGACTGTGATTTGTACTATTCAAGATATATACTGAGAGTCTCATGAGTCTCAGGTTCATTCCTTCCTTCATTTCTATACCCTTCACCTTCTTCAAAGAAAGTGGGCATAGCAGATCTATGAGGATATCTAGGATTCTCTGGTTTTCTTCTTTGCTGATAGGAAGTGTTGGGGCCTTCCTCATCACATCTTCTTCTTAGATCTTCTTGCTACCTTGCCTCTTTCATTTGATAGACCTCCTTGGAGAGATCTTGCATAGATCTACAGAAATGAGTGGCAGAATTTTCTTCCTCCATGATATATCTCATCTATCTGCTTCTTCTTAGATGCAAAAGATGAAGTGTCCACAATTTGAGCCAAATATCATGCTCTGATACCACAGTAATATCCCAAAAGGGAGAATGCAGTAATACTTCACACAATATAATAACTTACAGCAAGATAAACAATAAATCTTAAGACAACATCAAAATTTACAGAGAATCTGAGCCATTTTATTAGATTGGAGAAGAATCATTTACACAATGTACAAAATGTGAGTACATCTAGCCAAAAAGTTGGTCTAGAATCACCCAAAAAGCATGCTACAACAAGTACAGCGTAACTGGAGAGGCACTGAAGAAAATACTGTGATGTCCCTTTAGCAGAATATGAACATATAGTTGTAGGCTGAATAGGAAAATGCAGTTCTACTCAAAACTGGAGCTCACATGATGCCAAGATTCAAGATCTGGCCAATGTGATGGATTCCCAAGATAACCCAGAAAGGATTTTCCAGATCTACAACTTTGGAAAAATCACCTCCCTAGGGTTTGATCCTTGATCTGCTGGGAAATACAAATTTGAAGCTAGATCTGACAAATAGATGGCTAAAATATGATATCAGATCATATCTGATCTTGAAGGGATGATTCCTTCTTCAGATCTATGAGCTAGAAGCTCTAGATCTAGCTTCTCAATCCTCCAATGATGATTGCAACTGCTACAACACAACTGCCTCTAAAAACTGCGTTGTGGGGGAAAGAGGGGCCTTCTGCCTGCTGAAAAATGTTGCAATAAACTCCAGGCTGATGGAAATAATGATGGCAATGTGAGGGAATGATCCCTCATATTATTGCTAGCTGAAATACTAGCAACTTCCTTCCTCCTTTTAGATCTGAAAAAGCATTATTCCTGAAGGGAATATCGCTGCTAGGAGGTCAATAAATTTTGGCCTGATGCCAAATTTGCAATGAAGCTCTGGGAAGCTGATCTTTAAGCCCAAGGTGATAGGAATAATCCCTCACTAGTTCTCCAGCTGAAGTACCAAATACAACTTCCTCCTTCCAAATTGATCTTCAGAAATATGCAATTTCTAAATATGAGTGTTCTGTAGAAGTAGGAAAAGGAGATGGCACTTAAAGCCCGATGTATAATGAAGTACAATCCTCTTTCTAGAGATTCTCTAAGAAAGAGGTGGGATACCTGACCAGGAACACCCTATGCTAAACAACACCTGCAATATCTGCTAAACAGCCCAAGAAAGTAGTGGAATGTCACATGAAAATTTCGGATCTGAAAAGATCTTACATCAAGAAATAATTAGCATGCCCTCATCCTTGCCTTCATCTTCTTTAAATAACATTTGAGCCTTTGGCCAAGCCTTGGCCCTCCTCTAGACCGCGCTGTCACATGTGGACAAGATCCTCCAAGTTGGACAATGACGTTTGACCAAATCAACCATCATGTCTAGGTGCAATGTACACCTTCCATCAAGTGTGCCTTGTTGGCAAAACGTCCTCCATGAATGTCCCATGATCTTTGACATATTCAAGATCTTATTTGACTGAATCATCCTCTATTTGATCCCTTCAAGATCTTAGTTGACTGTGTCAACCTCCATGATCTATCTCATTAATGAGACAGGTTATCCAATTTCAGTCACATTAGTATTTGCTCAACTACCTTGTTATGCAGATCTAGGCTAAATTAATCCACATTCACACACAAAGTTGATATTTAATTCATATTGAGGATTGTGGGTCCCTCCACCCTTTTATTTACTTAATTCACTAAGAAAATAAAGGACTCTAATATTCCAAATATGATGTGAAAATTTGGGAATATTACAACATATGCAGATTGGGCGGGGGGTCCATCAGATCGGAAGAGCCCATTAGGAGGAATTTTTAGTGTTGTTTCCATAGTAATTTCTTGGTACAACATGAATTAGAGATCTGTGGCACTCATCTTAGTAGAATCAAAGTACATGGTTGCCATTCAAGCAACATGTGAGGAAATGTGATGAGAAAGATTCTTGTTGGGTTATTTTTTTAGATGATGGATCCTACTATCATTTACTGTGATAATTAGAGTTGCATCAAGCTCTCTGAAAATCCAGTTTTTCACAATCGATCCAAGCATATAGATATTTTTATGCATCCAAAAGGCCGCTTTTACCCACAATACATAGAAACTTTAATAAGTCTGTTGTTCCCAAGATTAATATCCATTAAAAGAGTATACGCGTGCAGAACTATGGTTTTATGGTCCCACACAAATACAAACCAATCATAGTGGAGTCGCACTTCACGACTTATTAAACTTTCCACTTCATATTGAACTTCATATCTCTTGTCGCAAGCTTTTGAGTTTAGCAATAACTGTATTCCTTATCCCGTGCGATATGTGATATGCGCGCATTGCATCGCAACTAACATAATTGATGCAGGAGCAATCTTTGAAACTTATAAGACCCATGAGTCTTATTTCACATTTAATAAAGGGAGTGGGTTACCTTAATCATTTATTTATTTTCCTAATTTTAGTTCAGTTTGAAGAAATTTAATTATAATTTGATTAATGGAGAATATCTCTTGAGTTGTGGGGATGAGTGATAAATCCTTGGAATAGTGAGGATTTGAGGGATTTAAAATTCTAATCTAGGATTTTGTTGAGTAAAAGAATGGAGCTGAAGAGATATTTTAGGAGAGAGTGAGAGATTGTTAGATCTTAATAAAATTGGTACATGAATCCTTCTTTTTATAAATTGTAAGCTTTTTGAAGCATTTAGGGAGAAAAAGAAGAAGCTATAGGTTAGAGGTTAGAGAGAGGCAGAGATGATGGCCCAGACTTATTAATGGGCTCCTATGGAGGATAATTGATAACAATCGAGTATGATTGTTTCTCTTTTGTAAATATTTATTAAAATTACCAAAAATATAATGTGTAGACAATTGATGAGTCAAGCTTGGTTATCTATGTAAAATTGTGAATTCATTCCTGGTTAAGTTGTATTAATAGACCATAGAATGTTTTTTATTTTGAATTTGAGTGATCATTTAGTTATTTTGTGTTAACAGTTTTGATAAACCATTGAATTTTATTGTTTGGAGTTAGTATATAAATGATTGTTTAAAACCGTGCACTGACACGAATTGAGCGAGTTTGACATTTTGAATTAATTAATTGATCAGTCAGAAGCAAGCATAAAGGGTTTTATAAGTGGACGAAGGAAGACTTAGAGTTATTTTCCAAAGCAGAGAATGCGGGTTTTTCCCCAAATTTCTAGAGGTTCAGAACAAAAGCCTGAAGGATAAAGGGTTTGTAAATGATTTTGATTTGAATTTGTAGTGATTAGTTCTATATTTGTACGATGAGGTTCCAATTGAGAGGAGAACATCGACCACATTATTCTGAAGGTAGAAAACCGTGAGTTGGGTGATAGTAGGCGGAACCGGGAAGCTGTATTCAAAATAGCAAATGGTATATTGCAGAGCCCCAAGATGGTAAGAAGTATTTTTCTAAATTCTGTGATTAAATTTGGTGGTGAACGTAGCCTTAGAAAAACCACCTATATCGCATGATTTCAGAAGATTAATCATCGGGCTAGTTGACACGCGATAGTGTGATAGCCCTTGGATTGGTTACTGAACCAACGGTGGAGAGACCTCAACACTATTTCTCATTTTGAAATGAATAAGTCAGAATTGCAATTTCAGTTGGAATTTTGATTGCGATGGTGTGATAAGGATTAGCCCTGAAAAGTGTGTTGGTCACATGTCGACGAAGGTTTAAAGGTGAGCAGGAGTTAAGTGGTAAAGAGGAAGCGTTAAATTGGAAGGGCACTAACTTTATAACATAAATATTTATTTTGGATTCAAACAGAGAACCCATAAACCACGTCGAAAGGTATTTGCAGAATAAATATTTTACTATATGGTTCCGGTAATAAAATCTCCGCTTATGAAGTTAAATTATTTGCATTGTCCTGAGAAATTAGCGGGGTTGGTATTTGGTCTTACATTAAAATTGGGGTTAACTATTAACCCTGCATCATTTGGTATCAGAGCGAGACTAATGCTCTATGGAATTGGTTGAAATATTGAATTTTATTCTCAACATGTATATGGTTTACATTGTAATGGAACCGGATATAGAGGGAGAACATGACACAAGAGATTGTATGCAAAGAGGATTCTAAGATATTGTAGGTAATGAGGACTTCAACATTTCATCAAAGGAAAATTGTGGAAAAGATTTGAGAAAGACAAAATCAGGTAGAGGTTTTGCAGGTTTTAAAATGTGTATGAGAGTGCAAAGTAGCAACAGAAGTTTCAACCATGTAGTTGTGACAAAGAATTGAATGAAGAAATTGCAGCATAAATGTTGTAAGGAAATAAAATGAATATGGATGTAATCAGCAAGAAAATAAATTTAGTCGAAAGAAGAACTGAAGTACAGACAACGAAAATTAAAGCAGCGTGTGTATTGTCCAAGCCAATGGAAGCTCAAAGAGATAGATCATTTGAATATATCTCAAGTATGAGTTATATTTTGATGTTTAGTTCCATTTGAATTTTTTTTATAAGGAATAGAATGATAAACAGCAACACACAGTAGAAAACTGTGTAAAAAGAGAGAAAAGTTGTGTTAGTGGCAGTGAACCTAAATATTCCAGCCAAAGGTTGGACATGGAGGACAGTTAAAGTGTTCTCAAGAGAAGGTGAGTTAAGGATATAAGCCTAGAGAGAGAAGAAGAGAGTGCTCAAGAGGTTCCAGAGATAGAGAACCAGTGCTTGCCAAAAGCCCAGAGAAGGGATTGGTGAGGTAAGTGGCAGTAGGGAGGAATTGTTGTTGCAGAGGCTTAGTGCAGCTCATAGTGAGTGAGGAACTCATAGAGATGAAGGAGAAAGTGACTACTGATAGTCATAACATGGGTTTAGAGAGAATCCACGACAAAAGAGAGAAAGATGCCAAGGAGAATGGCAAAGGAAAGGAAATGAGTCAAAAGGTAATTGACAGAGAAATTGCAGAATCGAAAGCAAGTATTGATGTGATAATAATGCTGCTATAAATGTGTGAGAAGGGCCAAAATTATGGTTGGACTATGAAAGAAAGAAGATAAAGTGGAATTTGTTGCAAAAACAGATGAAGAGGAGAATGTATATCATATTAAGAGAGGAACTTAGAGCAGTTGAGTTGGAGATGGAAGATGACTATTATAGACCTGAGCAAGAATATTACCTTGCTAAGGAAGGAATCATTGATGAGTTTCTGAACTGTTGGACAAGTTCAAATCAGTAGAGAGATGTGATGATTGAGACATCAAAGAAGGAGGGGCCTAGAATTTTTGAAACTGATGATTTGTGTATGTATGCAGGTGATGAACAACCTTTACAAGATATATTTATGTAGGTTGCTGAAGAAATGAAGATTTTAGAAGAGATGGTTGTAATGGAACAATTCTTGATTGAACATGTGTTAAAAAACACTAAAGATGGACAATTCTTGAAGACTACTAAGAAAGTTGAAGACGATGAATTTAGTAAGACTTGGCGAACAGATGGCAGAGATTCTAAAGACAAAAGGAAATTACAAATTTCAAAAGGAGTAGAAAATAGGTATGAATATAGCCTTATGACAAGATCAAACAAGAGTCTATGTACAATGCAAACACTTGAGGCAATGGGATTATCTCTTCCATTTCTATTCAAAAATTATGAACCTGTATTGATAGTTAATGGAAAAGAAATTGTCTTGGAAAGACATAGTGGAGCATTAATGGAAAGGACTCTTACTAAATATTGTACTATGGAAGATAGTATAATAGAGATTTATAAAAAATAATTTCATCCAAGGAGGTATAGTTAGTCCAGAAAAGGCTATGAAGAGGAGAGGAAAAGAAGGCAACCAAGAACTTAAGAATAGGTTGGCAGAGGCTAGTGCACAATAGAAATTTAAAGACAGTGTTATTTGTACAAATTGAAAAATGATTAAAGGTGAATTTAATCAGAAAATTGGAAAGAGACAGGTAATCTCAAAGGATGAAGGTAAGGATGCTTTCATAAATTATGCAATTGTAGTGAACAACAAAGGGGTTCAATGGAAGGTGATATTCATGGTATTGACAGTAATTTTTACTGTTGTAAAAGGAACTTTATGGTGGAATGAAACATCTATTGTATATGGTGATTTTGTTTCCTATACAGAAACAAAGAGAATTAGAGATTGGCAGATTTTTATTGAAAAGGAAGAGACATGGAAAATACAATTTAGTGTCTTACAGATTTGCAAGGGAGAAAAGGGAAGAATGAAAATAAGTGTGAAAGGAAGGAACGCTAAATAGAAGAGCAGAGAACATAATTCAGAAATTAGACAACATTCAGAGCAAAGTGAAAACAAAGAAGACTTTTTTGAGACAAGACAATATGGAGGAGGATATGACAATTTTGACATGTCATATGTGCATCAAGAGGATGACAAATCAGAGAAATTATGGAACAGAGTTAGTGGAAAATGTAATGCATTTTCTAATTTTTAATTATTAATTGTTGAATGTGTTTTCTAGGATGAAGGACAAACTGCTCTTGGAGATATGTTTGTTCATGAAAACATGAAGAAGTATGTAAATTCTGGAAATGTAGAAAGTCAGTTTTCCTTATGGAGACAAGAAGATGGGAGAAAGAAACTAGTTGACACAGGAGTTCAGGATGAAGGAAGGAGAGTTGGCATATCTCTTAAACAATTCATTGCAGAAGAGAAAGAAAGTTACAGAGGATGTGAAAGTACAGTCCACAAACAGATTTTGTTTTTAATCCAAAGGAGGTTTGAATGTCAAGATTTTATCTTGAGTTTGCAATTAAAAATTTGGATGAACAATTCAGTCATATTTAATATGAATATGGAGGTATTTGAACCAAGTTCAATAACCAAATTATTTGTATCTGATGGAAATATGAAGTTGGAAGGTTATATGTTCTTGTATCAAATAAGAAGCAATCTTCTTTTTAAATTGAGAGGATTCTACTTAAATTATTGGATAGGTGGATGATGAAAACTACAAAGGTGATGAGCATGAGGAATTATCAAAGTCAACAAGTCAAGGAAAGATGGAAGAATATACAGGACAAAATAAAGAAATTGGTTTGTAGACAGAAGAGAATGTTGGTGATTAGGTTAGAAAACACAATGTACAGTCAGGTACAGGACAAGGGAGAATAGATGAAGTTAGAGCTCAATTCTATTAAGGTAATGAAAAAAAAACAGCACACACAGAGGTAGGAAATTATGTTACATAAAGAGATGTTTATGCTGGATATCAACATCAAAACACTATGCAGAGGAGATACTCATGACATAAGAGTAAAAGGACATCCACAATACAAAGTTTGGCATCTAAGAGAAAGAGAGAAGGCAGTAAATGCACCTACAATTGAAAGAGGTCAGACATCCAGTTGAAAGATTAAATCTGATGAAGTTTACAACAGAATCAGTTGGGTGTCTCATGAACAAGAGTCCATGAATTATTTTAACCTGGGAAGTCTGATGCGGGAGCATTCTTCGAAACTTATAATACCCATGAGTCTTATTTCACATTTACGAAAGGAAGTGGGTTCCCTTAATCATTTATTTATTTTTGTAAGTTTAATTTAGTTTGAAGAAATTTAATTATAATTTTATTAATGGATAATATCTCGTGAGTTGTAGGGATGAGTCAGAAATCCTAGGAATAGTGAGGATTTGAGGGATTTAAAAGTCTAATCTAGGATTTTGTTGAGTAAAAGAATGGAGCTAAAGATATATTTTAGGAGAGAGTGAGAGATTGTTGGATCTAAACAAAATTGGTTCATGAATCCTTAATTTTATAAATTGTAAGATTTTTGAAGCATTTAGGGAGAAAAAAAAAATTGAGAGGTTAGAGGTTAGAGAGAGGCAGAGATGTTGGCCCAAAGTTAGTAATGGGTTCCTATGGAGGACAATTGATAACAGTCGAGTATGTATGTTTCTCTTTTGTAAATATTTATTAAAATTACCAAAAATACAGTGCGTAGAGAAGTGATGAGTCAAGCTTGGTTATCTATGTAAAATTGTGAATTCATTCCTGGTTAAGTTGTATAAATAGACCATAGAATGTTTTGTATTTTGAATCTGAGTGATCGTTTAGTTATTTTGTGTTAACAATTTTGATAAACCGTTGAATTTTCCTGTTTGGAGTTAGTATTTAAATGATTGTTTAAAACCATGCATTGACACGAATTGAGGGAGTTTGACGTTCTGAATTAATTAATTGATCAGTCGGAAGCAAGCGTAGAGGGTTTTATAAGTGGACAGAGGAAGACTTAGAGTTATTTTCCAAGATAGAGAACGCGGGTTTTTTCTCAAATTTCTAGAGGTCCAGAATAGAAGCCTGAACGATAAAGGGTTTGTAAATGATTCTAATTTGAAGTTGCAGTGATTACTTCTATCTTTGTATGATGAGGTTCCAATTGAGAGGAGAACATCGACCACATTCTTCCGAAGGTAGAAAACCATGAGTTGGGTGATAGCAGGCGTAACCGGGAAGCTGTATTCAAAACAACAAATGGTATATCGCGCAAACCCAAGATGGTAAGCAATATTTTTTTAAACTGTGCGATAAAATCTGGTGGTGACATGTAGCCTTAGAAAACCCACCTATATCGCATGATTTCAAAATATTAACCGATGGGCTAGTTGACATGCAATAGTGTGATAGCCATTGGATTGGTTACTGAACCAACGGTGGAGAGACCTAAACACTATTTCACATTTTGAAATGAATAAGTTGAAATTACGATTGTAGTTGGAATTGTGATTGTGATGGTGCAATAAGGATTAGCCTCGGAGTGTTTGTCACACGTCAACGAAGGTTTAAATGTGAGAAGGAGTTAAGTGTTAAAGAGGAAGTGTTAAAGTAGAAGGGCACTAACTTTATAACATAAAAATTTGTTTGGGATTCAAACTGATAACCCATAAACCACGTCGAAAGGTATTTGCAGAATAAATATTTTACTATATGGTTCCGGTAATAAAAGCCTGGCTTATAAAGTTTAAATGATTTGCATTTTCCTGGGAAATTATCGGGGTTGGTAGTTGGTCTTACATTAAAATTTGGGTGAACTATTAACCCTACATCAATAACTTACCGACCTTAACACTTTACTACACCACAAGGAAAACAACTTACCATGTGATGTCTTAACCACAAACCATAAAATCGCCGATATGAGAAATTGCTCTAGTTTTAATCTCCACCGTTGGTCTTTGTTAGATCTAATGGTCCACACTTGTGCCTTCGCTAGTCACTTCACTCTTCCGCTTCACATCACAATTCAAACAACTTATTGCATGAGGCCTTAACGCATAACTCAAAAATTCTGTGATGCGCGGTGATCGATGTATGAAACTTCTAAGCCTACACGAACCAATGATTTCACTTGAACCCTTTACACAGAACTCTACTGTGTCTAGACTCTTCTCATCGCCAATCGACTGCTTTGCATACACTGTGAGATATTTTAATACTCAACTCAACATAGAATTAAAACGTGATAATTAACACAGACATGAGAATTAAAACACACAAACACTTGGAATTTATCAGAAAGGTAAATACACAAAGCTGAGCCCTTCGATGGTGTTGAGGAGGTAAATCCCCTCTGCGGACAGAGGTGATCCCTACTAGCCTAGCAGGGGTCTAGCAACAATCGTCAAATGCTACAGTGCAAGTTCCTAATTTCGAATAAATAAACCAACAATGGAGGCCTACCTGGAGTCCAGTGCTATGATTCGTAGAAGAGACAACGTTCCCGTTCCTCAGTCTCGGCAGATCACGAGCCCCACGATCTCCGTGAATGGACACCTGCACATGCAAGAAACAACACGAATAAAAGCATAAAATACAGAATACGCAACTATATATCAGTCAGAAAGGATATAACTCATTATTAACATAAGTGAAAAACAGAGTGGAACCATAACCGATAGTCATTCATTAATAAACAATCGAAAGAGAGTACAACCAATGTTCTGACGCCGCGGTCTCCTTCGGAAGGGTCCCCAGTCGTTCACGTCTCGCAAAGCTCGCCAGGGAAAGGGCAAGCCTCTCTAGAGTCTCTCGACGATAGCCTCCTTACTTGAGTCGTCCTTAAGGGAAGAAAGAGGGCTCTTACAGCACAAAGGCTCTTGGGAATTTGGAGATTCAAAGCTTAGGCACTTCAAGACTAGCTTGCAATGGCAATAGGCAAGCTTTTATAGATGGGGAAGGAGGGAGTTGGGATCCCTATTATTGTGGGATTGGCCCTATCATCAAGGAAGGTTCCATGAGAGGTGGCAAACCACTTCCCTTCCATGGAACTCCTGTAGCCAAACCTCCCAACTCAAGATAGGCAATGGTTTCTGAGTTTGTTGAAACACAACTTCCGCCATCTTTATTTAAAAAACACTCCTTAAATTAGCTAGCGTCACTGCGACTCTGGGACAGAGAGCCAGTTGGCGTGGCCTCTTTGTAGGATTTTCCCCATTGGCGCGAGTGATGAACTGTCTGCCCACGCCAATGCAAAAGGAGATGTTTTCATGGTTTTTTGCAAGGAGATGTCTTTAGGGAAATTGAAGCTCATGTTTAGAGGAATGCATTGATAATGGTTTCAAGGCATGACATTGTTCACAGGTCACAAAATGGGTCCTCCATTGTGCGGGACGGGGAATGGTAGGGACGGTGACAAATTACTGTGTAACAGATGCCCCCTAAAGTATGAGGCCCAAGAGAGAGAGGGGTGAAATGCTTTACGAGAACATGTTCAACTGAAGCCCTGCCATCGGAAAACCTGCGTAGAAAAATACAACTGATATCTCAAGTACATGATGTATATGCGGTATGGGCGCAGCCATCCGAAACAGAGTACACTATAATCCGGATCCAGGGTATGGGCGCAGCCATCCAGCGAGGATCAAATAAATAGACTTAGGTATGGTCGCAACCATCCAATCAGTGAGTCATGTACATAATGATAATAATCCACAATCGCAGCCTGGATTACAACAGACACAATCCAGGGTCTTGCGCTCCATCTCGACCCAAACAAAGTACAAGTTCAAGCATGCGAATATGTGAGCTAAAGTCGAACATGCAAGAACATCTTATGATTACCAGCCAATGATGAGAGCTGTTAACAGACGCGAGAGGAACCACCAATAATGACAATGGCCCTCAAGGTACTACAAGTACAATCTACGGCGTGTGAATCAATGAGATGGCGTCGAACACCCGTAGAATCACTCGATCGGAGGCCAATGATGAAAACCCCACGTCGAATGCGACGAACCTGCCATTGAGGCATGCAGGCTCCAAGGTACCATAAAGGAGTCTCTAGACCAACTTCCTGGATAATGAGCTGAAGTCGACAGGAAGTGACCTTAATCGAAGGTGGGCCATAATTTTTCCCACATCATCGACACGAGACAGAGGAACATGATGTTTTTGTTGTGAATTAGGATCGTATGAGAATCAGAGGAAGGTTGATATTCGCAGAGGCCAACTTCTCTTGAACATATAAACGGCACGACAGTGGACTTGGCAGTATTTGACATCAACGGATCAGAGGTCATGGTGATGAGGAAATGAGCAGATGAGAGGTCAAAAGGGATTATCCAAACCCACGGAGGCAAAGTGAAGAAACGAGATGAGATGTCCCCAACCCAACACGAATGCAGACAAGTGCCATGTTCAAGAGCGACATACTGCCGACACGACAATGATGATGGTTCCATTTTTCCCCCACCATTTCTGGCGAGTACCCCAATTATTTTTGATAACAAGCTTGAAGGGGATAGCATATGCTTGCGATATAAGTCCGCCCTTCGGGCGAATCCATCCTAGTGCATTTAATGAGTCCTAGGAAGGAGAAACTCGGAGAACGTCATTTCGAATATATCCGATGTCATCAGGGTTTAACGAGTCTGGCAAAGGAAGAACTCGGCGTCTTTTCATGTTTAGAGAGTTTGAAAAGACAGCTGAAAAGAAAACTCCACAAGTCCCTTTTCGTAAATAGTTCCCCAGATCCGAAAAGGTAGAAAACAATATCCGGGAAAACCTCCTAGTCGCGACAGGCTAGGGTATTCCTTTTTCGTAATCAATCCATCCCAGCCCGAAAAAGGGTTAAACTTATACTGGGTGGATGTCGATTCGTGTCCATTTTAACGAGATCGAAACGACAAGGGCCTCGGCAATATTTTCATATTTAGAGAGTCAGAAAAGAGCTGAAAGATGACTCCAAAGTGACTTTTTCGTGTATTTACCGAGTCCGAAAAAGTATAAAATACAACTCGTTTCCACCGTTAAAGTCGCAAAAAACCCGCTGCTGCACATACCAAGCAAGCGTAAAACCCATTTTCGACATAACATATTAAAATATTTGATAAAAATAACTTTTAAAACCCATCCTATGTCGAAAAAGTTATAAATATGCCAAAATGGTAAAAACAAAATTACATTTACTATTTACCTTGGTAAAAAGCAGCAGTGGTCCATTTTGGAGTGCAAACTTCTGACAGTGATTGCGACAGATCCGGTTGACCATTCAGATTCTCATCTGCTACAGGTAAGAGGCGCTTCTCTATACTTCATTTCAATCCATTTTTTTGATAGTTTTCCCTCATATATCAGGCTCTGTGGCAACTTTTTGAATTTTTAGGGCTGCGCTCATTGGCGCGGGTATCGGGCATGGACCCACACCAATGGGCTTTTCTATGTAAAGGCCTCATGCCACGTGGCGCGACTGTTCACAAAATAGCTGCGCCAGCGGACGAACCCAAAATTCCACCTAAAAAATCGAAATTTTAATCATTTTAAATGAAATTTGAAGCCTACCAGAGATCTAATTAAGGGTTTATGACCATGTGGATGCAGGAAATCAAGCAAAATGGTGATTGAGTGGAAAGAAAGAGAGCATGGAGAAGAGGATGAACAGGCCATAGAAAGTGAGGCTTGCATGAATTCCCTCAGAAACTATGGGCTAAAGAAGTTCTTCCTTACACCCTGTTTACGAGCTCAGCCCGAGCTCCTCCAGTATTTGATCAGTATTTGGGACGAACAGGACCAAGTGTTCAAGTTGCGAGACCAGGTATTGGAACTGGAGGTCTCCGATGTGTACTTCATAACCGAACTGTCTCGCAGAGGCCTGGTACCCATCCTGACTGGGAGCAGACCATCTGGCAAGAATATGGAAGAAGTGATGGCACGAGTGTGCCCAAGAGCACAAATGGGATCATGGAGCAAAAAGGTGGATATCCACACCATCCCCGACCTGGCATTGAGAGTTTTCCTACATACCATCATGCGGGCTGTAGGATCACAGGCACTGCATGAGGCCACAAAGGCCCAACTCCTGCTGGCCTCAGAATGCATGAGTCCCTTATTGTTCGACTGGACCACAGCAGTAACAATAAACATGAAGAGACAGCTCACAAAATGCAAGCAAGCTAAACTGAAACAGTTTGGCTATGGTTCCATCCTGGTATCGTTCATTCTGGAACATTTACCAATCTTCCAGGGTCAAGGGGCCATAGTAGCAGATCCGATACCACGAGAGCCAAGAATGGCTCGCTGGGCAGCACTAATGCCCAAAGCTGGAGGCGGCCAACAGATGTCCTGGAGGTCGGAGTTTTTTAGGTGGTTACGACGCCAGTTGATTGTAGTGGAGGACTGGCCATATGCAGGAACTGACTTCACTGGAGACCCAGATCTCCCACTGCCAGAAGGAGATGACTGGGATGAGGATTTGGGTAAGACCTCATGTTTTTTGATTTTTTATGTTTTATGTTTTTTTTTTTAATACACATTCGTCCTAACACATTTTATATATGTATGCAGATGTGGGCCCTGAGAGGCCATCTGGAATGTCTCCAATCTCGCGGAGGACTCATCTCGCCCTTGATCCTTAGGGAGAGGGCACAGGAGGAGAGGAGTTGATCTAGAATCTCGAGGGCATTGCCCGAGGGATCCCGGACTATGCTCGGCTGGTGGATGTACCGATGGCGTACCAGCGTCATACGGTGGGAGTTCCAAGTCGGATCCACCGAATCCTGAGACTCTTAGTGCGTGCAGTTACATGTTATCATGAGCACCATGCAGATTAGCTCTTAGGGATTATACCACACCTATTTTTTGAGAGACATATCGTCTCCGGATGTATTTAAGACGATTATGTATATTTTTTATTTTATGTGACACACGCTATGTAAAAATTTCGATATCTATATATATATGCATATCTATTTCTGGATGGATCTTTCTTTACATGTGATGATGATTTACAAATTGCGCAAATGTCTGTCTAGCACCAAATTAGCTACTGCATTTGTTAATGTATTCATATGCCTGGGTATATGTTGATATGTAATGTAGTCAAAACTCCTTTCCAGTAGTCGAATACGCAGATACAGACGTAAAATGGATGGGTTTCTTACCGAATAGTGTCCGTTTAGTTGTAACACTACAAGTTGCGAGTCTAGATACACAAGAAATTCACGGATACCAAGGTTTACAGCCTTGGTTAATAATTCTAACACAACACTATATTCCGCGTTGTTATTCGTAGTACGTCCTAGACACACACCTTGCAGGTTGACCAACTCACCAGCAGGATCATAGATTACCCAGGCTGCCGAAGACAGATTCCTGGTACTGCGGGAGGCACCATCCGCAAAACCAACAAATGGATGAATGGACATCTGCACAACCAGGAAGACCCGATCAACAGAAAGATGTTTACAAGGCACACCACACCACACATGTACACAAATGAAAAACACACACCTATGTACACACACCACACCAAAAATCACTTCAAGCATAGTAATTTTTTAGGTACAGCCCATTTTTGGGCTGCGCCAACGGAATTCCTTCATAATCTATAAGCTCATAAGCCCCATTTTTCAAAACGCGTTTTACTATATAGGGCCCATGCCACATAGGTTGGAACTTACCAGCTCCAAGCTTGTCATGTGCTTGATCGTACAGGAGGATGAGGTCTCCTTCAATAAAGGAACGGGGGGAAACAGATTGATCAAAGTGAGTTTTTACCCTCTTCTTTTGTGCTTCAATAACTAAAGCAGCCAAACGGCGGGTTTCATCTAACCGTTCTTGATACAGAAGACGCTCTTCCTCAGCAGAAGTATCGGGTAGAAGTTCCACAGCTAATTTCAAAGAAGGAATCTCGCATTCAACCAGAAGAGATGATTCCAGACCATACACCAATTGAAATGGTGTGAATCCAGTTGCACTCTTTGCAGATGTTCGGTATGCCCATAGAGCTGAGAACAGTTAAAGATTCCAATTGGATTTGTGAATACCAACTATTCGCTGAAGCATAGTGACCAGAACCTTGTTCACTGCTTCAACCTGACCATTTGCCTGAGGGTAATATGGCGTTGAGCTGTCGTGGCGCAAGCCCAACTTTGAAGTCAGCTCAGCCATCATATAATCTCGGAAATGAGTACCATGGTCGATAACGATGGCCTGAGGAACCCCGAAACGTGCAATAACGTGGTTCAATATGAATTGAGCAACTGTTTTACCATCAGCAGCTAGTGTAGGCATCGCCTCGGCCCACTTGGTGAAGTAGTCGACGGCGACAATTATATACACATGCCCCCCGGCCGAGTGAGGGTTACACGTCATAAAATCTATGCCCCATTTCGCAAAAGGGCCGACAGTAATAACAGGATGCAAAGGGAGAGGCGGCGCGCGCATCTTGCGCTGAAATATCTAGCACGCATGACATTTATGGACTGCAATGATACAGTGTTTGAATATGCACGGCCAGAAATAACCTGCTCGCAGAATTTTCTGGGTAGTAGCATATCCGAACATATGTCCACCACAGGCGCCACTGTGGCAGTCATTTAGGACCCTTTCAGCCTCTTCCAAGGTTAGGCACCACCGGAGCACCGAATCTACTCCAATGCGGTATAAGGTATCTCCTACTATACGGTAGGGTTTGGATTGATGCCGAATCCGACGGCGGGCAGCTTTATCCAATTCAGACCGAAATGTGGAGGTCTGAAGATACACAATTATGTTGCCATACCAAGGGTTGCGAGTACTGATGAGGAAAATAGTTTTGTTCGGGATATGGTCTTCGAAATGTGAAGGAGCAGAGTCTGTTGGGAGTGAGCATATAAGATCCGCGAAAATGAGTGATTTGATTGACTTAGCAGTAGTGAATTCTAAGTCAAACTCCTGCAGGATGACAATCCATTTGGAGTATTTTCCCCCAGTAATTTTTGAGAGAGAATATACGTCATAGGGTTGCAATCCAAAACCACTGTTATCATACACAACAGGATGTAATGGCGAAAACGCTGCACAGCGTGTACTGTGGCTAACGCCAACTTCTCGACATGAGCATAACGCGTTTCTGGATCGAGAAGGTTCCGTGACAGATAATAAACAACATGTTCATTACCATCATCGTCATCATGCACCAAGACCATAGCTATGGTGCTAAATGTGGCGGTGAGATACAAAGTGAAGTCGCGGTGGTAGTCCGGAGGACGAAGCAAAGGAGCATTAACGAGTAACATCTTTAGCTTCTCAAAGGATTGCTGAGCAATTTCGTCCCAGTGGAAGGGAACGTTCTACTTTAATAGGCATGTGAATCCTTTGGCCACCTCGGCATAATTCAGGATAAAGCGTCGAAGGAAGTTCGCTTTCCCTTGCAGACTCTATAACTGATAAAGGGAGGAGGGTGATGGGAGATTAATGATAGCCTCAACCTTTAAAGGGTCAAGGCGAATCCTGTCTTTTGAGACTATGAATCCTAAAAGACGGCCAGAATCGACGCAAAAGACGCATTTATGAGGATTAAGCCTAATATTGTAGCACCTGCAACGAAGAAAGATCTAGCAGAGGTGTTCGGGATGGTCCTCTCGCCTAGCTGAATGAGCTGGAAAGTCATCCAGATAAGGCTGAACGATATGGCGAATGTCATGGAAAGCGTAGGACATCACACGCTGAAAAGTGGCTCCGCTGCTCTTCAAGCCAAATGGGAGCTTTTGTAAGCGAAAGTATATACGCGAAAGTACCCCACGGATAGATGAATGTCTTCTTGTGTTGATCCTCAGGCGCAATATTGATCTGATTATATTCTGAGAAACCGTCCATCAAGGAATAGATCTCACTTCCGGCACATTCGTCGATAATCTGGTCTATGAACGGAGTGGGATAATTTTCCTTTGGACAGGCGCGATTGATGTCGCAATAATCAACACAGACTCTAATCGTACCCTGCTTTTTATCGACAGGGACAGTGTTAGACACCCATTCTGTGAGGGGGATGGGATAAATAAAACCCGCGTTCAGAAATTTTTCAACTTCTGCCTTAATGGCGGCGGCTTTCCGAGGATGCATGGGGCGTAAGCGTTGGCACACGGGCTTCGCACCTGGATAGTTTGGAATCTCATGCACTACGATACTGGGATAAATCCCTGGCATTTCCTCATAGGACCATGCGAAAACATCTCTAAATTCCTTAAAAAGCTCAGTATAGACTTGAATCTCATCGGGAGAAAAAGTCACACCCACATGAATATTCTCAACGATCCCCAGTTTAATGGAGATGTTGATCGGGATGGTCTAAGTAATGTTACTCAGGTTACCCTCCGAAAAAACCTCGTGCATCAAAATGGGCATTTGAAGAGGAGGGGTAGGAACCTGAGTAGCATAACGCTCCAGACAGTCAGTCATTGCCCCCAAGCTAGGCATAAAAGAGGAGCGATGATGTCCATCACCCCACGGCAGCTCCTCAAGAGACATAGTTTCAATGATGGCCTCATCGGAAGGAAAAGTCTCTTTGATAGGATCAGGTGAATCAGCCTGACCAAGCCAAGGGGATTGAGAGTAGACGTCGAGAGCCATGCTCAACGGAGCATGCTGAGAAGGTGGAGGATCAGATGCGGCAACAATTTCACAGTAGCTGATCTCTACTGGAGTCAAGGGCATTGATTCTCCAAACTCAAACAGGGCAAAGCGTAGAATAACACGAATACAAGCATAAAATCCAGAATGCGCAACTATATATCAGTCAGAAAGGATATAACTCATTATTAACATAAGTGAAAAATAGAGTGGAACCATAACCGATAGTCATTCATTAATAAGCAATCGAAAGAGAGTACAACCAATGTTCTGACGTCGTGGTCTCCTTCGGA
The DNA here is from genome assembly GCA_034641835.2 of Pinus albicaulis. Classification (NCBI taxonomy): domain Eukaryota; kingdom Viridiplantae; phylum Streptophyta; class Pinopsida; order Pinales; family Pinaceae; genus Pinus; species Pinus albicaulis. Next base: position 879,373,317 of record CM076569.1, on the reverse strand, counting down.
AGGGTCCCCAGTCGTTCACGTCTCGCAAAGCTCGCTAGGGAAAGGGCAAGCCTCTCTAGAGTCTATCGACGATAGTCTCCTTACTTGAGTCGGCCTTCAGAAAGAAAGAGGGCTCTTACAACACAAGGCTCTTGGGAATTTGGAGATTCAAAGCTTAGGCACTTCAAGACTAGCTTGCAATGGAAATAGGCAAGCTTTTATAGATGGGGAAGCAGGGAGTTGGGATCCCTATTATTGTGGGATTGGCCCTATCATCAAGGAAGGTTCCATGAAAGGTGGCAAACCACTTCCCTTCCATAGAACTCCCGTAGCCAAAGCTCCCAACTCAAGATAGGCAATGGTTTCTGAGTTTGTTGAAACACAACTTCTGCCATCTCTATTTAAAAAACACTCCTTAAATTGGCTGGCGTGACTGCGACTCTGGGACAGAGCGCCAGTTGGCGCGGCCTCTTTGTAGGATTTTCCTCATTGGCGCGAGTTATGAACTGTCTGCTCGCGCCAATGCAAAAGGAGATGTTTTCATGGTTTTTTGCAAGGAGATGTCTTTAGGGAAATTGAATCTCACGCTTAGAGGAATGCAATGATGATGGTTTCAAGGCATGACATTGCTCACAGGTCACATAATGGGTCCTCCATTGTGCGGGACGGGGAATGGTAGGGACGGTGACAAATTACTGTGTAAATCGTCTAGATTTTACATTCAATTACTTCTCCTCTCTATCTCTCCTCTATCACAATGCTCGCACACTTCTCTCACATTTTACTCTATCTGTCTACCCTATCACACTTCACACCTATTTACACTTCCCTCTAACTGAAAGTGGTTTATCATTTATTAGCTTTCAAACAAACTCTATCTTATCCTCTAAATCTAATCTATTTGGCTAAATATCCTCGTAGGGAGAACCAAATTTTCTAATTTTATTCCTATTTAATCTAATACATTAAAACAACTAACTTCTCACAACTAAATCTTAAGAGAATTTTAATAATCAAGTTATCCACCTCTTTTTAGCCACAACATGTGAACGCGTAATCACATTGATGCCTAACTTCTAGATGCTCCTGCATCAGACTCCGAGGGAAGAAAAGATTGATTCATCAATGTTTCAGGATCTACATTAAGCTTCTGTAACTCTGTTGTTGTCATCCAACTGGCATCTTCCACTGATTTTCCTTTCCATTTGACTAGATACTGATAATAGGTCTATCCTCTGGTCTTCTTTGTTGCTCTTTTCTCCAGAATGGCTTCTACTTCTTTCTTTGTTGTCTTTGACATCTGTTCCTTCCAATTCAAAGTCTGGTCCTCCTCTTCTGTAGATTTTTCTTGTAGTTCTTCCTTTGTTCCTTTGTATAGGTACAACATTAAATATGGGTGATATCCCAACTCCTTCTGGTAATTCAATCTCATATGCATTTCAGGAAAACTTCCTCAAAATTCTACATGGCCCTATCTTTTTCATTTTCAGTTTGTTATAGGTCCCGAATGGAAACCTTTCCTTCCTTAGATAGACCATGACCAAATCATCTACTTGAAACTCCCTTTCAATCCTCTTCATATCAACTCTTTGTTTATACTTTTGGGTGTTTTTCTGTAAGCTCTTCTTCACATCTTCCTACAACTTCTGCATCTGTTCTGCAAATTGTTGAGCCTTTGCACTCATTGTCTCTTGTTTTCTCAAATATATAAGCTCATACACACCTCTTGGATGCATTCCAAAAATAATCTGAAATGGACTCATCCTAGTACTCCAGTTAGGAGTATCATTATAGGGAAATTCAGCTTTAGCAAGTGCTAAATCCCATTGCTTTGGATTTTTGTAAACCAAACTCCTTAATATGTTTCCCAAGCTCCTATTCACCACTTCAGCTTGCCCATCTGTCTGAGGATGATAGGCTGAACTGAAACTGAGGTTTGTACCTAGATTCTTACATAGATTCCTCCAAAAGTTTCCTACGAACTTTGTATCTCTGTATGAAACAATACTCACAGGAAATCCATGTAATCTTATAACTTCAGAGAAAAAAAAATTAGAAATGTGAGTTGCATCACTAGTTTTCTTACAAGCAATAAAATGTGCCATTTTAGAAAACCTATCTACAACAACTTAGATATAATCATGTCCTCTTTGAGTCTTCGGCAAGCCTAAAATAAAATCCATGCTGACAACATACCAAGGTCTATTGGGTATTGGAAATGGCTGATATAACCTAGTGTTTTGGCTCCTTCCTTTGGCATGTTGACAAATCCTACACTTCTCAACAAACTTCTTAATATCACTTTGCATTTTTGGCCAATAATAAAAAGCACTTACTTGAGAAAATGTTTTATCCTGTCCAAAGTGTCCAGATAGTCCTCCACTGTGTTTCTCCTTAATCAAATTTTCCCTCGTGGAACACTTAGGTATACACAATTTATTATTATTGAATAAAATTCCTCCTTGAAACAAGTAGTCCATCCACTGGCTCCTATTATGAATCATTGGATTCTTAACAGCTACATATATTTATTTGAAATTTGTGTCTTCCTCATACATATCAATCATTTCTTCAAACCCCAAAATGCCAATCTTCAATTCGTGCATAATCAAATTTACTCTACTCAAAACATCAGTAACTTTGTTTGACTTATCACTTGTATGATTGATTACAAAGGTAAAACTCTGTAAAAACTCCACCCACTTAGCATGCTTTTGGTTCAACTTCAGCTTATTGTTTATGAATTGCAGTGCATGGTTATCTGAATACAATACAAATTCTTTTTCCAACAAATAATGCCTCCTTTTCTTCAAAGCTTGCACCATAGCATAGAACTCCTTATCATAGGATGAATAATTCTTCTTGGCCTCATTTAAATTTTCACTGAAATAAGCTATTGGTCTCTGCTCTTGACAATTTCTATCCCACTAGAATCAGTCTCAACTTGGAATATTTTATCAAAATTTGGCAAGGCCAAAACAGGTCTTTCAGTGATCTTCTTTTTCAACAACTTGAAATTCTGAACTACTGCTTCTGTCCACTTAAATGGTTGGTTTTTATCCTTTATTGTTTCAATTATTGGTGCACAGATCTGACTAAAACCTCTTATAAACTTTCTATAAAAAACCATCAAGACCATGAAAAATCCTTACCTCAAATACACTTCTCGGGGTTGGCTAATACTGTATTACTTGGATCTTTTCTGGGTCCATCTTCAAGCATTCTTCTGAGACTATACATCCCAAATAAATGAGTTACTTTTTCATGAAACTACACTTCTTCAAAATTATAAGCAGTGTCTCCTTTTGCAAAGTATCTAACACCAGCTTAACATGCTCCAAATGCTCTTCCTTTCTCTGAGTGAAAATCAAAATGTCATCAAGATAGACTATCAAAAATTTTCCTACATAATATTTCAAGACCTTGTTCATTAGTCTCATAAATGTGCTTGGTGCATTAGTGAGACCAAAAGGAATCACTAACCACTCATACAACCCATTGTTGGTCTTAAATGAAGTCTTCCATTCATCTCCTTCTCTAATCCTTATTTGATGGTATCCACTCTTCAGATCTATCTTAGTAAAATACTTTGACCCACTTGAATAATCCATCAAATAATATATGCGTGGCAATGGAAATCTATACCTGATAGTGATCTTTTTTATAGCTCTGGAATTAGTACACATGCGCCACTCACCTCCTTTCTTTGGACTAAGCACGACTGGTACTAAACATGGACTAAGGCTTTCATTAATCATTCCTTTATCTAACAACTCTTTTACTTGTCTTCCAACTTCTTCATTCTCTTGATGTGTCATTCTATATGCTGCTTTGTTTGGTAAACTTGCACCAAGTATTAAATCTATGTGATGATTGATACTTCTCACTGGTGGAAATTTACATGGTAATTCATAAAAAAATATATCAACATTATCATATAATAGATTTTTAATCTCCACAGGTAGATTGTCTAAATTTGTAGAAGTCAGAATTACCTTGGGTTTACTGACAATAGAAAAATGCATTTCTTTTTCCTTCTTGACTTCTTGCAGCAATTCCTTTCCACTAATTAGCATAACACTATTCCCAGCTGCTCCTTTATCTGCTTCATCCTTCAAAGGTAGTAATGCGTGCTTCTTTCCATCCTTATCTATGGTATAAGTATTCCTTTTGCCATCATGACTGGATTTTCTGTCAAATTTCCAAGGCCTTCTCAGCAATACATGGCAGATGTCCATTGGCATCACGTCACACAATATATCATCTTTATATGTACCGATATGTATCTCTACTTTTCACTGCTTTGTCACCAAAATCCTATGTACCTTCTGTAGCCATGACACTCTGTAGGGATTAGGATGTACCATCTTATTCAACCCCAACTTCTCAACCATCTCCATGGAAACAAGATTATCAGTGATTCCACTGTTAATCACAACTTTGCAGCACTTATCTTTAGACTTGCATACAGTCCTGAATAATTTCTTCCTTTGATCTGTCTCATTTGCTTCCTTCTCTAGTTTAAGCAATACCCTTTTGAGAAATAAAGACTCTCCTGCCTCAGGTGGTTCCTCTTTTTCGTGACTTGAGGATTTTATTCCTTTGCCTTAGCTACATTCACATTCCACTGATTTGCTAGTTTGTTATGAGGACAATCCCATGATTCGTGTCCCCATTCTCCACATGTGTAACACTTAATTTCTCTTCCTCGGCCTCTACCTCTGGGTGCAAATATCTCTCTACCAAAGTTTCCTCTTTGTGATGGTCTGCTACTTGAACCTCCTGCTTCATTCTGAGAGTGCTAAAATCTTGGTCTGAAAGTTCCTTTTCCTCTTACAGGATTTTTACCTCTATTCTTCTGACTTTGTTTTCTCAAAATTTTCTCTTATGCCTTCAAAGTTGCTTGATAGGCATCCTCAATTGTCTTCAGACTCAACAAACTGATTTCATCCTATATATCATACCTTAAACCATTTATGTCTCTGGATAATTTCTCTATGTCATCTTCAGCATGTCCTACTCTAATGCCCATCTTGTAAAACTCCTTTGTATACTCTTTGACAGTCATTCCTTTTTGTCTCAAATTCTGCAACTGTTTGAACAGATTTAATTGATAATCTTTTGGCATAAAAATTTTCTTCAATTTACTTATCATTTTATCCCATTGCTTAATCTTAGGCTTTCCCTTTATAATATTGGATGTATGTAGTTCATCCCTGATCTGAAAATGAATCTTATTTATTGTTGTGCTAGTTTCATATAAAATATAAACTTTTCTTTGCTTCTTTTTATTTATCTTCATAGGCTTGTTTATGAGAATGTGATTGTCAAATAGTTTACTTAGTGAAATTATGAGTTTGTCATAAGCTTAAAAAGCATAATTTTAAATGACAGAATAGAAGCAATATAAA
>CM076569.1:879111135-879367827 GCA_034641835.2 Pinus albicaulis | reverse complement strand
CACAAACAAACACACATAATGTATTAACACACATAATTTTGATAAAGGAGTTCACCCTCCCGCTGCATCTCCTTGGAACCACTTCATAGTGCCAGCATTTTTATTAGCTTCAAGTGTGCTCAAATTGATGTTACAAGCTTCATAAAATCTTGGAAAATGTTTCAACAATTTAAAACATCATAATCTCCCAAAAATTACTATTTGTTTGCTGAATTTGGACTCTGGATGCTCTGGCAATGACCCCAACACCTAGTGGCCCTAACCTTCAAAAATATTCAAATGCACAAAAAAACCTGTAGATGACCTTTTCTACCTTTGCAACTAGCTCCATTGAGTTCCTAGCATGCCAATTAGCCTAGAATGACTCTTTCTGAGCTCCGTTTGGGCGAAAATTGACTGAGTTATGACCAAAATTGCTTTTGCCCCAATTTCTCCTCTAAAACTGGAGGAACTACCAGTTAACTTTCTAAAATTAGAAAACTGCCAGAAATGGCGCGCCCTCTTAAAATTTCTCCAACATAAACTGCGGATTTAATTAGTGTTTAAACACGCTTAACAGTGGATAAACATAATTTAGTGATAAGCGCATTCTTAGCGCTAATGACGTCTTATAGTGGTTAAACCACGTTTAAACGTTAATTAAAGGCATTTAATTTTTCGCCGATTTGTTTGGATTAGCACCTGGTTTCGGGACTATGGTCATATGGGGAGGGGGCTAGCCCCCTCCAATCCCCAATTGTCAGACACGTATACTTCAAATATAATCAACGAACATAGAGGGTAAGATCTGCTGAGTAGAAGAGTTGGTGTTGCTTGTGGCTGGTGGGCGGAAGGTCGTGGGTTCGACCCCCACTCCGCCATAATAATTTTACACAAATGTATAACAAATTTCTCCACCATACTTTTCGACTCTGCCTCCAATTTGGAACCTCCTCATACAGTTGGAAGCCCTTCCACCTGGTTGAACTCTCCATAAAATTTACAAACATATATATACATATATATACATATATATATATATATATATATATATATATATATATATATATATTCCACCATATAGAATAATGTCCAAACCTTAATGTGACAAATAATTCGACCCCAAAGGTTGGGAGATGGCCCACCAGAGAGGACATGTGGCGCCCTCTGGTTGGGTTGTACTCCAACTCCTAAAAAAAATTCAAATTCCAACTTAGAAAGAATATTGGAGGTCATTGGACAATTTCTCTCTTCATTAATCCATTTGACAAATCTAAAGACGACACTTGTCACAGTGCCACTAGCTACAATCTAGAGAATATTCCCTGCAAATCTGACTCCTTCCACATCATCACTCTACCTATTCTGCTCCTTTTTTGCCTATTTTGGAAAACAAACAACAAACGATAACTCAGTCATACGAACTCGAACTTCGATAAAACGAGTTGCGCCAGAATCGTGGCAACGAACTCTATCCAGCTTTTCAAGTTCAAATAAATTTTGAGCACTTTCAATTTTTAGCTAAAAATTGAGCCTTAGATCATTCCTCGCCACTAGAAGCCTTTTGGACCCCAAAAGATACTATCAATTGTTCAGCAAGTGAGGGTACATCTCCCTCACTTTTCCAATCTCCAACCATTTTTCCTTTGAAGGATTCTGACCTTTGAGCCCAACTCTAAGGTATTCAACATTCCCTCTTCTTGAAGTTCTGATTCTTTTGTCAAGTATGAGATCTTGTTGAAGCTCATCAAGATATTCTGGCGAGAAATCATCTATTGATGGTAGTTGAACATGCTCTCCTTGATCATCAGTAAAAGGAGGCTCAAACAATCTCAAATTCTCAACATTAACGATAGAATAAATTTGCATATAAGGAGGCAAAAAATGATCAGTGAGGCTTGAGATGACTTGAATAAAGGCTGATTTTAGGCTAGGTATTTATGTAAAAGAGTTTGATTTGATTTTGAGGGTGTTTTTTGGATCAAAGGGAAGGGCATATTTTGGGTTTGGGAAATGAGCAGTTTTGCAGGGATCTGAATGGGGCAAGGTAGGCAATTGTTTTGACGCTTTCAATTTTGAATGAAATGGATATCTTAGACCAGTGAGGAGTTGAAGAGGGCAAGATAATTTCAAGAATCCTCTTCAAACAGTCGAAAACATAGAAAATTAAACAAACTCTAGGTAGAGCACTGCAAATCTAATGAATTCCACCTTTATCCTTGTTTGTTTAACTTTAAGAAGAAATAAGAGGGAAGATGATACACATAAAGCACCAGTAAACTTACATTAACAAAGAGAAACACATCATCAAAACAAAGAGCCACATGAATCCCAAGGAGTGCTGCAAACCCTGGTCTATTCCTTTGCCAAACTGCAGAGATGAATGTACAATGATGCTCAAAGCAATCCCAAGTGTGCAACCTATGCTAATGACTGAAAAATTACAAGATATAAGCAACCAACAACTCATCCCAGCCTCTAGGGGTCGATATCACAAGTTCAGGAGCTGTTTCAACAAGATCTAAATTAAGAACTGGAAAATAGGCAGTGGAACAACTTGCCTCTATAAGATAGGAAACTGATTCATTCAATTGCAATTCACCTTTTGATGGATGAATCTACCTCCATGAGTTGAAATTTAACAAAATTACATCAAGACCCATAAAATTACATCAAATTACATCATGAGTTTAAAATTTGGAAGTAAAAAAGTCAAACTGTCCAAAACTAGGCGAAAAACAGAGTTACTGAGTCCAAAATAAGCAAAAATCCCCAATGCATCGCGCCTGATTTCTCTATGCGTCGCGCTAGTTTGGAGCTGATTTTGAAGGCCTTCCCGGTGTCCAAATTGGCTCCAAGTGGGCTTGTTGGAAAGGTATGCCCGTCTACTTTCCAACACAAGTGGAATTTCTGAATTTTGTCTCCATTTTCCCCTCTAAATATGAGTTCTCCCAACACTGCTTCCTGTGTGTCCAAAAAGGCGCAAAAAGGTCATTTTTAGGGTGTTTTTGACCCTTCTGGAGGCCCAAAACCTGTCAAAATCTCTTGTACATGGGTATGCATGCATAAATTTTCATGAAAAATCCAAATATATAAATTTTTACCCCAGAGGAGCTCCCAATTATAAGCATGCACCAAGTGGCGCGACGCGTAGAGCTGAAAAATCTATGTTTAGGCCAAAAAAAAAAAAATTTGAAAAATGTGTCCCAAATTTCTTGAAATTTGGGCTGAGTGTCCTCCATCATGTACTATGCTGGTCCAAGGAAGCCTCGGCCAAAATCTGAATTTTATCTTGCCTTTTCCGGCGCTTTGAGGCCTTCTTCAACTCTGTCATAAGAGGAATCTGTCTCCATGTTTGCCAAACTCTATATTGTCTTAGATGAGTATGAAGAATTTAGGTGTCTTTGGTTTTGGCTGCCAAATTTATGAAAATGTGTGAGGGACTATGAAGGGAGAGGATGAGGGGAATTTTTGGATATTTCCAATTAAAATTTGGGGAATTAAAGGGTTTTAGGGATAGTATCTAGGCTTTTGGGATAATGGGAATATGGGATAGGGGTAGATGAATTTAGGGATATGGGGGATAGGGAAAAGGTTTGATGAAACTATAAAAATAGTGAGGGAATAAAATTGAGGGATTTGTGGCCACAAAAAACCAATGTATAAACCCTAAGGAAACATTTCTTGAGCAAGGAAGTAGGGTTTGAATTTGTTTTATTAAATCCTCATAAACATCATAAGACACACATTTATTGGCAATGGAAGAGTTGTTTGACTTACTTTGTAACAGAGGAAACCGAGAAAATTTAATTTATGAATGAAATTGTGGTGAAAAGAGCTTTTAGCTCTATGCGTCGCGCCACAACCGAACGCGTCGCGCCACAAACCCAACGCGTCGCGCCACAAACCATCGCGTCACGCCATAAACCCAACGCATTGTGCCCTTTTGCAGGAGACTTTTAGAGACCTTCCCGGTGTCAAAATTGGGCACAGAATATCTCATTGGAAATATTATTAAGTCTACTTTCCAACCCAACTGGAATTTTTCAATTTTGAGTTCATTTTCCCTGTCAAAAATCAAATATCCCAAGACTGGTAAAAATGTGCAAAACGAGGCTGCCTCAAGGCAGAGTGCTGTTGCAGTCAACTTTTTAAGGTCTTCATCAACTCAAAATTGAGCTCATGATATATAATTGGAAATCTATTTGTGTCTAGTTATCATTTGATGCATCAAGAAAGTCATTTGGCCAACCAATCTAGGAGAAATCTTGATTTTCCCAAGGTCACTTCAGAGGTGCATCAATTCTCCGGAGGCAACTGTATTTTTGACATTTCTCTAAAACCATGACACATGTGTAAAAAGTGAAGGAGGTTTTTCTTCCTTGGCCTATTTGGGACAAAAAACTCTCTCATTGTTCCAAAATTCACCTTTTCTTGCTCAGAAACATCATTGGAGTAAAACCTATCCCGATGTGTGGAATAAGGGATTTGTCGAAATGAAGCGAAATGAAGGAGATAAGGGGCTTCTAAATTCTTGAAAAAAATTTGGGAAGTAGGGAAGGATGTTAGGAAGTAGGGGAAAGTGGAATTTAAAATATTGAGTGAGGGAAATAGGCCCAAAAGGGCAAAACACAGGCCTAGCCTAGAAAATTGCCAAGTTGTAGCAAGAAACTAGGGTTTGTGTGAAAATGAGGAATTTGGGGGATCTCAGTGATGGGAAGTGTTTAATAAGGTACATTAAGGATAGGGGAAGGTATAAGAACATCAGGATACAAGTTTTGTTGATGATTTGACCATCCAAGAGAAATTACCTCCAAAACCCTAGGAGAGGGAAATGAACCTTACCTAGGCACAACTGAAGCATGAACAAGGTATAAAATGACCCAGTGGAACTTGACATGATGATGGAAACCCTCTGAATGATGGTACACTCAGCTGAATGGTGACATGGACCGACATTTGGACAACTTTGAAAGGAGTGAAAACAAACCCTAGACCTAATACCTAGTGACCAAATTTTACTTGAAGACTCACTGAAATGACAAAATTTGACCTTGACACCTTAAAATCATTTTGTAAGAGCATGTTTGATCACTAGAGGAAGGCTACAAAGACTGACACTAACATAGAGCACTGCACTTAACTCCAAACAAATTTTGCCAAACCCCCAAATTTTGGGCGCACTCCAATTTTTCCACCAGAAATAATCGTGGCATTAACTGTGGGCACTTATTTTGTTGGGCACATGCCCTAATCTGCGGAGTTAACCATGACCGTCAGAGGTTTTAAATGCCGGAGAAGCAGTGGCTTACAACCCGCCATGTGATAGTCTCCACCCATTTATGGTTACAGTTAGGGATTAGGTCCCTGGACTTGGGGTCACGACCATATGGGAGGAGCTGGCCCAAGGCGCTGGAACCTATTTTCCCCCAAACACAAAAACAATACACTTTAAATAGAACGCGTGAAATATACAGTTAAGAATCAACTAACATCTCGAACGGTAAGGCTTGTGCGTGCTATGTGTGAGGTCTCAGGGTCGACTCCTATCCCCGACCAAAAAATTTTACATAACAAATCCTGGGCCATGTGGTTGCCTCTAGGCCTACCAAATGGCAGAGTGTGATTGACCAAAATCCAACCCCATCATTAAAACTGCGACACGTGTCATGATATAACTCACCCTTACGAAATATTCTAGGGAATATTACGAGGAATATTCCAAGAATATTCCAGGAATATTTGGAATATTCCAAGAATATTCCAATAATATTCTTTTTTTTAATATTCAAACTCAGTCAAACTTGGTCAAAGACCAAAAATTGCAGTTTACTGGACTTTTCAAATCGCAATAAATTCTTCATATGGTGTCAGTTTTTTGAACTGTTCATAGCACCAAAATCAGAAAAACGAGATCTATCCGGTCGCTTAGGTTTGGCACACTTCCAAACACTTTGAATTTTGAGCTATCACTTAGGTCCTTGATCCAAATCTGATCACACCTCCCCATTGGGAATCGTTTGGACCCCAAAAGACTGATTACCTTATCTGTTAATTAGATGAGAGTACAACACCCTCACTTTTCTAGCCTCCATACACTTTTCCTTGCATGGATTAGTGCCTTTGAACCCAACTCGAAGGTAGCCAACACTTCCCCTTCCTAAATGCTCTTGCCCTCTTGTCAAGAATTGTCTTCCTTGCTCATCCAGAAATTTCTGGTGAGAAATTTATAGAAGGTAGTTGAACATCATGTCCTTGATCATCGATTGAAGGCGACTCAAACAAATGTAAGTTTCAAACAGAAATACATGCATACATGACTGGAATTTTCATATGTACAAATGAATGTATGTCTTACTGAATTAAGAAGTCAAACCACTTCTTAACAAGTCACTTCCATGGCGATTTTTGCTGCTGAAAATCTTATTCATGTGAAACATCTGTTCTCGCATCAATGATGGAATCTTTGGTTCCACTTTCGCAAGTATTTCTATCCTCTTGCCTCATGTGCTTGTGATGATTAGTTGGATGTAATGTCCAACATTGGGCAACAACATGTCCCTTCTTCTGGCAATGTGTGCAAGTCTTTTGCACCTTTTTTGTAATTTTCCTTCGCTTCAACTATTTCCTGTATGCCTTTATCCTCTTCCAGCATTATGAAACATCATGGTTACAAAAACCACAATAGGAACAACAACTCTTTCTTCCATTATTGCATGCAGATTTTCCATGCTTAACAAAAATATAATCAACTTGACTATGGGAAGAATTATACCTCAAATGCTGCTTTGCATCTCCATCTTTTTTACCTTCATGAGGAGATGAACTTGTAGAGGTTCCAACTTTCTTTTGCAAACCAACATCAGCGTTCATGTCTTGATAGTTGTCGAAACTCTCTTGCTCTTCATAAGCTGCATGTCTACAAACATTTTTCTGTAGCATAGGCTTCAAACAATTGCAATCAACTTGAAAACAAACTTGACATGTTTGTGGTTTAGAACTTGTAACAAAATTTCTTCTTGTAGTTGACTCAAGTGCCTTCATGGCTGTAGATTTTTCGCCATAAGATTGAACATAGCCTAGACCAAACTTCTTAGGTATTTCATCAAACAAAATAGAATCAATCATGCCTTGTGCAATTTTTCCTAAACCCTTGCCTTCAAAATCCATTTTTAACATCAACTTGGACCCTATACCGTTAGTGTGCTTTTCAAAATAACCTACACATCTTTCTGAAGAGGAAATTGAAGACAAATTTGAGTGTTTTGCCTCTGCTTCAAGCATGTTTTTGGTTAAGTCCTCTTGGGATTGATGAAGCTGCATCTCCATCTCATGCATTATTTGGAGAAGTCCTTTCTCTTCCTTCATAGCAACCAATTGCTTATGAAGTCTAGTGTTTTCCTTTCTATCTTCAAACAGAATTTTCACCCTATCCTTCAAGATGTAGAAGTCTCGCTTCATCTCTTCATCAAAGAATCTTGTGAAGGAGGACGATTTTGAAACCTCACTTGATGAAGTTGTCATCTTATGAAAATGAACTAAAGAAATTCAACAAAAAGTCACAAATATTTCAAAAACAATTGACAAATATTTTGAACAAAATGGTTATAGATTCAAGCTCTTCTTCAAGTAGCCTTTTGCAAACAAACCCTCTTGTGCTTCAAGGGTTGCCTTGAGGTCCTTTGGGTAAGGAGAATACTTTCAACCTTCTTGTCATCTAATGGAATTAGATATCAGTAGATTTCCCTTCATCTATAGCAAACTCAAACTTGTAAGCATCAGTCAATTTGCAAACAGTCAAATTCTTTGCACTGTTAAACACCTTTCAAGTCAAATAAGCAAGCTAGTGCTCTGTCAAGCAAGCAACCTAGTGCTCTGTCAAGAAAGAAACCTAGTGCTTTGATACCAACCTGAACTGAAAATGAGTGGAAAACTTGAAATTCGTATGTGCAAGCACCTCCCACTAAGTTAAACAAATAAAGATCTAGCTTATTCTTGACTGTGTGGAAATGAATACTTGAAGTAGGTGTATTTTTTTTTATCTTTTTAAGTGATTTAAGAACATTTTTTTTGCCGATATTAAGCATGTGTAACATCCATAAAGTGTAGCAAATAAGCATCAACACATAACAAAAAATTTAATATAGGAGTTCACCCGAATATCATGGGCTACGTCTCCTTGAGCCTTTGTCAAATAACTTGGATCTTTGGGATTATGATGAAAATTATCTTTTAAAAGTAAAATAATCAACTCCAATGGTTATTTGGTTTGTACCATTGGGTTTAGAATATCATCATACCCCTGGAATGGTTGTCATGACTCTGAAAAAAGAAATAGGCTTCCTTTGACTTGACCTCATCTGTTGGTGCCCTTAAGCTTCTGTGAGCTTCTTCTTTGGTAAAAAATCCCTAGAAGTACTTTTATGTCCTTGAAACCTCACCTATTTTATCCATCATACATCAGACCTCCAAAATATACTGATCATTTGCTCAAAATGAGCAATGGCTCCCCAATATAGGCCTCCATCCATTGTTGGCCCTGAGCTGCCCGAAATTTCTCTGTGGCTTATTTAGCTCTAGAAGTCTCCCAATGACTCTCAAAATCCCTTCAATGGATTTATAATGTCAAAAATATTAAGAATAGACTATTAATTTTCATAAATTGGCATGTGGCTGCTCCGGTTACGCCTCCAACACCTGGTGGCACCCTTGGCTCTCGGTTCACTGAAAACTTCTATGAAGCATCTCAGCCTTTAGAAGTTCTAAAAGGCTCTTGAAAACTTGATCATTGGATTCATAATTCTCATTACAGTCAGAAATGACTATTTTTTTCTAAGAATGGATATTGGCTGCTCTGGATAGGCCTCATTCTCCTGTTGGCACTTGATGGCCCTAGTGGTCCCTGGAACTTCAACGAAGAATCTCGACCTTCAAAAGTACTCTAAAGGCTCTAAAAACCACACCATTAGTTCCATAATTTCTGAAACATCCAACATTTACTATTGGATTGTTGAGAACAACCTCTAGCTTCCCTGGATAGGCCTCGAACTGTTGTTGGCCCATAGTGGCCCCCTAGAACTTCTCTGAAGCAAAAACCTACTCAAAAGTTATTTGATGGCTCTGAAACCCTAACCAATGAGTCTAGAATGTCCAAGAAATTTGAAATTGACTATTCACACTCCAAAATTGGTCAAATATAGCTCAAGATAGAGCCTAAACAACTTTTGCACAGTAACCCCTACATTAGCTCCACCAAATCTAGAGCACTACACTTAACTCCAGAAAAAATCGGCCAAATCCCCAAATTTGGGGCACGCTCCAATTTTTCCACCAGAAACCGTGGCATTAACTATGGGCAGTTAGGTTGTTGGGCACATGGCCAAGTCAAACTTGGTCAAAGACCAAAAATTGCAGTTTACTAGACTTTTCAAATCGCGATAAATTCTTCATATGATGTCGGTTTTTCGAACCGTTTGCGGCGCTAGAATCAGGAAGATGAGATCTATCCAATCGCTCAGGTTCAGCACACTTCCAAACACTTTTAATTTTGAGCTATCACTTAGGTCCTTGATCCAAATCTGATCAAACATGGTATGTAAAATCCCTTTCTCTACTAAACATGATAAAAATGGACCTTGGGAAATGGTTGGTAGAGAAAAGAGAAAACAATGTCAAAAACATTCACTCAAGCTTCTATTTTGTCTCAAGTAGGATAAAGTTAGGCGTGATACCAAATCAATTCAAATTTGTTATTTCCCATGGTATTACAATGAAATAATGAAGTGAGTGAAATGCATAGAGATTTTCATTGTGATAATAAAAATATACTAAAGCCTTTCCATGTTGTTTTTCACCAAAATGAGGTTTTCCTAAAAATATACTAAATAAAAAATCTACTTCAAGAAGCATGACGTGTACTCCAAGAGGGGCTGAAATATATTCCCATAGGAGTCCCAAAAGCCACAGAAATATATCACCAAAAACCAATTAGAAATCCCATGTTTTAGTTCCCTTGATCATCTCGTTAGTTCACGATTTGTGAACGTATTTCTTACTTGCCTCAGATTTCAATTGATTTTGTATATACTTGGCCAAGTTGGATGGATGATGGAGGAGTCTAAATTCATTTTTATACTCATTCGACCATGATTTGAATAGAGATGTCTCTTGGGAAGGCAAACTTGTACTCATGTAGGCCCACTCATGTAGGCTTGAAAAAATATGGGTTTCAAACTTGTAGATTCAATATCTTATTAACAAATAGGAGCTAGAAGGAGATTAAATACTCATTGGAAAGGGTTTGAAGTCCTCTACACTATTGTGTTATTAAATTCTTGAGTTGGTGATCACTTTGACATCAATAACAATAATTATTACAACATCAAGAACATGGTTTATGCGGCCCATGCCATTAGATCTCGTGGATTACATGTGATGAAGACTTTTAAAATCTTGGGAGTTATCTATTGTAATGGGCCTAAGTTGAGAAAAGGGTTCACTTGGCTAGGCTAGGATTTTGTTTGGCTTGGCATGGATGTTTTTAAAGCATGGGGCATTATAAATCTATTATTTTTATTTGGTTTTCCCACAAGAATTTCCTAGATAAAATATGGTGTGCATGTCCATTGTATTATTTTTTGTGATGTGTTTATCATGTATTTATTCTCTCTCATTTTACTAATATTTTTATCAAACCTAAGAAATTAAGGCTTTTGGAAGGAGGTGATGGTTGAAAATGCCAACACATGTATGTTGAGGTTGAAGCTAACATATATAAGCCTAATTGGGATTTGAACTACATATGTGAAGATTGAGAGGAAATAGAGATCTAACAAGGTTAAATACAACCACAAAAGCAAAATTTGGTGAGAACAACTACTGTGAGGAAATGTGTAGGTGTGAAAGAATGAAAAGATAGTTTCCAAACAACAGTTAAAAAACTAAAAATTACTTAGAGATGAAATTTGTAAATTACATATATATGGGCATACAACTATAAGACCTAGTTAGGCTTCCAAACCCATACCAATAAAATCTTGAAATAGACCGAATTGATAATGGAAACGAGCATGCATATTTCTCTTCTCAAATTTAAAGGGGGGAATGTTAGTTAAATGTGACTCTGTGAAAAAAATTAAAGTTAATAGGTCGAGGCACACCATTTTGGTGGCTCGTGGTATGAAAGACCATGGATTACATGTGATGAAACCTTTTAAAATTTTATGGATTCTCCATTGTAATTGGTTTGAGTTGGGAAAAAGGCTCACTTGGTAAGCCAAGATGTTGGTTGACTTGGCTACTGTTAAGTCAAGACATTGCCACATTTAAACCATGAAGAATAGTAGATATATTATTTGTTGCTTCTTTTCTCCAAAGTGTTTCCAAGGTAAAATATGGTGTTCATGTCCATGTGTAATTGTTGTGATGGGTTTATCATGTATTTATATCTCTGATTTTTACTAATAAATTTGATCTGTAGCAACAACCCTATAGCAATCTACAACAATAAAGGACTTTTAGTGATCCATAGCATGTGCGCGTAGTGATTTATAGCATGGATCTATAGTGTTTTTTGCAACAATAATCACACCAATGATCTCTAGAAACTCCAACTTGATTGATTATTTAACATAAATAAATACAAAGTAAACAAATCCCTAACCTACAATTTAATCAAAATGCGATAAGAAATTGTAAAATCTATGATAAAAACCACCTTCAACCTTGAATTCATGAATTGAGCATAAAAAATGTGAAAATACAAGAATATAAAATAATTTTCATCACATACTCTACCAATGATCTCTAGCAACTCCAACTTGAATGATTATTTAACATAAGTAAATACAAAGTAAACAAATCCCTAATATACAATTTAACCAAAATGCGATAGGAAATTGTAAAATCTATGATAAAAACCACCTTCAACCTTGAATTCATGAATTGAGCATAAAAAATGTGAAAATACAAGAATAAAAAATAATGTTCATCACATACTCGCACCAATGATCTCTAGCAACTCCAACTTGAATGATTATTTAACATAAATAAATACAAAGTAAACAAATCCCTAATCTACAATTTAATCAAAATGCAATAGCAAATTGTAAAATCTATGATAAAAACCACCTTCAACCTTGAATTCATGAATTGAGCATAAAAAATGTGAAAATACAAGAATAAAAAATAATGTTCATCAGATACCACACACCAAACAAACTAAACATCGTATATAACAAACATCGAAGAAATGTCACACGCTCTAAAACGAAACACACACTAATACTATCATATTTCTCAATACTACCATAGTTGTCAATGGAATAAATTCCAAACTAACTATAAATTACCTACTTAATATCTCTATCTCTACTCACCTTATCTCTCATACATGTAACCATGTCTTATGGCTAAGGCCAACAATTCCTTCACCAATAATGTTCATCACATACCACACACCAAACAAACTAAACATGATATATATATATATATATATATATATATAAAACAAACATCAAAGAAATGTCACACTCTCTAAAACCGAACACACACTAATACTATCATATTTGTCAATACTACCGTAGTTTTCAATGAAATATATTCTAAACTAACTATAAATAACCTACTTAAAATCCCTATCTAACCACGTTGTATGGTTAAGGCCAACAATTCCTTCTAAATTGAAGACGTTAGCCAAATTAAACCATATTCATTTCTTTAACACCATCATTATAATTTTCATTATCCCTCACCAAGTTATGGAAAGAAGCAAGGAGAAGTGGATATATAAACCAATGGTGAGATGATAAGGTCACATCATGGATTTCATTAAGATTAAGAATGGGTAAGATGGTAACCCCTCATTTAGGGGTTCACAAACTCCTTCCACCAACTTCACTTTCTAATTCAAATAACAAATAAAAAATTCTAATTCATGAAAGAAATAAACTAACAAATTAAAATTATACAACAACAAATAAGCATCATAGATTTCATTAATATTAATATACGCATCATGATTTCATTAAGATTAAAAAAGGGAAAGATGGTAACCCCCTCATTTAGGAGTTAACAAGCTCCTTCCACCAACTTCACTTTCTAATTCAAATAACAAATAAAAAATTCTAATTCATGAAAGAAAGAAAATAACAAATTCTAATTCATGAATAAAATGGACTTCCTATACAACACAACAAATAAGCATAATGGATTTCATTAATATTAATATACTCATCATGGATTTAATTAAGATTAAAAAAGGGAAAGGTGGTAACCCCTCATTTAGGGGTTGACCAACAATGGGCTTCATCATGCCCCTCTTTGGAACAATTTTTGCATGTCACTTTCTCCCCTTCTTTCTTAACACTTGCATTCTTATTTCCCTTCCATTTTCCTCCCTTCTTTTTTCCCTTACCCTTGAATGGCTTCTTCTTACTACCCTCTTCAAAAATGTTCTTACCCCTTGCTTCAAGATGCGTGGCTTGCACAAATACTTCATCTAAGTTATTTGGGTTAAACATAAGAATAGTTGCTTTAAGTAGAAACGTAGACCTCCTATATACTTCAAGAGTGTATCTTGTGAATTTAAGTCTATTCCAAGTAATAAAGCCCTTTTCCTAAACTCTTGTGTATACTCTTGGACAATTTGACCTTTGAGCTGTCTAAAGTTTTGCCAACTCATTATTTCTTTCTACATATAGGCTAATGGATAAAATTGTCTTTTAATGGAAGAAATGAATTCGACCCAAGAAATGGAAATCTTACCATGGATTTACATTTCCTCTTGTGTCTTTGCCTCCCACCAAACTAGTGTTGCTCCTTCTAGCCTTAATGAAGCCAATTGGATTTTGATATCGTCTTCTTGTAAATTTTGAATTCTACAGTAAGCTTCCAATTGACGAATCCAATTGTCTAGTATTTTAGCATTAACTTCTCCATTGTATGTAGGAATTTCAAATTTTATGTCCAACTTGAGTAACAATGTCTTTCCTTTTGGGATCTTGGAATGAGTATGGGTATGAGTTTTTGTAGTGGATGTGGATGAGGATGATCATGATGATGGTGGTGGAGAGGGAGGTGGTTTTCCTCCACTGCCTTTTGAGCTCCTCTCTTCCTCCTTTTTACTGTTTGAAGATTCTTCTCTAGGTGGGTGTTTTGAACCTTCTCCAATTTCCTTTTGCATAAAATATTCATACATAACTTTCACCATCCTTTTCATTTCTTTGAATTCCCTATTAACATCCTCTTCTTTATAATGTTCATGAGTTCCTTCATGGCCTGAAATTTTTGCTGTAGATTCAAGCTCAATCTCTGCAACTTGTATCTCTTCAATCACTTCAGCCTCTTGTGCAATTAATTCCTCTTGTGCTTCAAGTGTTGCCTTGAGTGGTGCTTTGAATGATGATGATGCCTTCTCAGCCTTCTTCCTTCTTAACCTAACTTTAGGACTAGCTATCAGTAGCTTCCCTTCTCCTCTCTGCAATCTCAATCTTGTAAACATACGTAAATTTGCACTGTTAAAAACCCTTCAAGTAAAACAAGAAAGCAACCTTGTGCTCTGATACCATCTTGATCTAAAAATTAACGCTAGTTATTTTTGTGCTAGTTTCATATTAGATATAAACTTTTCTTTTATTTGTTTTACTTATCCTTCATAGGTTTTTTTATGAGCATGTGATTGTCAAACAATTTACTTAGTGAAATTATGAGTTTGTCATAAGCTTAAAAAACATAATTTTAAATGATATAACAGAAGCAATATAAAACATAGAAAACACACATGATAGAGTTTAACACAGAATTTTGATAAATGAGTTCACCCCTCCTGGGCTACATCTCCTTGGTACAACTTCATAGTGTGGGCCTTTGTATTAGATTCAAGTGTGCTCAAATTGTTGTTAAAAGCTTCAAAACCTCTTGGAAATTGTTCCAATGAGTTTAAAACATCATAATCTCCCAAAAATGACTATTTTTTCGCTGAATTTGGACTCTGGATGCTCTAGAAATGACCCCAACACTTGGTGGCCCTAGCCTTCAAAAATATTCAAATGCACAAAAAAACCTGTAGATGACCTTTTCTTCCTCTGCAACCTACTCCATTGAGTTCCCAGCATGCCAATTAGACTAGAATGACCCTTTCCGAGCTCTGTTTGGGTGAAAATTGAGTGAGTTACGACCAAAACTGTTTTTGCCCCAATTTCTCCTCTAAAACTGGAGGAACTACCAGTTAACTTTCTAAAATTAGAAAACCGCCAGAAATGGCATGCCCTCATAAAATTCCACAAACATTAACTATGGGTTTAATTAGCGTTTAAAAATGCTTAACAGCGGATAAGCACGGTTTACTGATAAGCGCGTTCTTAGTGCTCATGACGTTTTATCATGGTTAAACCACGTTTAAATGTTAATTAAACACATTTAATTTTCCACCTGTTCCTTTGGATTAGCGCCTAGTTTCGTGACTATGGCCATATGGGTAGGGGGTTGGCCCCCTCCAACCCCCAACTATCAGACACATATACTTCAAATATAATCGGCAAACATAGAGGGTAAGATACGCTAAGTAGAAGAGTTGGTGTTGCATGTGACTGGCGGGCGGAAGGTCGTGGGTTCGAACCCCACTCTGCCATAATATTTTACACAAATGTATAACAACTTTCTCCGTCATACTTGTCGACTCTGCCTCCAATTTCAAACCTCCACCATAATAGTTAGAAGACCCTCTAAATTTGGTTGAACTCCGCCATAGTGGGTTTAAAAACTATATATATATATAGATATATATATATATATATATATATATATATATATATATAAAATAATTCCACCATATAGACTATTTTCCAAACCTTAACGTGACAAATAATTCGACCCCAAAGGTTGGGAGATGGCCCACCAGAGAGGACACGTGGCACCCTCTGGTTGGGTGGTACTCCAACTCCTAAAAAATTTCAAATTCCAACTTAGGAAGAATATTGGAGGTCATTGGAAAATTTCTCTCTTCAGTAATCCATTTGATGAATCTAAAGGCGAAACTTGTCACAGTGTCACTGGCTGCAATCTGGAGAATATTCCCTACAATGTTGACTGTACCTTCCACATCATCACTGTACCTGTTTTTCTCCTTTTTTCACTGTTTTGGAAAACGAATAGCAGACGATAACTCAGTCATACGAACTCGAATTTTGATGAAACAAGTTGTGACGGAATCCTGGAGATGAACTCTATCTGGTCGTTCAGGTTCAAAGAAATTTTGAGCACTTTCAATTTTTAGCTAAAACTTGATCCTTAGATCAATCCCACCAGATAGATGCATGGCCCTTCAACTTGGTAGCTACAAACTTTACTTTCTTCTTATCTTCGACCTCTTCTAAGTCAAAATACTTATCCATTGAACTGATCCAATCTATCAGCTCATCCACATTAAGGTTCCCCTCATATAAAGGAATCTCCATTCTTGGTTTTCCACTAACCTTTGCCAATATCTTGAAAACTTTAGCTTCCCCACTTTCTTCTTCTTCTTCTTCCTTAGAAGACTCTTCTGTTGCACTGACATCTTCTTCTTCAGGGGCTCTCTTCTGAGCAATCTCCATTTTCGCTATACTGGTACGAAGGTGTCGAAACTCTTCGAGCAAAGCTCCATTTGTTGTAAGTCTTCCATGACCCTTGTCAGCTCCTCTCCTGGAAGGCATATTTGTTACACTCCTTGAGAAAAAAACTCAACTATGGCTCTGATACCAAATGATGCAACCAAAAGGCCGCTTTTACCCACAATATACATAAACTTTAATAAGTCTGTCGTTCCCAAGGTTAGTACACGTTGAAAGAGTATGTGTGTGCATAACTATGGCTTTATGGTCCCACACAAATACGGACCAATCACAATGGAGTCACACTTCGCGAATTTTTAAACTTTCCACTTCGCAGCAAACTTCATATCACTTGTCGCAAGATTATGAGTTTAGCGATAACTGTATTCTTTATCCCATGCAATATGTCATATGCTCGCATTACAATGCAACTAACATAACTTACCGACCTTAACACTTTACTGCACCACAAGGAAAACAACTTACCATGTGATGTCTTAACCACAAACCATAAAATCATCGATATGCAAAATCGCTCTAGTTTTAATCTCCACCGTTGGTCTTTGTTAGATCTAACGGTCCACACTTGTGCCTTCGCTGATCACTTCACTCTTCCGCTTCGCATCACAATTCAAACAACTTACTGCGTAAGGCCTTAACGCATAACTCAAATTCTACGATTCGTGGTGATCGATGTATGAAACTTCTAAGTCTAAATGAACCAACGATTTCACTTGAGCCCTTTACATAGAACTTTACTATGTCTATACTGTTCGCATCGCCAATTGAATACTTTGCATACGTTGTGTGATAATGTAATACTCAACTCAACATAGAATTAAAATGTGATAATTAACATAGACAGGAGAATTAAAACACACAAACACTTGGAATTTATTAGAAAGGTAAATACACAGAGTCGAGCCCTTCGATGGCTGGATTTTACATTCAATGATTTATCCTCTTTGTCTCTCCTCTATCACATTGCTCACACACTTCTCTCACACTTTTCTCTGTCTATATACCCTATCACACTTCACACATATTTACGCTAACCTCTAACTAAAAGTGTTTTATCATTTATTAGCTTTCAAAAAAACTCTATCTTATCCTCTGAATCTAATCTATTTGGCTAAATCTCCTCGTAGGGAGAACCAAATCTGCTACTTTTATTCCTATTTAATCTAAGACATTAAAACAACTAAATTCTCACAACTAAATCTTAACATAATTTTAATAACCAAGTTCTCCACCTCTTATTAGCCACAACATGTGAACACATAATCACATTGCTGGATAATTTTTGGATGATCCTGCATCATATTTGGTATTACCATCTATGAGTTTGTGCGTAGAGGCGGATCATGTTGTTTCAGTACATCCCAATAGAGGAACGAGATGCAGAAATTTTGATAATGGTTTTTTCAAGAGGAAAATTCAAGCTCCATAGAGGTAGGATTGGGGTGGCAGATAATCCCTTTCTTACTTACATGGAGCAGTGAAAATGCAGTAAGAAAATCTCAGTTTGACATTGCCTTGGTCAAACTAGAGAAAATTTGAATTTCCACAACAAAAGAATCTTGGAGGTAGGTAACTGAGGTGGCATGGCTCTTGTTACTCAATTAATTTGAGTTGTGAAACCTTGATTTCAGTTTAGTATGATTGATTGCTAATTTTTTGCAGTATATTTCAATTAATTTGAGTTATTGTCAGTTAAACTAGTTCCAATTGTTGGAGAAACTAGTGGAAGGTCAAGTTGGGAAGTGTAACGTAAATCGCACTCAATGGTCATACATTTAAATAATAAATCAACCCAAAATAATTTTTTCATGCAAAGAATTCGAGTTACCTAACTGAGGTTGAGATTCCAAGGAAATGTACTATTAGTTGTATACTAGTCCCATGTGTACAAGTGGTGCATGAATTTAGAGAATGGGCCTACAGGAATTGCGCAATATAATTGAGGAATTTCCCTAAAATATATGGGCTAATTCCTAAAGGAAAAATTCAAGGCAATAGGAGCTTGGAGTCTTGAAAATTTGGCTAAGTATTGGCCAAGTTGAATCATCCAGGCAGAGAGATAGACTATACACTTGCAGGTTTTGATCAAGCTCGAGCAAGCATTTCATTTCATCTCTATTCTTTGATTAATGCAATATAAATAGTAAGGGGTCTTGAGCAGTTTCTTTCCCTTAGATGAATATTTTTGCATGTGTAATGTTTCTTCTTGCATGTAAATGTTATGTGTTCTCGATCATGAATTAGCTTGCGTAGAACAATAAAGTAGCTTCTAGTCTTGTGATTTAGTAAATTTCATGAGAAGTTTTGAATATACACATTATTTTCTACAAAACATTGACATGTTAAACATTTATGCTTGACATATACCCCATACTAGGCTATAGATCGCATCTCAGTGCAATTAGTTTTAAATTTTTATAGCATTGAGAGGCACTCTACAACCCAGTATGGGGTAGATGTCAAGTGTAAATTCAACATTTAAAATTTAACAAATGTAATATAATGTCAATTATAGCTCAATATAGGGGTAGATGTGTAGGATTAAATGTTTAACATTAAAAACTAAAAAAAAACAATAAAAGTGGTAAAAAAGTTAAAAGTAATAAATATCCTCACAACTACTAAAAATATTTCTGTAGAAATCAAATCAAGTTTTCAATCAAATCAAAATTGAGAATACTTTTATATATAAATATGTTAAATATATATAATATAAATCATATTACTAAGAACCAACATAGATCCATCTTACCTAAGGATAAGAGTGTTGATAGCAAACAAATTGACTAATAGTAATAGAGGAAATGATTGTTTTAATTTTTTCATTATTGTATTTTCTTTGACATGATTGATTCAAAATATAGGTGCAATATTTTATAACCAGCTAAGTTTTTTAAATAGATACTTTCTTAAACATAATATCATGGAACAAAATTTAAGAGAGAGAGGGGGGGAGAGAGGGAGGGAGATAGTGACAAATCTTGAGGGCAGAGAGAGAGAGAGTGATGGGGGCAGAGAGAGAGAGAGAGAGAGAGAGATCTAGATGGGGAGAGAGACAGAGGAAATAAAAAAGACATAGAGATATATAGGTGGAGAAAGATTGGGAGTGACAAGGGATATATGGGAAGAGAATGAGGGAGAGAGGAGGGAAGAGAGATGAGAGGTATATGGAGAGAATGGGAACATAGAGAGAGGGAGGAAAAAAGATGGAGGGGAGAGAGAGAAGGAGAGAGGGAGGTAAATAGTGACAGAGTTAGAGGGAAGAAAGAAAGATAGTGATGGGGGGGAGAGAATGACAGAGAGAGGAAGGAAGAGAGAGAAGACTCAATAGAGAGAAGGAGAGTGAGAGATGGAGTTGGAGGGGGAGAGAGAGGGAGGGAAGAAGAAAGACACAGAGGGTGGAGAGAGAGAGAGAGACAGAGAGAGAATTTGTATGTTTTGGGGGTGAGATAGAGAGAGGGAATTAGAAAGAGACGCATAGATATTATATAGTAGTATATAACCATCCTAGATCCATCTTAACCCTGGATATATCAAGCATCAAGAGCAATCAAATATCTCGAGGTGCATTTCTTTCCTCAAGTTTTTCACTCGAAAAAGAGGTGAAGTAGTTGTATTTTTATGCTTTTTGATCTCAGCTCAAGTCCAAGGACCTATTGTGAGAGATTCCTTTTCTTTGAAACCACCATGACTTGTTGTTACAAGTCATCTTTTTTAGTGGTATTTATTTGTAAGAGAAATAGTGCCACTGTAGAGTGAAATATGTGTATTTTATTGTTTTTCTACTGATATCAATAGATCATCCTAGCATTCGAGCAGGGCCTGAAGACATAGCCCAAGAGGGGTGAAATCCGTTATCACTTGCTTGCTTCTTCCCTGCATGTTTTTCAGATTGAGTTTCATGTGAATTTGCTCATGCTTAAGTTCATTTGAAAACTTAATAACTGATCTTTGAAGAGGTTGGAAACTAATTTTACATTTAAAGACCCAATTTTATCGGACTTGCAAAGTGTCAGAGGATGATAATTTTCCATTTTCAGATCACGTGGTATCAGAGTAGGTTCTGACCATATTGCAAGCATGGGTGAAATTTTGCAGCATGCAAGGCTCCTAGAATTCGAAGAAATTAATTCTTCTCGCCAAGTGGAGAATATGGAATTGAGGAGATTGCTTGAAGCAAAAAAGGATGAAATAATATGTTACATCTGATGTTGCAGAATGTCATTGAAGATAAAATTTGGGAATTTTCAACTATCAAAGCTTCCCCTAAGACTCAACAATTTTGTGGTCATGGGATGACTGATGTGTGTACCCTTTATCAAATGAATAAAATTTCTTATACATTAAATTAGAAGAGTGGTTTTATTGAGTCTGCATCTACCACTTTATCTACAAAAGAGAAGGATAAGATATTCAAGCGTCAAGAAGAGAACCAAGAGTCTCAAGTAGAAAATGAGGTAAAAGATACTTCTTGCTCAATTCATTCTCTTAATAATGATAATGCTTCTTTTGCATCATTTGAGAACACATGCCAAGGTTATTGCTATGAAATCCTTGACCAAAATGGGGTACAATGGTAAGGATCCTGGAATCCATATTCATGGAATTGTTAATCCTATTCAGGTGAGAGAAAAACCTCTACATGAAGGATTAGAGTATGTTCAAGAAGAAGTTGGAGAATTCTCCAAAGATGCAAAGTCAAAGAATTATTCAAATGTGAAATTTGTGAAGAAAAAACTCTTGCAAGATGAAGGAGAATCATGTCATGATGATCATGTTGATGGAGAAACATATGCAAAGAGAGGTGAGTGCTTCAAAGGAAGAACCAAGCCTGGTTCTCCATGACAATCAAGTTCTCCTCATCAGACTCATAATCAAAAGGACCATCATGAAAGGTATAAATTACTTGATTGTTCTAAGGCCTTTTATGACTACGAACAACATGATGATTTTAATAGAACGTTATGGAATGTGTTTCCTTTTAATTTTTTTCATTCACCTAACCATTGTGTAGAAAATTTCCAAAAAAGGAAAGAACTATTAAAGAAAATGAATATGTCAACTGGAACTGAGACCAAGAAGTAAAATTCTCATCCACGTTTAAAGACATTTTTTTCCAAGAAATGCTCACAATTTTTTTTTTACTCATTGCAACATAAGTAGGCATTAGATCAAGAAATGTTGGAAGTTTCATCCACATCATCATCCGAAGGAAAAAAAAGGTCATGAAATAACCTAAGAAAGGTAAGGTAGAAGAGCGTGTGAGGCACACCATAACCATTCCTGAAGAAACTCCAGAAGAAAGTGAAATGCAAAAAGAAAACTCCCTAGCCTAGTTGGGTAAGAAATGGTTGGATTATTTTTCTAGTTAAACACTGCATTTCTTTTGTACTTCACATATTACATGTCCCCATAGTTAGGTATTTTGTAAAAGTTATGTTGTGAATAAAATCAGTTATATGAAACATTGTTTTCTTTGGCATTGTTATGCTGCCTTGGCTTGTTGAAAAGTCAATTTGCATGGAATTTGAAGAGTTAAATTTATTGCATATTGTAAAATTCAATTATTTCATGGACATTGTAGTGAGCATCCTAAACGTTGGTATGAGAAGATGCATTACATCTAGTATTTTAAATAGTGTCAAGCACTAAAATATACAAGTATTTATATTTGAAGCTTGTTTGGGTTATTTTCCAAAGTATTTCTGAATTTTATCTTTGGTAAATATTTTGCAGAATATGGACATAGTTATGTGTATCGAAGAGTACAAGTGCAGCTTGAGAAAGGTAAAGAAAAGTATAAAGCAATGCATGGCAAGCATCGAGTTAATCATGATATCCAAGTGGAAGGTCAAGTTTGGTTTTATGTCAACAAGGAAAGAATTCAAGGTGAATATCATATGAGCCGCCAAGGAAAGGTGGTCACGAAGAGAATGTTCAAATTCCATCCATTGAATTTTTTTTTTCTGAGAATTTGGAATAATTGCAGCAAGTCACAATTCTTGAGAGGATGATAAGGACATCACGTAGAGACAATGTGGGTATCTTCAAATGGGGCTCAAAGGCACCAATCCAAGAAAGTAAAAGTGGATTGAGATCGGTAAAGTGGAGTTGTATCCTCAATTACTTGCTAAGTAAAAATAGGCTTTTGGTGGTCCAAAAGTTCCCAATGAAGAGGTATGATCCAGAGATCAAAAATTTGCTCAAAAATAAAAGTGCTTAGAATCACCTGAAACTAGTGCCAAATCATAGAGTTCGTCGTCATGATTCCAACGCTACTTGAATTTCCTCAATACAATGTCATATGAGAGAGTTATGATGTTTGGATATTTTTTCTCAACAATTAAAATGTCAACTTGCAGCGTTGACTGAGCTACCAACTAAGAATGTTGTATAGCTGATGTCAGCATGCTGATTGGGATGTATGATGGACAATATGTCTAATCTGGGCTCGACATGTGGCAGTGTCATAGAGGTCAAGGTGTTGCATGTTCATTGTTGGTCGATTGTTGAAGTGGCCCAATGAAAGGGCACTATGTGGCCATTAGTAATTGGCCAAAATTTTATAGGCTGGACGATCAACCTCAGTGGGGTTTGACCCCTAGACCTCCCGCACAATAGTCCATCACTCTATCATCACACCATTCCATTGGTTCTTAACATATATCCTTCATTGATTATATTTAATTTTATGTTGTCGGCGAATTGGGGGGAGGGGTTGGGCGGTTTTCCTTGGCCCTAGGTCATATAATACCATCGAAATGATGGAAATGGTGACAACAGAGGGGGCAAAGACTATGCCCCATGTTGTAAAATTTTGTTGAGAATTCGGAGGGATAGTGATTAATTCAAATTATCTTCTTGTTAATTACTTATGAGATTACTTGAGTTACTTATGTCTTCTTTATCTTATTTAATCTTTCATCAAGTCAATTATCAAAATACACGAGACACAAAAATTAGGCTCCTAGAGCCAGGGAAAAACCTTTCCCTCTTGGAGAGGAAAACCCATGAGAAATTATTCTTATAGATTTCAGATGACAAGTACCATGACCCAGAATTAGACCCTTGACCTATTCATGCATCCAAGACCTTGTCCTTACTTCTTTGATGACCTTCAATGTTGATCCTTCTTCTCTTCACCAAGTTACAATGTTTTGCACCAGTACCTCATTTGAACCTTCAATTAATTCTTCAGTTATATGAGGTATATACGTTGTAGATAGGAAGGAAAATCAAAGATTTACTTTCATTATTTCTTCTTCTTTCCAATTACTTCTTTTCTTAGCAAACCATTGTTCAAACCTTTTCCTGAACTGGAGACGAATAATAATGTCACCTTTTATCTGCAATGAAAATCATTCTTGAATAGATCTGCACTTTAATACACAAACACGGTTCTTGAATTAAAACTATCACAATGTAGTTACTTCAATACTATCTGCACTGCTTCAGATGGACAATCTGCACTTTATCTTAAGTCAACCGTGGAAATTATCACAGTAATACATCACAAATACGTTTATGTCTTAAAAAAACCTGAAGCATGTCAAAGATCCGAACTGAAACTCTTATTATAATCCACATTTAACTTTAGAAATAGCTCGCACTTCACTTCAGATAATCTGCAATTTGCTTCAGGTTGTCCACACTTCTACCTTAGAGAGATCCGCACTGCAGTTCTTCAACAAATTGTTCTAGAGATGACCGTAACACTTTATTATACTAAGGTATCATCAAATATATCCACTTCTTCTTCAGTCTTGAGTCAGTATGATACGTGTTGAGAATCTGAAGGGCTTTAGATTAATTCAAAAATTCTCTTCTAGAAAATTACTTGTGAGCCTAGTTAGTTCTTCATCGAGTCAATTATCAAATTACTTATTCAAATGCAGAGACAGAATTGATTTTACTTTGTAACTGAATATTTTGTAATATAGTTAGGAAGGTAAATCTCTGAATTTATTTTACCTTCCTTACCTTCTCCTCCTTTCTGATCAGCCTTTCTTCTTTTGATTACTATCTTTGACCTTGGAAAATTATTTTCTTGGGTACTTTACAATCTGAGAGAAGTTCGTACTATACTTTGCTTCTTTTCGTAATCTGTATACTTCTATTACTTCCTCAATATGTTTCTTCTTCAACGTTGTCCTTTGTCCTTTATATTTTCTCCTTTTCAACGCTATACAGTGTCAAACTAATCCACATTTATCTGCTCCTTTTCAATGCTATTAACCTCAGACTGATCTGCTCATTCTATCCCTTTTCAATGTTATTTATCCTTTGGCTTATCTACAATTTCTGTTCTTCTTCAAATGTTATCTATCTTTGAATATCCGCTCCAATTCAAAGCAAATTTTACTATAATACTTGTTCCTTTCTTTACGTTGTATTGTCTTAGTATGATCCGGAAAAATTTCTCCTTTTTCCACATTGTATAACTGCAGTACAATCCGCAAATTCCTGCACCTTTACCATAGAATTTTTAGGGTATATATAGTAGTTCTAGCCATATATATAAGCCGACCTTATAGCCAACTTTAGCACTTGTTTGTAAGCCGACTTCATAGGCATATATTCAACGTTAAGTATGGACAATTTTGTAAGCCATTTTTCTGCAACGTCTTGGAGGATATTCTTCAGACTAAACATGCCATTTTCATGGCTCTTAATTACACTTATGTTCCTAATAGACATCAAGAAGAAATCTATAGACCTATACTAAGGATCTTGCTCATGAAACCCATGAAGCAAGTAAACCAAAAATTCATTTTATTATTATTGACTTCTTCTTTACATAAGTACATAATTACATAGTCATAATGAAGACCTACCTAGTTGTACTTTTCAACACTCCCTCTTAACTAGGGAGGTATTCATACAGGTACTTGGTTACTTTTAAAACAGAATAATCTTACAAGAAAACTCAGATTGGTAATCATATCTATATAACATCATATCAACCATCATTGTACTAGTGCAAGGCCTTGACTAACAACCCCATCTCTTCAACGAGACAATGGGCTTCAATGCTGGCTAGACACATCAATTATAGACACCTTCGTCATTGTCTCTCCAAGGTACATACTCCACCTAGGTGTTCCCAAAGTATGACCTTCCTGGACTATTCTTCTCTTAGGTAGCTAGCCCTCAAAGAATATTGATCCCCGACTATCCTTATCTTGAATGCCCGATCACATTCTCAAAGAGTATCGAATTCGACATGATTACCCAATCCTCCATTCTGTCTTCCCAAGACCAGAATGATGTGTCTATCTCTCCCTCTCAGGTAGGGCCTATTCCACAAGGGAATGTACTCATTCTTATACAAATAATTTACCTAAGCTCATCCTTCATAATTACCAAGTTTCTTCCAATTAAGAAACTTAGCATCAGGCTCCCTCTTAATCAGGGACCTCCAGCAACAATGGTGAGACACCCAGCTGCTCATGAAGAATTCCTGTCCTCGATGTCATGGATTTCGATATTGAGGAATCTCCATCTTTTAGCTTCATAGGGCACAAATCATTTATCACTTTTCTCCTGAGTCAAGTCAGTTGTCAGAAAGTGATGCAGGAACATTAGGCACTAGCCAGCAATGTAGGAGTTTTTTCCACATGTTGTGGCTAGGAGGGTTGAAAAACAGTCAAATTGCTACAGCTAGGTGTCTTCACCTTAGCTAATTGTATTATTATTTCAGTTGGAGCCATAGAAGTTGAATAGCCAGTTAGTCTAGCTGTCAGAGTCCAGTTAGTCGAATTGTTCTAATTAGACTATTGAATTCTAGAACGGTCCTCACAGGGGAACCGAAGAGTCATGAGATTTTGTATATAAATGTATGCTTCCGATGTAAGAAGAGAGAGAGGACAGAAGAAAGGTTTCTACAATAGATTATGTGTTGTGCAATTTCTTCCGACTGAGTGAATTCTGTTCCCATTTGGTTATCAATTTGTCTCGAATTGGTATTTCTGAGTAAATTTGTTTAATCGTAAAGCGATTGTAGCCTGTGCATATATAATACTACCATACAGTTCCCTCCCTATGTGTACTGTGTCTCTTAATGGTTCGAATGGTCTTTGTGTATTAAATCCCAATCACAGCGCATGCGTCGTGGACTTTGTTCATGGGTGGAATTCCCACTAACGCGAGATAACCTGTCTATTTGTAACTAAATTCCTCCACCGAAGAATTAAACCGGTTAACACGCGGAGAATAGCCAAATATAGCACAAACCGATACATTAAACGAGGAAAGTACTGTAGAAAACTAGAGTGGAATTACAACGGTGGATTGCCCCCATTCCGCACCACCTTTGGCACGAAGGCGGTATCGCTGGGTCGTGGAGCGATTCCACTGAGAGGATGACACGTGGTGGATGGGACGTCCCACAAAACCAAAATTTCGCGCGTTAAAGGACTGTCGTGGGACACGCAGCGGAATCTATACAGGCCATTGATCTGAGAGCAGGCCATCGGACGACCCTCGCGTGACGGAGATGCACGATAATTAACCAAGGTACGACGCTGTTGTTGATTGGTTTGCTAGGCTAAGGTGGTTGGACCCACATATTATTACAAAGGTTATTGTTATAAATCATTGATATATTATTTCGTCGGCTCATAATAATAATACATTAAAAAGAGTGAAAGTTTATTATAGAGTGAATATATAGTGGAATATATATATATATATATATAAGCCGAGACTGCAATATAATATTATAAAAGCTACCAATTATGTTTATTTATCAATTTTCCCAAAATTGATGAATAACATTGCCGAAGAATAAAGGGGGACCACGGGGAGACAAAGAACGAGGGCATCGAATAAGGGGAGAGTTTGACTTTTAGCGGAGTGACTGCGTCATTTGTGGTATCAGAGTTGGTTGACGTTGTTTTGCTGACATGGAAATCCGAGTTGGTAGAGGTGCTGGCAGGAGAAGACCTGTTGCCAACGTTGAGGTGTTGGGAATGTTGCAGAGGGTCGAGGCCAGACTAGAAGACATGGAACAAAGACAAACCAGAGATCATGAAGACATCAGCGAACCTGAAACATAAGAAGTTGAAGAAAATGTTGAAATTCCTCCTGACATGAGGCTCCTGAGAACTGTTCTGGGATCTGCAGTTAAGCCCAGAATTGAAGTGTCGAGCTATGTAGGGGAACTGAATCCAGAAGAGCTGGTAGACTGGATAAATGAATTAAACAAGTGCTTCGATTATGAAGAAATAAGTGAAGATAAAAATGTCAAGTTTGCAGTGACAAAGCTGAAGGACATGCTGCACTTTGGTGGGATGGAGTACAGGCAGAAAGGAGGAGAGTTGGCAAGCAACCTATCAAGAGCTGGACCAGAATGATGGCCAAATTGACAGGTAAATTCTTACCTAGTGATTACCAGCTGACATTGTATAAACAAATGCAGAACCTGAGACAGAGGTTGCTGACAGTAAAGGAATACACAGAAGAATTCTACAGAGTGAGCATAAGAGCTGGGTAATTCCAAGATACATCAGAGAAGACTGCCAGATATGTGAATGGTCTCAGACTAGAAATCCAAGATGAGATTGGTCTTCTGTCTCCTAAGACAATGGAAGAGGCCTATCAGATGGCCTTGAAAGCAGAGGAGAAACTCCTGAGGAAACAGTCTACCAAGAAGAGAGGTACTTTCTGTGGGAAGGGAAGTCAGGGTGGTAGAGGAAAGCCTACACCCAAGGATGGAGCTGATAGTAGCTCACCTCAGAATGCATCTACAGAGGATGATGCAAGAGGCAGAAGGGGTTCTTACAGAGGAAGAGGAAGAGGAGGCATGGACAGAGGCAAAGGTAGAGAGTTGAGGTGTTATATATGTCAGGGGGTGGGACATAAGCACTATGAGTGTCCAGAGAATGTGGTTGCTGGTGCAAGAAATGTTGTTGTTTCCCAGGTTGAAGAAAAAGCAGAAATTGAAGAAAAAGTTCTTCCAGAGAGGGGAGAGTCCTTGGTGGTTAATAAGGTCCTGTTGAAACAAACCAAAGAAGTCACTGAACCCGCACAAAGGAAGACATTGTTTAGGAGCATATGCAAAGTCCAAGGGAAATGCTGCCAGCTAATCATTGATAGTGGCAACACAGACAATTTGGTTTCCACTGAGGTGATAGAAAAATTGAAGCTGAAGACTAGGGAGCACCCCACTCCCTACAGGGTGTCCTAGTTGCATAAAGGGCACCAACTGGTTGTGAAAGAACAGTGTGAGATAGAGCTGCAAATGGGCAAATACAAGGACAAGGTTTTGTGTGATGTAATGCCCATGGATGTGTGTCATATACTGCTGGGTAGACCTTGGAAGTTTGACAGAGCAGCAGTGCATGATGCCAAGAAGAACACTTACAAGTTCTTCAAAGATGGGGTACATCATATATTGATTCCCATGGAAGAAGGAGAGCCATCTAGCAGAGTGATTGATCCAAAGACCTTGTTGCTGAGCGGGAAGGAATATCTGCAGCAGATAGAAGAAGAAGAGGTAAGCTTTGCTTTAGTTTGCAAACCAAAAGTAGTTCTTACTTCTACAAAGATTTCTGATTTGCCAATAGAAATCCAAGAGATGCTAGACAATTACTGTGACATTGTTGTGGATGATCTACCTAATGAACTGCCACCTGTGAGAAAGATCAGCCATCAGATAGATTTTATCCCCAGTTCTAATCTTCCAAATAAGGCAGCCTACAGAATGCCTCCCAAGGAAAATGAAGAAATCAGGAAACAAGTACAGGAATTGGTGGACAAAGGACTGATCAGAGAAATTCTGAGTCCATGTGCAGTACCAGTAGTTTTGAGCCCAAAGAAGGATGGAGGCTGGAGGATGTGTACTGATTCCAGAGCAATTAATAAGATCACAATCAGTTATAGATTCCCTTTACCCAGAATAGAGGATTTGATGGACTGTTTGAGTGGTGCTAAATACTTCTCAAAGATAGATTTAAAGAGTGGATACCATCAAATTAGAATTAGAGAGGGTGATGAGTGGAAAACTGCTTTTAAAACAAATGAAGGACTGTATGAATGGATGGTAATGCCTTTTGGGTTGTCAAATGCACCTAGTACCTTTATGAGACTCATGAATGAAGTATTGAGGGAATTCATTGGTAAATTTGTGATAGTGTATTTGGATGATATATTAGTTTTCAGCAGAACTAAAGAGGAACATTTGAGGCATCTTAATCATGTCCTGAAGAAGCTGCACCAGGAGAAACTGCTGATAAATTTAAAGAAGTGCTCATTCATGAAGGAAGAGTTGGTGTATTTGGGATTTTTTGTTTCCGCAGAAGGATTGAAGATGGACCCAGAAAAGGTTAAGGCAATTGTGGAGTGGCCTTCACCCAGGAATGTTTTTGAGGTAAGAAGTTTCCATGGACTTGCTAGTTTTTACAGAAATTTTATAAGAAACTTCAGTAAGATTAATGCACCCATAATTGAGACCATAAAGAAGATCAAACAACCATTTAAGTGGACTGCTGAAGCAGAGAGAAATTTTAAAGTTTTGAAGCAAAAGATAACAGAGAAGCCTGTTTTAATTCTGCCTGATTTCACCAAACCATTTCAAGTAAAATGTGATGCCAGTGGGGAGGCCATTGGAGCTGTTTTGAGTCAGGATGATAGGCCTGTAGCCTATTTCAGTGAGAAGTTGAATGATACCAGGAGAAAGTATTCCTCTTATGAGAAGGAATTCTATGCAATTGTTCAAGCACTCAAGAAGTGGAGACATTATTTGATGTCCAGGGAGTTTGTATTGTATTCTGATAATCATGCTTTGCAGTATATTGTACAGCAGCCCAAGTTGAAACATAAGCATGCTAAATGGGTTGAGTATCTCCAAAGTTTCAATTTTGTTTTGAAACATATAAGTGGCCAAGCCAATAAAGTAGCTAATGCTTTGAGTAGGAGACATTTGCTTGTTCAAGAGACTAATTTTGAAGTTGCAGGATTCGATTTTCTCAAAGAATTGTATAAAACAGATCCTGATTTTAAAGAAGCATTTGAAGCATGTAGTAACCCTGTTCTAACAGATAGAAGTCAGTGGCTGGATTTTTTTCTGCAGGAAGACTTGTTATTCAAGAAGAACCAACTGTGCATACCAAAATGTTCCATGAGAGAAATTTTGATCAAAGAAAAGCATAGTGGTGGACTTGCTGGACACTTTGGTACTGATAAGACTTATGAACAGCTGAGTCACTTTTATTTCTGGCCCAGGATGAGAACAAAAGTGGATAAGTTTGTGAATAATTGCAAGATCTGTCAATATGCTAAAGGAAGGAGCCAGAATGCAGGATTGTACACTCCCTTGCCTATTCCAGACAGGCCTTGGGACATGGTGAGTATGGATTTTGTTCTAGGATTGCCCAAGACTCAAAGAGGGAATGATGCAGTCTTTGTTGTGGTAGACAGATTCTCCAAAATGGCACATTTTATTCCATGCTATAAAACTAGTGATGCCACCCATGTTGCTAACTTGTTTTTCAAAGAAGTTGTTAGATTGCATGGGTTGCCCAAGAGTATTGTTTCAGACAGAGACACCAGATTTGTAGGTCATTTTTGGAGGACGCTATGGAAGAAACTTGGCACTAAACTGAGTTTCAGCTCAGCTTATCATCCCCAGACTGATGGACAAACTGAAGTAGTGAATAGGAGTTTGGGAAATTTGTTGAGGAGTCTTGCAGGAGAACATCCCAAGCAGTGGGATCATATTTTGCCTCAGGAAGAATATGCATATAATGATTCACCAAATAGAAGCACAGGGCAGATTCCATTTCATATTGTTTATGGAATGCATCCCATAGGAATATTAGAATTAAGAAATATGGGAAGATTAGAGTTAAGGAGTGCAGATGGTGAAGAATTTGCTTCAGAGATCCAGGCCATACATGAACAAGTGAAACAACAACTACAAGGCAGCAGCATCAAATACAAAAATAGAGCAGACTTGAGTAGAAAAGAAGT
Organism: Pinus albicaulis; assembly: GCA_034641835.2. NCBI lineage: Eukaryota > Viridiplantae > Streptophyta > Pinopsida > Pinales > Pinaceae > Pinus > Pinus albicaulis. The sequence continues at coordinate 879,336,268 of CM076569.1, read as the reverse complement.
TCACTTTGAAGTAGGAGACTTGGTTTTGGCACACTTGAGGAAGGAGAGGTTCCCAAAGAAGCAGTACAACAAATTGAAGTTCAAAAAGATTGGGCCATGCAAGATACTTAGGAAGTTTTTTGCAAATGCTTATGAGATTGAATTGCCACCTGATGTTCGAATATCTCCCATTTTTAATGTTGCATATTTATACAAGTATGAAGATGATGGTGCAAAGGACAGATCAGAAGACAAGGAACCGATTGAGTGGAAAGAACAGCTACCACTAGCACAGCCATTGCAACCAGAAAAGGTATTGGATAAAAGACCATTCAGGAAGACCAGAGGATAGGAGTACTATCAGTACTTGATCAAATGGAAGGATAAACCAGAAGAAGATGCCACTTGGATGACTGAAGACATGTTGCAGAGGATGGGCAGATCAGTGGAGGAGCTCATGGACAGGAGCCCATGAGGAAGATTTCCCTCGGGAGTCTGATGCAGGAGCATTAGGCACTAGCCAGCAATGTAGGAGTTTTGTCCACATGTTGTGGCTAGGAGGGTTGAAAAACAGTCAAATTTCTACAGCTAGGTGTCTTCACCTTAGCTGATTGTATTATTATTTCAGTTGGAGCCGTAGAAGTTGAATAGCCAGTTAGTCTAGCTATCAGAGTGCAGTTAGTCGAATTGTTCTAATTAGACTGTTGAATTCTAGAACGGTCCTCACAGGGGAACCGAAGAGTCATGAGATTTTGTATATAAATGTATGCTTCCGATGTAAGAAGAGAGAGAGGACAGAAGAAAGGTTTCTACAATAGATTTTGTGTTGTGCAATTGCTTCCGACTGAGTGAATTTTGTTCCCATTTGATTATCAATTTGTCTCGAATTGGTATTTCTGAGTAAATTTGTTTAATTTTGAAGCGATTGTAGCCTGTGCATATATAATACTACCATACAGTTCCCTCCCTCTGTGTACTGTGTCTCTTAATGGTTCGAATGGTCTTTGTGTATTAAATCCCAATCACAGCGCATGCATCGTGGACTTTGTTCATGGGTGGAATTCCCACTAATGCGAGATAACCTGTCTATTTGTAACTAAATTCCTCCACCGAAGAATTAAACCGGTTAACATGCGGATAATAGCCAAATATAGCACAAACCGATACATTAAATGAGGCAAGTACTGTAGAAAACCAGAGTGTAATTAAAACGGTGGATTGCCCCCATTCTGCACCACCTTTGGCACGAAGGCGGTATCGCTGGGTCGTGGAGCGATTCCACTGAGAGGATGACACGTGGTGGATGGGACGTCCCACAAAACCACCATTTCGCACGTTAAAGGACTGTCGTGGGACACACAGCAGAATCTATACAGGCCATTGATCTCAGAGCAGGCCATCGGATGGCCCTCGCATGACGGAGATGCACGATAATTAACCAAGGTACGACGCCATTGTTGATTGGTTCGCTAGGCTAAGGTGGTTGGACCCACATATTATTACAAAGGTTATTGTTATAAATCATTGATATATTATTCAGTCGGCTCATAATAATAATACATTAAAAAGAGTGAAAGTTTATTATAGAGTGAATATATAGTGGAATATATATATATATAAGCCAGGACTGCAACATAATATTATAAAAGCTACCAATTATGTTTATTTATCAATTTTCCCAAAATTGATGAATAACATTGCCGAAGAATAAAGGGGGACCACGGGGAGACAAAGAACGAGGGCATCGAATAAGGGGAGAGTTTGACTTTCAGTGGAGTGGCTGCGTTAGAAAGTGATCCATCAAACTTCTTTATCTGGTCCACTTGATATGCCATGCTGCTTTCCTTTGAATCATCTCCAAGGATCATACATCCTTTCTTATGATTAGTAGCCCTGCATAAATTTTATCTAGATAAACATATGCAGATGATTTTTCTTTTAGAGAAAAAGTTACCTTGATGATGATCTTTTACCATGACATCTTCTTGTAGGCATCAACATCCTTCATATAGATTGACACATCTCCTAATGATATGTTTTCCCAAGGGTCTTCTTCTTTACCATACTTTTGTTAGAGTTTACATATATTCCTAGGAGATCTCCTAGTCACATCTACTTGGCCACCAGATGATAACTGCCTCTAGGCATGGTTGCATTTCATGATCTCTTCCTTTCTACACATTCTTCATTCTCAAAAACTTACAGCTTTTCTAGTTTCTTGTTTATGTACAACCACCTCATATTCTATGTGGTCATATTATGTTGATTTTATCTGTTATTGCACTGAGAGATCCTTCTTCATAGATCATACTCCTAAATACGGAGGTATATTACCTACAATCATATGACATGATTTCACAGCATCCAATATCAGCATGTATGTCTACATAGCTCATACCCATCTTCCTTGAGTCATCATGTAGCAGTTTCTCTTGAATGAAGAGCTTCATTTCTTTTGACCTGCTTCAACAATATCCAAAATTCTTTTTCTGTGATGACCCTAGATCTGATGACTGCTTTACTTTAAGTAGAGAGGTTTTCTAGAAGCTTTTTCTAAGAGCTCCTTCCATGCTTCTTAATGTACATGCTATTGTACAATTTTACAATTAATCAGAGATCACTTATAGAGGAAGATGATCTCAATCATAATAGAGATCTCTTGCTTGCTCCCTCTTAGATATTTTAGCATCAGGTTCTTATCTTTCATAAGTGGCATGGGCTTCTTCCTTTCTCCTCTTGTCCTTTCTAGATTTAGGACAATCTCTTTTATAATTTCCAAGCTCATCACATCCAAAGCATCGCACTTGTTCATATTTCTTATTTTATTCTGAGGGCCAAATTTTCTGAATTTTCCTTTCTTCCTGTATGAAGCTGCAAAGGCATGATTCTCTTCACTTGGTTTTGTATCAGCTTTGGCCTTTAGTCTTGTTTCTTCTATTTTACATAGAGACCATAAATCTTGGAATGGAGTAGCTTCTTTCTTCCCATATAGACTGGAAGTAAAGCTTCCCCATTCTTCTAGTAGAGCATTCAACACTATAGTTTTCATCTCAGTGTCATACATCACTTCTCCTAGTTCCTGTAGCTGATCTCTTATTTCAGAAATCCTCATAAAGTATGGAGCGATTCCTTCTTCCCTCGATAATTTCATTTTGTATAGTTCTTGTCTCAGAGATATTTCTTCTCCAATAGTGCTCATAGAGAATAGCTCCACCGATTTTTCATATACTTGTTTTGCAGTCTTTAGTTTTGATACATAGGGAATGAGAGAGTCTTTGATGGATTCTATGAGAATACTTTGGGCTCTAATTTCTCCCTTCATATACTTAGTGTTAGCCCCCCTATGGAATTCTTGACAAGCAAGCTGGGGGCTAGATTGTTCTGGAGCCTCCAAGGAATGCCTTTCCCCCGAAAATTCATCCTCCTTGGAGTCTCTTTGTGATGTGCCTAACATATAGCCCCTCTGCTGATCCATTTCTCAAAAGGCCCACTATTGCCCCTTGATGCCCCTACAAATACCCCCATTTTACCCTCCCCTTTCCTTTATCAAAATCCCTTTTCTTCCTTTTATCCCCACCATCAACCCTCTAAACCCCCCCAAAATCCCCTTTGATCCTTACCCTTACCCTTGTTTCACCAAATCCCACCTCCATCTCCCTATCGTTACCCTCCTTAGGCCTCAAAATACACTAAAATGGCATAAAAACCCACTTCCGACCTTATAATAGGCCTAAGCCCCCTTCTCCACTAGCCCCGCGCTCCTTCATCTTCCACTTGACCCGATGCTATGACCAAAGCCCAGTTTTGAAAGGCACTTATCATAGATCCATTTCGGGCGCAACCTCAGCCTTAGATCTCACCGGATCGAACGACTGTTATTCACTACGGGGAGTCGCTCAAAAATATCATGGCTGTACACCTTGGCCCCCCCATAGTTCATCTCCGCCGTCCGTTAAACACCGGATCCAACGGCGTGGAGTGCACCCGAAATGGTGGTCCCCACTCCACGCGCTGTTTTCCAAAACCTGCCGGTATTTTCCGCACCACCATTGGGTGTCGAGCGGTTTTCCCTAGAGACCCAGCGATTCCACTCATCTTTTGCCGCATGTCCAAGTGTACTATTTCAAAACCACCCATTTCACGCATTATCTCCCGAACGAAAGCCGGGCAGCGGAATTCACCTCGGCCATCAGATCCTGGAGCCCTCATCCAACGACGCTCATTCGACGAAGCTGTGCCCTGTTTAACCTCCGCCCATCGTACTAGCCAACCCTCCGTCTGTCGCTCCCCGCCGTCGATATCCGCCCGATCGACGGTCCAGATCTGTCCATGCATGGTTGACCTTTCCGCTGTCCCCGGGTCCTGCCACGTCACCCCGCGTGGATCTTCCGGTTATAAAGAAAGAATGGCCGCCGTGATACAATTCTATGCTACTAGGACAATTGAATCCGAGGAAGATCATCCACGGCGTCTGAATTTATGAACAAAGGCCCGGGAAGGTGGAGATGAGATGTTCATTAAAGGAATAGAGTTCGAACTCTGTAGAAAATCTCCCATCGCCATTAAAACCCGAGCTAACCTGTCAGAGGTAGAGTTGAAGCAGGGAAGCGTTCTAGTACAGAGCAAAGGGTGATTAAGGCCAGCTAATGAAGATATTAAGCCTTAACCATAGGTTTAGAATGCACAACTGTAGTTGGAAGACCCCGTGGATATCTTGGACGGTCCTATGCACAGAAAGATAATATTATCAGGTTTTCCATATCAGCAGAGCGTTCTCCCATGAAAGGACATGGTACACATCATTTTTCAGTCTACATTGTGCCTCAAATAAAGATCTATGCCCTTTCAGCAGTCCTACATCATCAAGAAGCATTTGTTACACAGTATGGATACCTTAGCATCATTATTTCACCATTTTGTCTAGTCAACATAGAATGGCAGTAGTTCTGCAGCCAGAGTACCAGAAGTAATTGCACAGATTTAAAGCAGAATGGGTTGCAGCCTTCCTCCTCTTCTGAGCGTTAATTATTCATTTAATTCTTCACCTACCATCTTCTGCTCTGTTTTTTCCTATAAGAATCCAGAAGAACACATTGTAAAGGTTGTTGTTGCCTTGCTGTGGCAGTTGTTGTTAGAGGGATTCATTCTTGACTGTTAGAACAGTCGTGGGAGGGAGTAGCAGAGTAGTTGTATGTAATAGGCTGGGAGGAGAAAGTCTAGACTGTATTAGCCATTGAGCTCAGTGTACATGACTGGTTTTGCATCAATCAATCAAAGCACATTTCACAGGATGTCTATTACTATTGGTGATGTTTTTCTAACTCTGTATATCACATTTTCATACTGTTTCATGTTCTTCTGGTAGGCAACAGAAGTATAACATAGGATTCACCCTTGTTAGGTGCCCTATGTTTCCTGCTCTCCCTACCTTTAATTTTTTCTGCCTTATGTGCTATCTAAGAGTTGATCTCAGTTGATTTAACCAGTGTAGTGGATGTTATTTCCTACTCTCTGATGTATGAATTGGTTGAATCAGTTCTTAGATGTTCTTGCTGGGTTTAAGCTAGAAGGTTTGGGAACACTGGGGATGAGTGTTAGCCCTGTCCACTAGGATCCTTGCGCAACCATCTGGCCTTTCTAAGATCCCTTCTGTTTAACTTATCTCCGTTTTTCCTCTGGAGTTGCTAAAGCAGACCTAGAGTTAAATGACCTCTAGTCTGATCTATAAGCTTCCCCTTCGTCCCTTTTTGAGAGTTGCCTTTGAGTATGTCCAAGCAGGTCTGGAGTTAAATGACCTCTGACCTGATCTATAGACAGAAAATTGGTTGTCTTTCCTTCTTCTACTTTCTCTCCTTAATGTTCCATTCCACCATCTGCCTAAAAGATCCTTTAGTGTAGATGACTTGCCCTTTGAAAGCCTTGGCTAGTGGATGCAAGTAATTTCCTTTCATGACTCCATAGCCCAATGGATGGCACTTTATCGGCCTATCCTCTCAGCTGAAACTTCCTGCTGCTTTGTTCCTTCCCTCCCATTCCTTTCTCAGCCTATGATCTCCTAACCAAACCAGCAAACCTTCAACCAAATCATTTTAAAACCCCCTTTGTGCTTCATACCTAGCCTAACATCTCATCTTGAGCTTTTAAAGACATATCACTCTTTGTTTTATTGGAGAGATCCCTCTCCGGGTCCAGGAGGGCTAGATCCTAGGGCCTAAAAGTGGTTCTGATGTTGTCTCATCTTTTGGTCTTGCCAATCTGGCCAAAACATGGGAACCCCAACACTTAGCATGGGCTGAAGTATCTTCTTTTGGAGGTTGAACAGTAGATCCTTTGATATAATCCATTACTTCATCTTCAATTAATTTTAAGTCTGTTCTTTTCTTCCATGCACTGAAATCTGATGATCCAACCAGCTTGTTGATTTCTTTACAAAAAGGCATCTTGATAGATAGTGTAATTAATACTTACTTGAGTGGATGACTTTCTCTTTTGGTAGCTTTCTTGATGGTAAAGGATGTCTTCTTGAATGTGAATCTTTGATGACAAAGATTACTTACTTGAATGAATTGATATAGCTAGAGAGCCTTCCTTGCAGAGTGATTTGATCCTTCAACCCAAACTTTGAACTTTTCTTCTTGTAGTTTTTATTTTGTCAAGTAACCCTTGCATTCAGTACCTTAGCTCTGATACCATGTTGAGAATCTGAAGGGCTTTAGATTAATTCAAAAATTCTCTTCTAGATAATTACTTGTGAGCCTAGTTAGTTCTTCATCAAGTCAATTATCAAATTACTTATTCAAATGCAGAGACAGAATTGATTTTACTTTGTAACTGAACATTTTGTAATATAGTTAGGAATCTAAATCTCTTATTTACCTTCCTTACCTTCTCCTCCTTTCTGATCAGCCTTTCTTCTTGTGATTACTATCTTTGACCTTGGCAAATTCTTTTCTTAGGTACTTTACAATCTGAGAGAAGTCTGTATTGTACTCTACTTCTTTCTGTAATCTGTATACTTCTATTACTTCCTCAATATGTTTCTTCTTCAACGCTGTCCTTTGTCCTTTAGATTTTCTCCTTTTCAATGCTATACAGTCTCAAACTAATCTACATTTATCTGCCCCTTTTCAATGCTATTAACCTCAGACTGATCTGCTCATTCTATCCCTTTTCAACGCTATTTATCCTTTGGCTAATATGCAATTTCTGTTCTTCTTCAAACGTTATCTATATTTGAATATCCACTCCAATTCAGAGCATAATTTACCGTAATATTTGTTCCTTTCTTTACGTTGTATTGTCTTAGTATGATCCAAAAAGTTTTCTCCTTTTTCCATGTTGTATGACCGCAGTACAATCCGCAAATTCTTGCAACTTTACCGCAACATTTGTAGGGTGTATATAGTAGTTCTAGCCATATATATAAGCCGACCTTATAGTCAGCTTTAGCACTTGTTTGTAAGCCGACTTCATAGGCATATCTTCAACGTTAAGTATGGACAATTTTGTAAGCCATTTTTCTGCAACATCTTGGAGGATATTCTTCAAACTAAACAAGCCATTTTCATGGCTCTTAATTACACTTATGTTCCTAATAGACATCAAGAAGAAGTCTATAGACCTATACTAAGGATCTTTCTCATGAAACCCATGAAGCAAGTAAACCAAAAATTCATTTTATTATTATTGACTTCTTCTTTACATAAGTACATAATTACATAGTCATAATGAAGACTTACCTAGTTATACTTTTCAACAATACATTGTCCAAAGGTCCGCAAAAACTCAAAGAAGTGATCAAAAAATATGTGTGTGAATGAGCCATAGGAGAAAGGTATATATAGAGGTAGTGCATTGTCTTTAGGCTAACCTGTTAGTTAGTATATAGGCCGACTAGACCAGCTGATGAAGGCTGACTTTAACACATCAATGCAGATTTTCTTCCAGCGTTTGAGTGAGGGTTGATTAGAGCCATTCTTCCACGGTTTTTAGACTTAGTCTTGGAGGATTTATTTTGACTAGATCCTTCATGCATATATGACACTTATTACATTTATATCTAGAAAACAAACCTAGATGGACATCAAGAAGACGCCTACGAACCTATAATAAACTCTTTCTCATGAAACCCATGAAGCAATTAAAAAATAAATTTTATTATCTTTGTCTTCTACTTTTCATAAATCCATAATTACATAGTCAATATGAAGATCGACCTAGTTACACTTTTCAACAAATGTAACTAGGTTTGGCCTTCATCTAATATGTTTGGGTCATCTAGTATTGTTCTTGTCAAAAGAATAAAGAAAAGAATTATTATTATTATTATTATTGTGACTTATTAAAGCATGGGTTTCATGCTTGGGTCACCATGTTTTAGGTCAAATTCCCCATTGAGGACTTCTAGGATTTATTTTGCGTTAATAGAGTCATTGTACATTTAAATAGACCCTTCTCGGGCTTTTGGATAATGTGAAAAGGTTTAATATTGATTCAAATATGAATTATGTAACCTCCACACCAAGTCGGCCTAAAGGGGATCATGTTAGCCTAAGAGACATCTATTCAATCTCACGTGGATCCTATAAAAGGAAGGAAATCAAATTCATTTGGAGCACATTCTCTCACAACAAGTTCAATATCTCTTGTAGCTAGGAAAATTTCGAAGTTTGTTGTCGGGAAGCCAAAAGAAGTACGAGTTTTGGGAAGTCTAAGGAGAAGAATAAAAACCAAATTTTGGTGCCTCTCTCTCTCTCTCTCTCTCTCTCTCTCTCTCTCTCTCTCTCTCTATTTTATGCCCTAGATTTGGAGATCGAAGTCTTCCAAGTTTTTCTATTTCCAGAATGAATTATGTTATTATAAAATTTTGTTATGACTAACATCATGCTTCTATAGATCTGGTTGTACTTTCTATCTAAGTTGTGCAGGTACATCATATTCAAGATAATGAAGATGTTCGTAAGAGAAATTGATATGATAAGCATGTTGAGAAGGATGAAGGCCATGAAATATTCTCCAAAATCAAAAGAATTTGATCTCCGCAGGTTAAGAGGGAACCTCAATAGAAGAAAAATCCCTAGTTGTGAGGGAGGGCATAACATAGTTATGATTGGAGAATTCATTTTAAAGAGTATGTTGTTGCATTTGAAGTAGGAAAGGAAAGTGTATGATTAAGGAACGTGTATGATTGAGGTAGGAAAGGAAAGTTGAGAAGCCACATCGAGTTCTTTGAAAGACCCCAAAAGTTTGTATTTGATTATTACATTTGAAAGTGTATTACTGATTGGGGTTGCGTTTGTACATGTAAATATCTCGAAGGTTTTATAAGCATGCTAGTTGTCGATCAGTTTGATCGGGAGAGATTTGTTGCTATTGAGGCTTTTTGAGTGAAGCGTTGCTTGGGGGACATCATGCTGACACCATGGGACATGAGGGCAACAACAGAGATATCAGATACAATTGTTGTTGCAAAAGAAGAAAACTAGGTGGAGTTATGGGATAAGCGCTTGGGCCACATGAGTGAAAAGGGGCTAAAAGTTCTTGTTGGTAAAAATCTACTTCCATGTTTGAAATCCTATGAACTTGATCTTTGTGAACATTGTATTTGTGGCAAGAAAAGAAGGGTTTATTTTATGATAAGTGGTCATGAAAAGAAAATAAATTTGTTAAAATTAATACACTATGATATTTTTAGGCCGTTGAATATTATGTCTTTAGGAGGAGCCTCATATTTTTTTACATTCATAGATCAGATGCATCTGGGAATGTTTGGGCATACCCTATGAAAAGTAAAGGTGAGTTATTTCAGATATTTCAGAAATTTCATGTTGATGTTGAAAGGGAGACTAATAAATTGCTTAAGTTTTTTAGAACAAATAATGGCGTGGATTATTGCTCCAATGCATTCAAGAATTATTGTAATAAGTTTTGCATTAAACATCATACGAATGTGTCTGGTACTCCACAACAAAATGGTATTGCAGAAAGGATGAACCACACTATGATGGAGAAGGTGAGGAGTATGTTGTCAAATTCCATATTGGAAATCATTTTTGGGTAGAAGAAGTAAGGACATCTTATTACCTCATCAATCACTCGCCTTATATAGTTCTAGATGGTGGTATTCCTGAAGAAGTTTAGACAACAAGAAAGGTAAATTATTCTCATCTAATTTTTTTTAGATGTGAATCATTCATGCATATTCTCAAAGAGGATAAAATAAAATTAGATGATAAATCAAGGAATTACATTATTTTTGGATATGTGGATGGTGAGTTTGGTCATCGTCTATGGGATCCAATTAATCACAAAATTGTTAGAAGTAGGGATGTAATATTTAATGAATCCGAGATGTATAAAAGGCTTGTGGGTGAAACATAGGTCAAGAAAATTATTAACAATTTTATAGAACAAGAAAATATACCACCATTGGAAGAATCCGAGCAACAAACTCAAGTACAAGATGGAGAATGAGAAGAAGAAAACGTGTCGCCTCCATTACAAGAGATTCAAGTGGAAAACATACTACCACAGTTGGTTCACATGTCTACTAGGCCTCAAAAGCACCCACAAAGGTATCCACCCTCATATTATTTTTTTCTAACTAATGAAGGTGAACCTAATTATTTTCAGGAAGCTTGTGAAATGGAAAGTAGTGAAAAGTGGAAGAAAGCAATGGAGGAAGAAATGGACTCTTTGTTGAAAAATAAAACCTGGGAGCTAGTGAAGCTTCTAAAAGGAATAAATTCCATACAAAACAAATGGGTATACAATATTAACCACGAGGGTGAAGAGAATAAGGAAATATAGAAATCAAGGCTGGTGGTGAAGGGATTTGCACAAAAAAAAAGGTATTTACTTTACAGAATTTGAAGCAAACAAAGTTCCTTCTCAAGTTAAATACCCTAGAAGACTTGGAATATCAGAATATCCATTGAGGATACAAATATTATATTACATAGTATGAATAAGAATGATTGATTGAATGTTAAAAATGAGGCCTGCTTATATACCTAGACAGGTACCTCTTCACGAAAGGTCATGTCTCATCAGACATGCCCTTTCAACCTAATTACTAATTAACTAATTAATCATTATTTATATTATTTTATTCATTACATTGCCTTCCTCCTCAAAAAGAATTGTCCTCAAAGCTTGTTGATGAAAATGCTTGATCTCTTTTTCTGCTATGCATGTCTTCTTGTCTCGGGGTAGTCATCCTTGTCGATACAAGTTGATATGATTCTCTAAGTCACGAACAAAATTGTCGCACTAAGAATGGATCGGACAATCCTAAATCAATCGTCTGTAGAATCTTACGGTGACTTGAAACTTGTGATGAATTATCACATGAGGGGATTGCACTGACATCAGTATTCTTCAAAACATCAGCTTGTTGTTTCTGTTCTCAATACATATCTTAGTCGAGTTGTCTGCTCCCGTGATTTGGATGTCGATAGGGAAATTTTTTGGTTTGACTTCTTTGATTTAGTTTTGGCGAGGATGTTATTGAGTTGGTTACAAAACCTTCAATTAGAATGTTTCTCATCTGAACTGCAACATATAAGTTTGTATCTTTTGCAACTTGCTTGTCTTCTTCTTGAGTTGTGACATTTACTAGATCAACGTTCGTTTTTTCTTCAACTTGAACTTCTACATTTGAAGACTTCGATTCTTAATTTTCGACAAGTTGTTGCACCTTGTTCTCTAATGACTTCTTGTCCTTCTTCAACTTCTTAATTTGCATTAGTAATTTTTCGTTGTGGTCCTTGAGGCAAGCAACTTCTTCATTCTTGTTAGTTGTGATTTTTTCAATTTCCTTTTGCATATTTTGGATCTCCTTTTTACTTTTTTGAAGAATTACTTTTAAAATTTCTTGTATGTCTTCAGGCGTCATTGAATTTAGCTTCAAGTTAACGTCCTGTAGCGTTATTTTCTTATTTTTGTAAGAGAATGTTAAAAACCTATTTTTCGTATTTAAGATAAATGACCCTAGGGTTTCCATCCATGGTGAACCCAACACAATGTCACTATTGTTAAAAAATAAGGAATCACGATAAATTGTGAGATAAAAGTATAATCCCCAATACTTAGTTGTAGATTATCTATGTCGTATTGTTTGTCACTTGTGTCAACAAAGTTTGTTTCAATTATATTCGATTCAAGAATCACTAATTGGTTAGCACATTTAGGACTAACATAATTACTCCCTTCAGTAGGACTGATAGAGATTATAATATCTCTTCCTGCGAGTGATCCTTTAATTTTAAATAGTGTATCAACACATTTACTAAAAGTTTTAGCAAACCTTTCATTACTGGTCTCCATTTTTTCTTCCTGCATTATTTTCAAATTCTTCCAAAAAATAAATATAACTCTTTGAATTTTCTCCTTTAACGAGTACTTTTATACTTGAAATCTCTTTTAATTTTTCTTTTTTCTTTTAATATATATTTTTGGTTTATTTTTAATTTCTTTCTCATATTTTTAACATATATGCTCATTATATATATGTGTGTGTGTGTGTGTGTGTGTGTGTGTGTGTGTGTGTGTATAACTTGAATAAAACTTGGATTAAACATGAGAATAATTGTGATTAAACCTTTGAATAATTTATTGGATGTGTTATGAGGAGTCACAATTATAGGTATAAGCCCGGATGGTGGAAACGCTTCAACGTAGGTTAATCCCAATTAAAGTGAGCAGCGGAAACCGGGCAGTTATCGCGATGTCGTAGCGGCCAAGAGGTACAAATATGGCAGAAGGCGTAGACATGGGCATGAACAATCTTGTTGGGTTGAGTGACGATGGATGGTGGGATTCGCGGGGAATTGTCTATGAAGAAGAAGGCAATTGGACGTGGCAAGATGTCAAACAGACAACAGCAGACTACAGATGCAATGGCACGGGTGGTCGTTGCTTGAGCAAAGCGGATATAATTGGTAGTTGGAAATGGTGGCGGATTGAATGGTTTTTCGTATCATTTTGAACGAGTGGTGACAGCGCACTTTGCAGGAGTGACACTGTGGCTGGTCGTTTATATTTTTTTATTTTATTTTTGTTGTTACGATCAGGTTGAGCGAGTGATAGTGATGCAGAGGCAGAGGATCGACAGTGGCGGCAAGATTGTATGCAAAAATGGTCATGGAAGCAACGGGTGGTGGACGACAGCGAGGTGGCTGGATGGTGGGATCGACGACACCATATGGCAGCAGGGCTGTGACTGTGAGGTAGTGGCCTTGGGGTTTCAGCCGTGTAGGATAGGAGTCGATGGATGCCAAGGGGCCAATTCGGGGGATTGTGGTAGCAGGGATGAATGGAGGTCGAGGGGAAATCAGTGTGGTAGTTCGACGAGCTTCGACAAGGGTTGTCTGGCGCAATGAGTGTGGCAGTTTCCACGAGCTTTGATGACAGAAAAATGGTTGAGAGGAGAGGCATTAAGTTCTCGACAACAACAAGGATTTTTTTCCCTTGATTTTGATTTTGATTTTTCTTATTTCACGTTTTGTTTTATATATATATATATATATATATATTTCTCTTTTTTCTTGGTAATAAATTTCTCATTTTTTTTCCAATGATTTTTTTTTTATAATTTTTTTTTCTAACTTTTTATTTTTTATTTTTTTAATAATTTTTTCACAAAATTTCCCTTTTTTGTTTTTCTTCAAATTTTTAATTCTGGCCAAAGGCCTACTGGCGAAAATGGAGAAACTCCAATATTGGTAGAAAAATGCTTCAACAGAAACAATGTTGACGAATTTTACAATCAAAGACCTGGATTGGAAAGCATGGTTCTATGTAGTGGTTAGACGGCCGAAGGCTCGAACTGCTCTGATACCAAATGAAGCGAACAAAGCTCCTTCTCAAGTTAAATACTCCCGAAGACTTGGAATATCAAAATATCCATTGAGAATACAAATATTATATTAAATAGTATGAATAAGAATGATTGATTGAATGTTACAAATGAGGTCTGCTTATATACCTAGATAGGTGCCTCTTCACTAAAGATCATTTCTCATCAGACATGCCCTTTCAACCTAATTACTAATTAACTAATTTATCATTATTTATATTATTTTATTCATTACATAATTTTTTTCACCTATTGTTAAAATGTCATCCATAAGAGTTATTCTTGGTCTTGATGTTGCTTTAGACTTGGAATGTGAACAATTAGATGTGAAGACAACTTTTCTTCATGGAGAATTGAAAGAATAATTTTATATCGAACAACTGGAAGGATTCAAGGTAAAATGTAAAGAATATCTTGTTTGTAGGTTGCAAAAGAGCCTTTATGGGATGAAACAAACACCTCGCCATTGGCACAATAAATTTGATTAATTTATTCTAGAACATGGCTTCAAAATACTAGAGGATGATCATTGTGTCTACATCAAGAGGTAGGAAAAATACAGGTATATCATACTTCTGTTGTATGTGGATGATATGCTAATTGTTGGACATGATAAGAATATTATTAATAAGTTGAAGCTTGAGCAATCTATTTGCAATGAAAGATTTAGCTCCAATGCAACAAATATTGGGCATGAGGATTATATGTAATAGAAATAATAGAAATTTGTGGCTAACAAGAAAAATATATTGAAAATTTGTTATGCAAGTTCAATATGAAGGATGCAAAACCAATTGGTGCACCCCTAGCATCACACTACAAACTTAGTGTTTATTTGTGCCCTTATGATGACAAGGAGGAGGAGGAAATGAGTAAAATCCGTTATGCTTCAACCGCTAGTAGCTTGATGTATGCCATGGTATGTACTCCTCCAGATATTGCACCTTCTATACTAACCATCAAATGTATGACATTGATCTGAAAATGGGTGGATAACTTGAAATTCTTATGTGCAAGCACCTCCCACTCAATTTAACAAATAAATATCTAGCTTATTCTTGACTGTGCGGAAATGAATACTTGAAACAAGTGTATGTTTTTTAAACTATTTAAGTTATTTAATAAAAAAAAAATTATATATATATTAAGCATGTGTAAAAATTATAAAGTGTACCAAATAAGCATCAACACATAACAAAAAATTTAATATAGGATTTCACCTGAATATTGTGGGCTACGTCTCCTTGAGCCTTTGTCAACTAACTTAGCTCTTTGGGATTATGATGAAATTATCTTTTACAAGTAAAATACTCAAATCCAATGGTTATTTTGGTTGTACCATTTGGTTTAGAATATCATCATAGCCCTAGAATGGATGTCATCACTCTGAAGAAAGAACTAGGCTTCCTTTGACTTGACCTCATTTGTCGGTTCCCATAAGCTTCCCTGAGTTTCTTCTTTGGCATAAACTCCTTGTAAATCATTTTATTCCTTGAAACCTCACCTATTTTCTCCAGCATACATCATACCTCCAAAATAGACTAATAATTTGCTCAAAATTAGCACTGGCTCCCCAATCTAGGCCTCCATCCACTGTTGGCCCTCGGCTGCCCGAAACTTCTCTATGGCTTCTCGAGCTCTA
Source organism: Pinus albicaulis (assembly GCA_034641835.2). Classification (NCBI taxonomy): domain Eukaryota; kingdom Viridiplantae; phylum Streptophyta; class Pinopsida; order Pinales; family Pinaceae; genus Pinus; species Pinus albicaulis. The sequence continues at coordinate 879,320,789 of CM076569.1, read as the reverse complement.
GATGTCTCCCAATGACTCTGAAAATCCCTTCAATGGATTCATAATTTCAAAAATATTCAACATAATAATAATTAAATTACTGAATCACGATTATAAAAATTCTCATTACAGTCAGAAATTACTATTGGTTTGTTGAGAATGGATACTGGCTACTTTGGATAGGCCTCATTCTCCTGCTGGCACCTGATAGCCCTAGTAGCCCCTTGAACTTCACTAAAGCATATTGGCCTTCAAAAGTCCTCTATAGGCTCTAAAAACAACACCATTAGTTCAATAATGTCTGAAACATCCAAAATTGACTACTAGATTATTGACAAAATCCTCTAGCTGCCCTAGTTAGGCCACAAACTGTTGCTGGCCCAAGGTGGCCCTAGTACCCCCCTAGAACTTCTCTGAAGAAACAACCTGCTCAAAAGTTCTATGATGGCTCTGTAACCCTTAATAATGAGTCTGTAATGTCTAAGAAAGTCTAAATTGACTATTCACACTCCAAAATTGGGCAAATCTAGCTTAAGATAGAGCCTAAACAACTTTTTCCCAGTGACCCCTACATCAGCTCCAGCAAATCTGGAGTATTGCACTTAACTCTAGACAAATTCAGCCAAATCCCCAAATTTGGGGCGCGCTCCAATTTTTCCGCCAGAACTAACCATGGCATTAACTATGGGCACTTAGTTTCTTGGGCACATGCCCCAATCGACGAAGCTAACCATGACCGTCAGAGGTTTTAAACGGCGGAGAAACCATGGCTTACAACCCGCCATGTGATAGTCTCCACCCATTTACAGTTGTGGTTAGGGCTTAGGTCCCTGGACTTGGGGTCACGACCATATGGGAGGAGCTAACCCGAGGGGCTGGAACCTCTACTCCCCCAAACACAAAACCAATACACTTTAATTAAAACGCGTGAACTATACAGTTAAGAATCAATTGGCAGCCCGAACGGTAAGGCTTGTGCGTGCTATGTGTGAGGTCTCGGGGTCGACTCCTGTCCCCGACCAAAAAATTTTACATAATAAATCCTGGGGGATGTGGTGGCCTCCGATCCTGCCATGTTGCAGACTGTGATTGGCTGAAATCCAACCCCATCATTAAAACTGTGACACGTGTCATGATCTGAATGGCCCTTACGAAATATTCCAGGAATATTCCAAGAATATTCAAAATATTAAAAGAATATTCTAATAATATTCCCTAGAATATTCTCCTTTTTTTTTTAATATTCAAACCCCAGTCAAACTTGGTCAAAGACCAAAAATTGCAATTTATTGGACTTTTCAAATTGCGATAACTTCTTCATACTGTGTTAGTTTTTCGAACTGTTCACGGCACCAAAATCAGGAAGACGAGATCTATCCAGTTGCTCAATTTTGGCACACTTTCAAACACTTTGAATTTTGAGCTATCACCTAGGTCCTTGATCCAAATCTAATCACACCTACCCATTGGGAACCGTTTGGACTCCAAAAGACTGATTACCTGATCTGTTAAGTAGATGAGAGTACAACACCCTCACTTTTCCAACCACCATACTCTTTTCCTTGCTTTTCTTAGTGCCTTTGAACCCAACTCGAAGGTAGTCAACACTTCCCCTTCTTAGATGCTCTTGCCCTCCTGTCAAGGATTGTCTTCCTTGCTCATCCAAAAATTTCTGGCGAGAAATTTATAAAAGGTAGTTGAACATCATGTCCTTGATCATCGATCCAAGGTGACTCAAACAAACGTAAGTTTCCAATAGAAATACATGCATACATGACTGGAATTTTCATATGTACAAATGAATGTATGTCTTACTAAATTAAGAAGTCAAACCACTTCTTAACAAGTCACTTCCATGGCGATTTTTGCTGCTGAAAATCTTCTTCATGTGAAACATATGTTCTCACATCAATAATGGAATCTTTGGTTCCACTTTCGCCAGTCTTTCTATCATCTTGCCTCATGTGCTTGTGATGATTAGTTGGATGTAATGTCCAACATTGGGCAACAACATGTCCCTTCTTCTGGAAATGTGTGCAAGTATTTTGCACCTTTTTTGTAAGTTGCCTTCGCTTCAATTGTTTCTTGTATGCCTTCATCCTCTTCCATCATTTTGAAACATCATGGTTACACAAAACACAATAGGAAAAACAACTCTTTCTTCCATGCTTGCATGCAGATTTTCCATGCTTAAAAAAAACATAATCAACTTGACTATGGGAAAAATTATACCTCAAATGTTGCTTTGCATCTCCATTTTTTTTACCTTCATGAGGAGATGAACTTGTAGAGGTTCCAACTTTCTTTTGCAGACCAACATCAGTGTTCATGTCTTGATAGTTGTCGAAACTCTCATGCTCGTCATAAGCTGCATGTCTACAAACATTTTTTTGCAACATAGGCTTCAAACAATTGCAATCAACTTGAAAACAAACTTGACATGTTTGTGGTTTAGAACTTGTAACAAAATTTCTTCTTGTAGTTGAATCAAGTGCCTTCATGGCTGTAGAGTTTTCACCATAAGATTGAACATGGCCTAGAACAAACTTCTTAGGTCTTTCCTCAAACAAAATAAGATCAATCATGCCTTTTGCATGTTTGCCTAACCCTTGCCTTCATAACCCATTTTTAACATAAACTTGGACCCTATACCTCTAGTGTGCTTTTAAAATTAACCTACACATCTTTCTGAAGAGGAAATTGAAGACAAATTTGAGTGTTATACCTCTGCTTCAAGCATGTTTTTGGTTAAGGCCTCTTGGGCTTGATGGAGTTGCATCTCCATCTCATGAATTATTTGGAGAATCCCTTTCTCTTCCTTCATAGCAACCAATTTCTCATGAAGTCTAGTGCTTTATTTTCTAACTTCAAATAGAATTTTCACCCTTTCCTTCAAGATGTAGAAGTCTTGCTTCATCTCTTCATCAAAGAAATTGTGAAGGAGGATGATTTTGAAACCTCACTTGATGAAGTTTTCATCTTATGAAAATGAACTAAATAACTTCAAAAAAAGTCACAAATATTTCAAAAACAATTGACAAAGCTTATGAACAAAATTGTTGTAGATTCAAGCTCTTCTTCAAGCAGCCTTTTGCAAACAAACCCTCTTTTGCTTCAAGGGTTGCCTTGAGGTCCTTTGGGTAAGGAGAATACTTTCAACCTTCTTGTCCTCTAATGGACTTAGCTATCAGTAGATTTCCCTTCACCTATAGCAAACTCAAACTTGTAAGCATCATTCAATTTGCAAACAGTCAAATTCTTTGCACTGTTAAACACCTTTCAAGTCAAATAAGCAAGCTAGTACTATGTCAAGCAAGCAACCTAGTGCTCTGTCAAGCAAGAAACCTAGTGCTCTGTCAAGAAAGAAACCTAGTGTTGTGATACCAACCTGATCTGAAAATGAGTGGATAACTTGAAATGCTTATACGCAAGCACCTCCCACTAAGTTAAACAAATAAATATCTAGCTTATTCTTGACTGTGCGGAAATGAATACTTGAAACAAGTGTATGTTTTTTTAACTGTTTAAGTGCTTTAATAACGTTTGTTTTTCTGATATTAAGCATGTGTAACAACCATAAAGTGTAGCAAATAAGAATCAACACATAACAAAAAATTTAATATAGGAGTTCACCCGAATATCATGGTATACATCTCCTTGAGCCTTTGTCAACTAACTTGGCTCTTTGGGATTATGATGAAAATTATCTTTTAAAAGTAAAATAATCTACTCCAATGGTTATTTGGGCTGTACCATTGGGTTTAAAATATCATCATACCCCTTGAATGGCTATCATCACTCTGAAGAAAGAACTAGGCTTCCTTTGACTTAACCTCATCTGTCGGTGCCCTTAAGCTTCCCTGAGCTTCTTCTTTGGCACAAAATCCCTAGAAGCCCTTTTATGTCCTTGAAACCTCACCTATTGTCTCCATCATACATCATACCTCGAAAATATACTGATCATTTTCTCAAAATGAGCAATGGCTCCCCAATCTAGGCCTCCATCCATTGTTGGCCCTGAGCTACCCGAAACTTATCTATGGCTTCTCATCTCTAGAAGTATCCCAATGACTCTAAAAATCCATTAAATGTATTTATAATGTCAAAAATAGTCAGAATAGACAATTAATTTTCATAAATAGGCCTCCGGCTGCTTCGGTTACGTCTCCAACACCTGGTGGCACCCCTTGGCTCTCGGTTCACTGAAAACTTATCTGAAGCATATCGGCCTTTAGAAGTCCTCAAAAGCTTTTGAAAAATCCATAAATGAATTCATAATTCTCATTATAGTCAGAAATGACTATTTTGTTGTTGAGAATGGATATTAGCTGCTCTGGATAGGCCTCATTCTCCTGTTGGCACCTGATGGCCCTAGTGGCCCCCGGAAATTCAATGAAGCATATCGGCCTTCAAAAGTCCTCTAAAGGCTTTGAAAACCACACCATTAGTTCCAGAATGTATGAAACATCCTAAATTGACTATTGGATTGTTGAGAAAGGCCTCTAGCTTCCCTGGATAGGCCTCAAACTGTTGTTGGCCCATGGTGGCCCCCTGGAACTTCTCTGAAGAAAAAATCTACTCAAAGGTTATATGATGCCTCTGAGACCCTAACCAATGAGTCTGGAATGTCCAAGAAAGTTGAAATTAACTATTCACACTCCAAAATTGGTCGAATCTAGCTCAAGATAGAGCCTAAACAACTTTTTCCCAGTGACCTCTACATCAACTCCACCAAATCTAGAGCACTGCACTTAACTCCAGACAAATTTGGACAAATCCCCAAATTTGGGGCGCGCTCCAATTTTTCCGCCAGCACTAACCATGGCATTAACTGTGGGCGGTTATGTTGTTGGGTACATGCCCAAGTCAAACTTGGTCAAAGACCAAAAATTACAGTTTATTGGAATTTTCAAATCGCGATAACTTCTTCATACAGTGTCAGTTTTTTGAACCGTTAATGGCACTGGAATCAAGAAGACGAGATCTATCTGATCGCTTAGGTTTGACACACTTCCAAACACTTTGAATTTTGAGCTATCACTTAGGTCCTTGATCCAAATTTGATTAGACACGGTATGTAAAATCCCTTTCTCTACTAAATATGATAAAAATGGACCTTGGGAAATGGTTGGTAGATAAAAGAGAAAAAAATGTCAAAAACATTCACTCAAGCTTCTATTTTTTCTTAAGTAGGATAATGTTAGGCGCGAGACCAAATCAATTCAAATTTGTTAGTGCCCATGGTATTATAATGAAATATTTGTATATATAGGGGTGTGAGTAAAAAAGGAATCACGGTCTAGAAATAATGAAGTGATTGAAATGCATAGAGATTTTCATTGTGATAATAAAAATATACTAAAGCCTTTCCATGTTGTTTTTCCCCAAAATGAGGTTTTCCTAAAAATAAGCTAAATCAAAAAATTTCTTCAAGAAGCATGACGTGTACTCCAAGACGGGCTGCAATATATTCCCAAATGAATCCCAAAAGCCACAGAAATATATCACCAAAAACCAATTAGAAATCCCATGTTTTAGTTCCCTTGATCATCTCCTTAGTTCACGAGTTGTGAACTTATTTCTTTCTTGCCTCAGATTTGAATTTCTTTTGTATATACTTGGCCAAGTTGGATGGATGATGGAGGAGTCTAACTTCATTTTTATACTCGTTCAACCATGATTTGAATATAAATGTCTCTTGGGAAGGCCAACTTGTACTCATGTAGGCCCACTTATGTAGGCTAGACAAAATATGGGTTTCAAACTTGTAAATTCAATATCTTATTAACAAATAGGAGCTAGAAGGAGAGTAAATACTCATTGGAAAGGGTTTGAAGTCCTCTACACTCTTATGTTGTTGACTTCTTGAGTTGGTGATCACTTTGACATCAATAAAAATAATTATTACAACATCAGTAACACAGTTTATGTGACCCATGCTATTAGATCTCGTGGATTACATGTGATGAAGTTTTTTAAAATCTTTGGAGTTATCCATTGTAATGGGCCTAAGTTGAGCAAAGGGTTCACTTGGCTAGGCTAGGATTTTGTTTGGCTTGGCATGGATATTAAAGCATGGGGCATTATAGGTCTATTATTTTTATTTGGTTTTCCCACAATAATTTCCTAGATAAAATATGGTGTGCATGTCCATTGTATTATTTTTTTTGATGTGTTTATCATGTATTTATTTCTCTCTCATTTTTACTAATATTGGTATCAGAGCTAAGAAATTATGGCTTTTGGAAGGAGGTGATGGTTGCAAATGCCAACACATGTATGTTGAGGTTGAAGCTAACATATATAAGCCTAATTTGGATTTGAACTACATATGTGAAGATTGAGAGGAAATAGAGATCTAACAAGGTGAAATACAACCACAAAAGAAAAATTTGGTGAGAACAACTAGTGTGAGGAAATGTGTAGACGTGAAAGAATGTCAACATAGTTTCCAAACAACAGTTAAAAAAATAAAAATTACTTAGAGATGAAATTTTTGAATTACATATATATGGGCATACAACTATAAGACCTAGTTAGGCTTCCATACCCCTACCAATAAAATCTTGAAATAGACCGAAGTGATAAGGGAAACGAGCATGCATATTTCTCTTCTCAAATTTAAAGGGGGGAATGCTAGTTAAACATGACTCTGTGAAAAAACCAAAGTTGATAGGTCAAGGCACACCATTTTGGTGGCTTGTGGTATTAAAGACCATGGATTACATGTGATGAAACCTTTTAAAATTTTATGGATTCTCCATTGTAATTGTTTTGAGTTGGGCAAAAGGCTCACTTGGTAAGCCAAGATGTTGGTTGACTTGGCTACTTTTAAGTCAAGACATTGCCGCATTTAAACCAAGAAGAATAGTAGATATATTATTTGTTGCTTCTTTTCTCCGAAGCGTTTCCAAGGTAAAATGTGGTGTTCATGTCCATGCGTAATTGTTTTGATGGGTTTATCATGTATTTATATCTCTGATTTTTACTAAAAAATTTGATCTGTAGCAACAACCCTATAGCAATCTACAACAAGAAAGGACTTGTAGTGATCCATAGCATGTATGCTTAGTGATTTATAGCATGGATCTATAGTTTTTTTTGCAACAATAATCACACCAATGATCTCTAGAAACTCCAACTTGATTGATTATTTAACATAAATAAATACGAAGTAAACAAATCCCTAATCTACAATTTAATCAAAATGCGATAGGAAATTGTAAAATCTATGATAAAAACCACCTTCAACCTTGAATTCATGAATTGAGCATAAAAAATGTGATAATACAAGAATAAAAAGCAATTTTCATCACATACTCCACCAATGATCTCTAGCGACTCCAACTTGAATGATTATTTAACATAAATAAATACAAAGTAAACAAATCCCTAATATACAATTTAACCAAAATGCGATAGGAAATTGTAAAATCTATGATAAAAAACCACCTTCAACCTTGAATTCATGAATTGAGCATAAAAAATGTGAAAATACAAGAATAAAAATTAATGTTCATCACATATTCGCACCAATGATCTCTAGTAGCTCCAACTTGAATGATTATTTAACATAAATAAATACAAAGTAAACAAATCCCTAATCTACAATTTAATCAAAATGGGATAGGAAATTGTAAAGTCTATGATAAAAACCACCTTCAACCTTGAATTCATGAATTGAGCATAAAAAATGTGAAAATACAAGAATATAAAATAATTTTCATCACATACTCTACCAATGATCTCTAGCAACTCTAACTTAAATTATTATTTAACATAAGTAAATACAAAGTAAACAAATCCCTAATATACAATTTAACCAAAATGCGATAGGAAATTGTAAAATCTATGATAAAAACCACCTTCAACCTTGAATTCATGAATTGAGCATAAAAAATGTGAAAATACAAGAATAAAAAATAATGTTCCTCACATACTCGCACCAATGATCTCTAGCAGCTCCAACTTGAATGATTATTTAACATAAATAAAAACAAAGTAAACAAATCCCTAATCTACAATTTAATCAAAATGCAATAGCAAATTGTAAAATCTATGATAAAAACCACCTTCAACCTTGAATTCATGAATTGAGCATAAAAAATGTGAAAATACAAGAATAAAAAATAATGTTCATCACATAGCACACACCAAACAAACTAAACATCATATATAACAAACATCGAAGAAATGTCACACTCTCTAAAACGAAACACACACTAATACTATCATATTTGTCAATACTACCATAGTTGTCAATGGAATAAATTCTAAACTAACTATAAATAACCTACTTAAATCTCTATCTCTACTCACCTTATCTCTCATACATGTAACCATGTCTTATGGCTAAGGCCAACAATTCCTTCACGAATAATGTTCATCACATACCACACACCAAACAAACTAAACATGATATATATATATATAACAAACATCAAGGAAATGTCACACTCACTAAAACCGAACACACACTAATACTATCATATTTGTCAATACTACCATAGTTGTTAATGGAAGATAGTCTAAACTAACTATAAATAACCTACTTAAAATCCCTATCTAACCACGTTGTATGGTTAAGGCCAACAATTCCTTCTAAATTGAACCATATTCATTTCTTTAACACCATCATTATACTTTTCATTATCCCTCACCAAGTTATGGAAGGAAGCAAGGAGAAGTGCATATATAAACCAATGGTGAGATGATAAGGTCACATCATGGATTTCATTAAGATTAAGAACGGGTAAGATGGTAACCCCTCATTTAGGGGTTCACAAACTCCTTCCACCAACTTCACTTTCTAATTCAAATAACAAATAACAAATTTTAATTCATGAAAGAAAGAAACTAACAAATTAAAATTATACAACAACAAATAAGCATCATAGATTTCATTGATATTAATATATGCATCATGATTTCATTAAGATTAAAAAAAGGGAAAGATGGTAACCCCCTCATTTAGGAGTTCACAAACTCCTTCCACCAACTTCACTTTCTAATTCAAATAACAAATAACAAATTCTAATTCATGAAAGAAAGAAAATAACAAATTCTAATTCATGAATAAAACGGACTTCCTATACAACACAACAAATAAGCATCATGGATTTCATTAAGATTAATATACTCATCATGGATTTCATTAAGATTAAAAAAGGGAAAGATGGTAACCCCTCATTTAAGGGTTGACAAACTCCTTCCACCAACTTCACTTTCTAATTCAAATAACAAATTCTAATTCATGCATGAAACGGACTCAGTATACAACACAACAAATACGCAGTAACAACATCATGGATTTCATTAAGATTAAGAACGAGAAAGATGATAACCCCTCATTTAGGAGTTCACAAACTCCTTCCACTAATTTCACTTTCTAATTCAAATAAAAATAACAAATTCTAATTCCGGAAAGAAAGAAAATAGCAAATTCTAATTCATGCATGAAACACACTTAGTATACAACACAACATGAAACAGAGTTAGTATACAACACAACAAATATCCAGTAACACACATCAATCATGGATTTCATTAAGATTAAGAAGAGGAAAGATGGTAACCCCTCATTTAGGAGTTCACAAACCCCTTCCACCAACTTCACTTTCTAATTCAAGTAACAAATTCTAATTCATGAAAGAAAGAAAAATAACAAATTCTAATTCATGAAACGGACTATACAACACAACAAATAAACATGCAGTAACACCCATTAAACAGAAATAAAAAATAAAAAAAATTAATCAATATTAAGAACGAGAAAAAATGGTACACATTGAACAGAAAAGAAAAATCTGATTAAGATTAAAAACGATAAAGATAGTAACCCCGCATTTAGGAGTTCACAAACTCCTTCCACCAACTTCACTTTCTAATTTAAATAACAAATAACAAAATTTAACAAATTCTAATTCATGAAACAGACTATACACCACAACAAAAATACGCAGGCATTGAACAGAAAAGAAAAGAAACCACGCTTGGAAAACTTGATATATTTTACGCAGCCATTGAACAGAAAAGAAAAGAAACCACGCTCGGAAAACTTGATTTCTTTCTTGGACGAGTCGGTCAATGGCAGACTTAGTCGACCTCCTCCATCTTGCTCTCCTCCTCTTCCAGGGGCGGCATGTCTGCATCTAGCTCACCGGTGGCATCATCGTCGTCCTCGATGCTGAGGCCGAGCTTCAGCATTCTGTTGATTCTGGCAGCGAATGTGTTTGGCTCCTCCAAACTGAACCCCGAGGTGAGCAGGGCGGTTTCATACAAGAGTATCACCAGATCCTTCACCGATTTGTCATTCTTGTCCACCTCGGCTCTCTTTCTCAATTCCTCCATGATGGAGTTCTCAGGGTTTATTTCCATCGTTTTCTTGCTGGACATGTAGGACGACATGGAGCTGTTGCGGAGGGCCTGGGCCTTCATTATTCTCTCCATGTTCGCCGTCCATCCATACTCGCCAGTCACCAGACAGCACGGAGAGTCCACAATGCGATCCGAAACGACGACCTTCTCCACCTTCTCACCCAAAATGTCCTTGATCACTTTGCACAGGCTCTCAAACGCGGCTTTCTTCTTCTTCTCCTCCTCTGTCTCCTCCAGCTCCAGCTTCAGCCCTTCTTTCGTTGCAGAAACCAGCTTCTTCCCCTCGTACTCTTTGAGCTGCCCTATGGCGTACTCATCGATGGCATCCACCATGAACAGGACTTCATACCCTTTCCGTTTCAGTCTCTCCAAGAACGGAGAGTTCTCCACCGCCTTCTTGCTCTCGCCCGTGATGTAATACATGTCTTTCTGCCCCTCTTTCATCCGGGTCACATAGTCCTTGAGGCTCGTCAGCTCCTCTCCGCTCTTTGTCGAGTGATATCTCAGCAAATCCGCGAGCTTGGCCCTGTTCTGGCTGTCCTCGTGTATCCCCAATTTTAAGTTCTTGGAAAACGCCTCATAGAACTTGGCATACTCTTCTTTGTTGTTCTCAGCAATCTCGTTAAACATGTCAATACACTTCTTCACCAAATTCTTCCTGATCACCTTCAGAATCTTGTTCTGCTGCAGCATCTCCCTGGAGATGTTGAGAGGCAGATCATCAGAATCCACCACACCTTTCACAAAGCCCAGGTATTCAGGAATAAGTTCCTCACAGTTGTCCATTATGAAAACCCTTCTCACATACAACTTAATGTTGTTGGGTTTCTTCGTGGTGTCAAACAGATCGAACGGAGCCCTCTTGGGAAGAAACAGAATAGCCTTGAACTCCAATTGACCCTCCACAGAGAAATGCTTCACGGCCAAATGCTCCTCCCAATCATTGGTGAGACTCTTGTACAAGGACGCATATTCTTCCTTACTAATTTCCTCTGGCTTCCTCATCCATATGGGCTTCTGCTTGTTCACCAGACACCATTCATGCGAAACTTCCTTCACCTTCTTTTTCTTCTTCCCTTTCTCCTTCTCCTCCTCCTCCACCACTTCCTCGATATCCCCTTCATCTTCCTTCTTCTTCTCCTCTGCCTCTTCTTCGTCGTCGCTCACCTCTTTTTCGGTAGTCTTCTCAGTCCACAAATAGATGGGGTAGCTGATGAACTCCGAATGCTTCTTTACCAGATCCTTCACCCGCCGCTCCTCCAGGTACTCCAGCTGCCATTCCCAAATTCAGAAAGAAATGATCAACCCCCAAGCCATGCCCTTAAATTTAAATAAAGGCACAGGAAATGTTAAAAGAAACAAAGTGATGAAATATATTAGCACAGGGCATGAATATATATTATATACCTGGTCTTCCTTGAGAAACAGAGAAATTTTAGTTCCCCTGCCCAGGGGCTCTCCGTTAACATCTCTAGTAACAGTAAAAGACCCCGCGGCCTGTGATTCCCAAATGTATTGCTCATCGTCGTTGTGCTTAGTGGTAACAATCACTTTCTCAGCCACAAGGTAGGCTGAGTAGAAACCCACACCGAACTGACCGATCATGCTCACATCCGCCCCGGCCTGTAAAGCTTCCATGAACTCCTTGGTCCCCGATCTCGCAATGGTCCCCAAATTGTTCACCAAATCTATGCATTGAATTGAATTGCATTGCAGATCAGAAAATTTCACACAAAACACCCACTATAATCTAATCTCAATCAAGATAAACTAGCATACAAGCATGAGAATTCTAATCTAATCTCAAGATTGATTAAACTAGCATACAAGCATGAGAATTCTAATCTAATCTCAAGATTGATTAAACTAACCATAAGCTAAGCATACAAGCATGAGAATTCTAGTGTACACTCACCGGCTTTAGTCATGCCTATTCCGCTGTCAATAATGGTGAGGCACTTGTTAGCCTTGTCGGGCACAAGCCGAATGAAGAGCTCCGGCTGAGCATCGAGCTTGCTCTTATCCGTCAGTCCTTCGAACCGAATTTTGTCAAGCGCCTGCAGCCATTGCCACAAACAATAATCATTATTTAAAATATTGCCAAACCTTCATTATTTCAGATGGATTGGGAAATTGCTGATTCATCCTAATTTCTTCATCCCCTGTGCTGTGATCATAGCTTCCAACCCCACCTAATTCTCTGAAAAAAAAAATACAACCCTACGCTACACTTTGGGATGGGAAGGGAATTCAAAAATTAATAAATCTTAAATTCCATACTTACATCGGACGAATTGCTGATGAGCTCCCGGAGGAAAATCTCCTTGTTGCTGTAGAAAGTGTTGATGATGAGGCTGAGCAGCTGGTTTATTTCAGCCTGAAAAGAAAAAGTCTCCACCTCGCCGCTCTCCATGTTCACCTCAGCCATTGGAATTGCAAAGAATCAAAATAGAATAGAACAGGGAACCAGACAAGTATTAAAGCTAGAGCAGCAGCAGCAAATGCAGAAATCAATATCAGAAACTCCGCCGATATCAGTATCAGTCCTTCACACAAACACAAAACTTTGCGAAGGCTTACTTCTAATGCTTTCCTCAGCCAAGCAATGAAGCGTAACAGCCAGCCTTATTATATCTGATCTGATTGTAGAACTCAGCTATTGAGTGAGGCGCCTTTGGAGATTCTCGGGGCTTCCCCACAATTCTGGTATTGTGGTTTTGTCCGATAAAGACGGTTAAAAAGTTTTATGAAACCATACTCTCTTCTAATGCGTATTTATAATGTTGGATTTATTTTCTAAACCGTTATTATTAATTTATGTTAATATATATTAATAGGTTTATGATACAATAATTGATATACATTAAATCTAATTTTTCAAAATGTATTTTTTTAAGATATAAAATTAAATAAAAATATTTACATTGATAAATTTGGCCGAAATCTTTTAAAATTAAAATGAATTTATATAGATTCCCATAAAAATGTAAACTTTTTAAGATATAAAATTAAATAAAAAAATTGTATTGAAATAAATTTGGTCTTAGCTTACTTGGAATTACTCGTTGGTGGTTCCCGTCCCTAAATAAATGGATTAGCTTTCACTCTTTCTCAATACCTTTGGGTCTTGAGCCATTTACCTTTATTAAAATTCTTATAATACATATATCTATGGATGAATTTGACATTTTATATTTATTAATTTAAAAAAATATATATATGGTTATTAATTTAGTTTAAATATGAAGTTTTAAAATAGTCCATAAAGCTTTGGGTTGATGGTGAATGTTTCCATTGTTTAAGAGTTCAAATTTCTCTAGATGGGTGTTATGAACCACCCTACATCCATCTTAACCCCACATCTATCAAGCGCTCAGAGGGATCAAATCACAATCTCTTGTGGTGAGAACCTCTTTTTTGAGTGCAAAAGGCTGGAGGAAAGGTTTTCACCTCGAGAGAATTGAATTGATTCGATCTAGGTTGGTTATATACTACAATATAATATCTATGTGTCTCTTTCTAATTCCCTCTCTCTTCGCCCTCAATCTTTGTTATTAAAAAAAATGTTATAAAATTAAATTAAAATAAAATATTTATAAAATATTTTGATTCTGAAATATTTTTATTTTTTTAAGTTAAATGTTTTTAGATATCATTTTTGGGATTCAACTGCTTTAAGTAAGTCATTCATCTATGACCATTTCCATGAGAGGTAGTCGTAAGTGACTAATTTCTCATGATTTTTGAATAGTCCACTTAGCACTCATTGCATCTAATATAATGCACTGCCCAAACCCCTCATACTTAAATGTTAAACATTTAATCCTACACATCCACACAACTATATTGGGCCAACATTGACATTACATTAAATTTGTTTACAAGTTAAATGTTAAACATGTTGAAAATGCAGCAAGAAAATCTCACTATTCTAATTTCCACATCAACAAAATTTTGGAGGTAGTTAACCGAGGTGACATGGCTCTTGTCACTCAGTTAACCCAATTAATTCGAGCTGGAGAACCTTGAGTTCAATTAAGTATGATTGATTTCTTATTTGTAGCAATCTATTTTAATTCATTTGAGTTATTGTCACTTAAACTAGTTCCAATTGTTCGAGAAACTAGTGGAAGGTCAAGTTGTGCATTGTAACTTCAATCACACTCAGTGGTCGTCTAATTAACTGATCAACCAACCCAAAATAACTGTTGCATGCAGAGAATTCGAGTTACCCAGTTGAGATGGAGATTCCAAGGAAATGTACTATCAGTTGTAGATTAGTCCCATGTGTACAAGTGGTGCATGCAGTCAGAGAATGGGCCTACATGAATTTCACAATCCAATTGAGGAATTTCCCTTAAAAATAGGGGCTAATTATTCAAGGAACAACACAATGAATATGAGCTTAAGAGGCTTGAAAAAATGGCTAAGTATTGGTCAGGTTCAATTAGTCAAGAAAAGAGATAGACTATACACTTGCAAGTTGTGCTCATGCTTGAGAAAGCATTGTATTTCATCTTTATTCTTTGATTAATGCAATACATATAGTAAGGGATTTTGAGCAGTTTCTTTCCCGTACATAAATCTTAGTGCATGTGTGATGTCTCTTCTTACATGCTAATGTTTTGTGTTCTACATCATGAATTAGCTTCTGCAGAACAATAGAGTAGCTTCTATTCTTGTGATTTAGTAAATTTCTTGAGAAGTTTAAAATCTACACATCAATTTCTACATGGTATCAGAGAGGGATTCATAGTAGAGAAGATATTTCAAAGTTGTCTTTGCATGAGGATCGGATTTAATTAATTCTTCAGAGCTAGAAAGATGGCTTTATATGAACTAAGACTCAAGTATGCCCTTGAGGGAAGCTCGAATTATGTTGCTTAGAAGGACCGCATGGAGGCGGTATTGGAAGATAATGGGTTGAAGGAATTCATTGATACAGATATCCTGAAACCAGCAGCAGCTGATACTCAGAATCTAGTACAATGGAAGAAGTGCGTAGCCAAGGCGAGGATAATCATATTAGAGGGAGTACGATACCATATTGTCTCAAATTTCCATGGGAAAGAGACTCGGTATGTAATGTGGACAGAAATGACGAATCTATTCCAGAATAGCAACGACCACAGGAAACTGGAGCTCAAGGATAAACTTTGAAGTATCAAGATGAAAACAAATGACTCAATTCAGCAGTATCTGAGGAGGTTCACACAATGTCGTGATGAACTTGTAGGAGTTGGTGTCACAGTCCCAGATAATGATTTGGTGATCCTAGCTCTTCTAGGTCTTCCCAAGAGATGGCACAACTACTAAGATTTGGTGAATGAGAGGGAGAAACTACCAAATTGGAAATAATTATGGTCTGATTGGTAGAGGAGGAAATAAGGCAAAATACCATAGATGGGACTTCATCCAAGGGTGAGGATGAAGAAAATTGTGCCTTGGTTGGAAAGGCAAATAAGGGAAAAGGGAAGAAATTCCAATCCAAACCAGAATCCAGTCAAGGGGGCCATAAGAAATACTTGTCTAGAATCAAGTGCTTTCACCATCATGAACTTGGACACTATGCCACGAAGTGTCTGCACAAGAAAGCAAGCAAGAAGACCTCAGGAGGAGCGGTAGTTGAATGTAAATTTTTGTAGATGTTATATGCTTGACGCAAATTTACTTTTTATCCCAATATCAGTCAGCAATCACATAAATAAGAAAGTAAAATGCTGATAGAACATACCAGTAGATCGATAGAAGACAAGCCAAAAAATATATAAGTGTGTTGGTGCGTTACGGCGGTCAACGGAATGATTCAACCAACAAAGACTCAATATGGTTAGCCAACGAGAAGTGTAACACAACCCTCTCAGACGACCAGATCAGCCAACGCCAAAGTCAATGAAATTCAATGCTGTCACAGTCAACGGTCAACGCAAACAAAAACAACAAAAAGTCAATGCATCCCAATCAATGGTCAACGGTCAACCTCGATTTTTGTGCCAAAAAATGCAGACTACAAAAATCGTATTTTTGACCAAAGTTGGGGTCAGTTTGACCATGCGTTGACCAAAGTCAACATTGGTCAACTCTGCGTTGAAACCCTAGGTCGAAAACAGAAATTTCTCCTTGTTGCGTTTTCCCACGTGTGGATGAAGAAGAGTCTGCAAGTGATCGAACCAATCAGATGATGAGAGAGAATGTGTGAGGATGGATGAGTGAAAATGTCTTCCAACATTGACCAATTTATATCCATCAATGAGGGTGTGTGACACAACTGCTGGGGCTTCAAGCCTACATTTCATTTGAGGCCAACCTGCACATATTTTGAATAAATTCAAAATAAATGTTCTGGTCATCGGATCAAGATGATATTTAGATCGATATTGCACCTCTCCGAAAGAGGAATCCAATAAAAATATTGGAATCTTCATCTAAGCATCACAACATGGAGTTTGGACCTAGTTGTCCAAAATTAACACTCCCTCTCAACTAGGGAGAACTCCATCCACCTGTGAAATCCAAACATCGTGCGTCATCCCGCCGTAACTTGATTTGTTGGCTTCTTTATTTTAGAACAAAGGTGGGCCAGTCACAAAGACATCATTCCCAGCTGACAAATTCAGCTGAGAGGTCTGAAACCTCTATAGGACTCAAAGAGTCTCATACCAACCCGAAGTTGGTTTATTTGACCCAAAGTCAGTAGGAGGTCTGAAACCTCACTAGACTTGATCCCAGATCAAGTGGTTGGACACGTGCCATCCTAGACATAGAGAGTATGACAATCTTTGATGCGTCCATCAGTCTTTTCTACTGGTCTCTAGCTTTTCCCACCTCATTGGCCAAATGAGAGGTACCTCCCATGAGTCCGGGACTTAATGGGTAGGATGCATACAGGGCACAGATCACGAGAGGTGAACCAACTCAACATCATAATAGTGGGGCAGAAGCACCACAAGGTTCGACAAGCATAGCCCTGTGTGTGCTTATAGCTCCGAGAAACTATCCCCAAAGCCCCCTAGAGCTCCCGGAGCTCATCGTCCAACATGACCCTCAGAATAGGGTCGTTCCATGATTCCAAGATTCTCACGGAAGGTTAGGAACTTGACCTTCCCCATGGGATTTGTGAGAATATCTCTGACCTACTCATCAATTCCTATATGATCGAGCCTTACGACACCTTGCTGTACCATATCCTAGATAAAGTGGTACATGATATCAATATGCTTGGATCGATCATGGAACATAGGATTCTCAGACAACCGAATCCCACTCTGGTTATCACAGAGTATCACAGTGGTATCTAGCACATGCCTGAATAGCTCACTGAAGAGATTTCGCAACCAAACAACTTCACAACAGGCCATACTTGCTGCAATGTATTCGACCTCTGCAGTGCTCAAAGCCACCGACTTCTGCTTTCTGCTCATCCATGATATCGAAGCAGAACCAAGAGTGAAGCAGGATCCTGATGTGCTCTTACGATCCA
The DNA here is from genome assembly GCA_034641835.2 of Pinus albicaulis. Lineage (NCBI taxonomy): Eukaryota > Viridiplantae > Streptophyta > Pinopsida > Pinales > Pinaceae > Pinus > Pinus albicaulis. Next base: position 879,302,953 of record CM076569.1, on the reverse strand, counting down.
CCACACTGCCAGCCCAATCGGCATCAGAATATCCATGGAGTGTCACTCTCTCAAAAGTGTATCTCAGCCCATGGTTTACCGTGCCCCAAATATATCTCAACGGATTCTTGGAACCAACCCAATGAATATGATGAGGATCAACCATGTGTTGACTTAAAGTGTTCATTGCAAAAAATACTTCTGGATGGGTGTTCACTAAGAACATTAAGGCCCCTATGAGTTGAAAATACTCAGTATGATTTGCTAGCACGGGCCCAGCAGCGCTGCCACTCAACTTCTTAAAGTTAAGCTACATCGATGTCTACACGGACTTATAGTCCACCATTCCAAATCTTTCCAGAAGCTTCACAATATATTTTCCTTGAGAAAGGAAAATCTCGCCAGGTCTCTACCAGACCTCTAGGCCTAGGAAGTAATGCATTAGTCCTAGGTCCTTCATTTCAAACTCAGAAGCGAGGTCCCTCTCACACTGATGAATGAGAGGGTCAGCACCTGTAAGGAATATAGGATTTTCTCTATCAACCTTGAAGTAAAGTTTCGGATCAACATTACCATGAGTGAAGCCCAACTTAATCAGGTATCTATCTATCCTCTTGTACCAAGCTCTGGGTGCTTGCTTCGGCCCATAGAGGGCTTTATTCAACCTGGAGACATGGGTGTCCCGATCTTGAACTTCGAACCCTAGAGGTTGATCCACATACACCTCTTCCTTTATCACACCATGCAGAAATGCGGTCTTCACATCCATTTGATGAAGATTCCATCCTTGCTTAGAAACAAGGGCTATGATAGATCAGATGGTGGTATATCGAGCCACGGGTGCAAATATATCATCATAGTCTATGCCTTCCTTTTGAGAGAAGCCACGAGCAACGAATATTGCCTTGAACTTTTCAGCACTCCCATGAAATCCATGCTTGATCTTATAGAGCCATTTCAAGGTGACAATTTCTTTGTCCTCCAGTCTTGGAACCACATCCTAGACATCATTCTTCATAATGGACTCATATTCTTTTTGCATAGCATCCTTCCAGACGTAATGCTTTATAGTTTCCTCAAAAGATCCAGGCTCAGATTGTATGATTGTACTCATGGCTGCTAAATACCCTTGGTATCTATTCGACTTCTTACTTTCACGGAATGTCCCCTTTAGGGCCATATGTCTCTCGGCATCCCCGAGAGTTTCCCCGAACCATGATGTTATTTTCCTCATTGAAGGAGGTGGATCAATAGGGTCCATCGGTCCTTCAACATCGGGCATCATCTCATCCTCGATTCTTCTTGATTTCTTGGCCCTGCTTCATGATCTTCCCCATATCTTGGAAGATTGACTACTTTCCTTAGGGAAGCATCTTCGTCAAAGGTAACATCGTGGCATATCTCCACTTCCCTTTGACCAAGCACATAGAATCTATAGCTCTTTGAAGTTTTGCTATAGCCCACAAAAATTCCTTTCTTTCTAGAAACATCCGGCTTGCTCCTCTTCTCCTTCGGTACATGAAAATAAATGGGACATCCAAAAAATCTAAAATGTGAGACGTCGGGTTTCTTACCAGAGAAAACCTCTTCGAGATTTTTGGAGTCCAAGGCAAAAATGTGGGCATCAGTTTTGTATGTGCATAGCGATGTTTGTAGCTTCTCCACACAGAAACTTCAGAAGACCTTGGTCACATAGCATGGCACGGGAAGCTTCCACGATGGTCCTGTTCTTTCTTTCAACAATGCCATTCTGCTCAGGAGTATAGACAGTTGTGGTCTCCCTCTTGATGCCAGCTTCTTTGCAAAATTTCTTGAACTTGTTTGTCTCATATTCAGTTCCATTATCGGTCCTCAATATCTTGATCTTCTTCCCTGTTATATTTTCCACCCAGGCTTTGAAGGTACGGAACCATATGAAAGCCTCATCCTTATTTTTCAAGAAGTATATCTAGGTCTTGCAAGAGAAGTCATATATGAATGTCATATAATAAGAACATCCTCCCAAGGATGTCACAGGCAGCATATCAGACAGATCAAAATGTACTAAATGAAAGTCATTAGATGTCTTTGTGACGCTTGAGGGGAAAGGTCCCCTTGTATGCTTTTTTTCGGCACAACATTGACATACACCTTCATGATTATTTCAGAACTCGGGCATCCCCGTCAACACCTTCCTTGCTTCAGGAATGGATTTGTAGTGAAGGTGTCCAAACCTTTGGTGCCATAGTTCATTTTTTCCAATAGTATCACGTCATTACTTCCACTGGACTTCCTCCAACCTAGTAGAGTGTATCAACTCTGAACCCAATCATGATAGCTTCCTTGAAACTCTTCTTCCACATGCGCACTTTCCCATCAATGAATGCCACATTGAAACCTTTGTCTTCCATGGCCGAGATAGACACAAGGTTTTTCTTCAAATTAGGTACATATAGTACATCTTGTAAGTGGAGGATTTGACCTTGAGATAAGTGGAGGGTCACAGTCCCTGTCCCTTTCATGGGATACCTGGCATTATCTCCAAGGATAATTTTCAGATTAACATCCTTCTCAACCATGTTAGAAAGTGCTTCTTTGAACCCAGTGATGTGCCTTGAGGCACCACTATCTATCAACCAGACATCCATAGTGTCGGGTGGAGATGTAGCAGAGAGGGAAGATACAAGAACGAATTCATTTATTTTATCATCAACAACATTAGATTCCTCATACCTGGAATTTCTCGACATTTTGTTAGGTTTCCCATTTCCACCAGAGGGAGCCTTCATATTTCCTTTGAACCTGTTGTTCCTTTGATTGCCATTTCTCCGGTTGTTTTTGTCTTCATCATTAGGAGAATCCTTCTTGAAAGGGCATTCTCTAGCATAGTGGACGGCCTTGTGACATGTGTAACTTTTACCTTTCTTCCCTTGGGCCCATGCTCTTCCTTTTCTCTTCAAACCACCAAAGTTCTTATTCTTAGCACGAGAAGTGAAGGCAACATTTCCTTCATTTTCATATTCCTTCATCCTTGTCTCTTCTTGTATGCATCTCGATAGTACTTCATCAAAATCAGGTATCACATTGTTATTGAGAATGGTAGTGTTGAATACATTCCATTCGGATAAGAGTCCTCAAAGTGTGGTGAGAACCACCTCTCGATCAGCTATTGTATCCCCAACAGACAAAATATTATTCCTGATTTTGGTCATCTTCAGAAAATATGATTGAACGGATTCATCCCTGACTTTCTTTACATTCTTCAGTTGGTCTTGAAGAATAGGACTTGATTTGCACTTTTGGCCTTGAACATGTTGACCAACTTATCATACATCTCTTTGGATGTGTGTAGCTCAGATATGTGGGCTACTAGAATCTTTTGAATTGAGTCCTTGATAATCAGCTTTGCTTTGATTTCCCCCTTCTTGTATTTTGACTTGGTGGAAGCAGGTGCGTGGATGGAGGCTCTTGGATTTTACCCTGCACATAGTCCATGACATCTTGGTCTTCCAACATAAGATCCAATGTCATCTTCTAGGCATGGAAGTCTTCCTTCCCAGTCAATTTTTCATCAACTTTAAAGCCAATGTAGTTTGAGGTACCCATGCCCTTCTTCGGTGATTGCTACAAACTTCGGCTTTGTCTTCACCTCAAATCTGATACCATGTAAATCTTTGTAGATTTTCTATGCTTAACGCAACTTTACTTTTTATCCCAATATTAGTTAGCAATCACATAAAAAAGAAAGTAAAATGTTGATAGAACATACCAATAGATCGACAGAAGACAAGCCAAAAAATATATAAGTGTGTTAGTGCGTTACGATGGTCAACAGGATGCTTCAACCAACAAAGTATCAATATGTTCAGCCAACCAAAAATGTCACACAACCCTCTCGGATACCCAGATTAGTCAACGCAAAATTCAACGTTGTCACAGTCAATGGTCAACGCAAACAACAGTAGCAAAAATTCAACGCAGCACAGTCAACAATCAATGGTCAACCTCGATTTCTGTGCCAGAAAATGCAGACTACAAAAATCATATTTTTGACCAAAGTTGGGGTCAGTTTGACCATGCGTTGACCAAAGTCAATGCTGGTCAACTCTGCGCTGAAACCCTAGGTCGAAAACATAAATTTCTCCTTGTTGTGTTTTCCCATGTATGGATGAAGAAGAGCCTCCAAGTGATCAAACCAATTAGGTGATGAGAGAGAATGTGTGAGGATGGATTAGTGAAAATGTCCTCCAACGTTGACCAATTTATATCCATTAATGAGGGTGTGTGACACAATTGATGGGGCTTCAAGCCTACATTTCATTTCAGGCCGACCTGCACATATTTTCAATAAATTCAAAATAAATGTTCTACTCATCGGATCAAGATGATCTTTAGATCGATATTGCACCTCTCCAAAATAGGAATCCAATAAAAATATTGGCATATTCATCTGAGCATCACAACATGGATTTTGGACCTAGTTGTCCAAAATTAACAGTGAAGCTTTGGATTCAAAATTTGAGCTTGACTTCACCCTCATTACATGCATGGCAAGCATAGTGATGGGAAGTGTGTGGTATCTGGATAATGGTGCCTCGTTTCACATGATAGGGAAAAAAAAAATTTAGTGACTTGGAGGAGAAATATGTCCAGATGCACATCAATATGGGAGATGATGGAAGGTATAGCGCAACTGGGATCTGCACAGTTACCATTTAGAGGGAGTTAAGATCCCATCTCAGGATCAAGGATGTGATGTTTGTACCGGATCTAAAGAATAATATGATTTCTATTGTAGTGTCAGAATATTGTGGCTATGATGTGATATTCAACTAATGGAAGGCATTCCTGATACACATTGCCATGGGACAAGTGAAGAAAATTTGGGTTCGAGTGAAGAACCTCTACAAGCTAGATGTGGAAGACTATACTGAATTAAGCACAAAGGTGGAGAAGGTGCAAAGCTGATATGTCGACAGATTATGGCATAGACGACTTGGCCATTTGCATCATGGAGCTTTGAAGATCATGTAACAGATAACCACATGCCTCCCCAAAGGAGCATTAGAGCAACACGATACATGCAAAGGGTGTACCTTGGGGAAGGATACAAAAGCCACCTTCAATGATCAAGACAATAGGGCACATAGAGTCCTTGAAAGGATCCACTTTGATGTCTGTGGACCTTTCTCGACAGCCTCCATTGCCAAGCATAGGTATTATGTTATATTTGTATATGATTTGTCATGAAAGTGTTGGATCTTCTTCATGTAGAAGAAAGACCATACATTCTCCAAGTTTTTTGAATTTGAAGCACTTGTTAAGAAAGAAACTGGTAAGAAAGTGAAGTCTCTCAAGAGTGATAATGGAGGTTAGTACGTGTCAAATGGGTTTAAAAATTTATGTGCAAAGGAAGACATTTGACAGGAGTTGAAAACAACCCAAAACCCACAACAAAGTGGGGTTGCTAAGAGGAAGAACAAAAGTATTGTGGGAGAAACAAGGGTGATGTTGCATGACCAAGGCCTACCACTGCACTGGTGGGTTGAAGTGTGTAACACAATGGTCTATTGGAAGAACATGAGTCCTCATCAGATTCTTGGGATGAGTACACCAGAAGAAGATTTTTTAGGGAAGAAACCAGATGCGTCACACTTCAATATCTTTGGTGCATCAGTATATTTCCATGTCTCTAAGGAATTGAGTAAAAATCTAGTCAACAACAGATTTGGGGATATTTGTGGGGTACACAGAAACATATCATGTGTACTTGTCATCCTAGAGAGTGATGGTTGTTTGAAGGGATGTGAAGTTTGATGAGGAGAAGGCAATGAGGTGTTCTCTTGAGAGGGAGTTTCAGTTGCATTCAGATCAAGAGCTTTTGGTTCCAAACGAAGAACCTCAAGAAGTTTTGGAGAAGCCACAAGAAGAGGAGAAGAGAGTGGATACAACCACTCAAGCAGATGCATCTAGGGAAGGAAGGAAATAAATGAGGTAAGATAACAGATTATTGCAGGATGCTAGAGAGAATGTGGGAGTACCCACTTCACAACACAGACAAAGGAGGTCACCATATCGGTACAATGGATACATGGCTTTGATGATTGAGCTAGTAGAGATAGAACCATCCTCATTCGAGGAAGAAATAGAGCAGCATGTATGGGTTGATGTTATGGTAGATGAATGCAACTCCATTTTCAGAACCAGTGTTTGGGAAGTGGTCCCAAGACTAGAGGATAAATTAGTGGTGGGTTTGATATGGTTGTACAAATTGAAGCATGCAAAAGAGGAAAGCATAAAGAAATACAAGGCCATATTTTTGGCCAAGGGGTTCTCGCAGGTTGAGGATATTGAATATGATGAGACCTTTTCTCCAATAGAAAAGTACTCTTCAATTAGATTAATTCTAGCACTGATTGTGCATATGGGGTGGAAGATCTACCATATGGATGTGAATACAACACTCAATTGAGTTATTGAGGAGGTGTACATCGAGAAACCAGATGGTTTTGAGACCTTTGATAGAGAGTCAAATGTGTGCAGATGCAAGCGAGCATTGTATGGATGAAGAAAGCACCCAATTCTTGGTACACTGGGGTCGATAGCTATCTCACCGGTTTGGGCTTCACCAAAAGTGAAGTAGATGCAAACCTATATCATGTTTTGGTAGAAGGTAAATATTGATTATTGTCTTATATGTTGACAATTTTATTTTAACTGGTGATGAACAACTGACCAGTTCATGCAAGGAGGACCTTGCAAGAGAGTTTGAAATGAATGACATGGGTCTCATGCACTATTTCACTAGAACAAAAGTATGGAAAGGAGAAGGGGAATTGTTTGTCTCTTAGGGAAAGTATGCCAACGAGATACTTCAGAAGTTACACATGTAGAATTGCAAGCCCATGGAGAGACCTGTAGCAACCAACTGGAGGAAGGAGGATGCCACTTCAAGTGAGGAAGTGGATGCTACTATTTATAGGATATTGGTGGGTTCACTCATGTATCTTGTGAACATAGGGACATACACGTGCTATGCATTCAACCAGTTGAGCCAAGCTATGGTTTGATCGACCACATTATTTTGGAGGGCTACTAAGCATGTTCTACGGTACCTCAAACACACTCTTCAGTTTGGACTATGGTAAAGATGGACAAAGGGAGTGAAGCTATGTGGCGTCACATATGCATATTAGGAAGGGGGTCCATCAGATCGGAAGAGAACATTAGGAGGAATTTTTAGTGTTGTTTCCACAACGTTTTCTTGGTACAACATGAAGCAGATTTTCATGGCACTAAACTCAGTAGAAGCAAAGTACTTGGCTGCCATTCAAGAAACATGTGAGGTAATCTGATGAGAAATATTCTTGTTGGGTTATTTGATCAAATGATGGATCCTACTATGATTTACTGTGATAATAAGAGTTGCATCAAGCTCTCTAAAAATCATATTTTTCACGATCGATCCAAGCATATAGATATTTGGTATCACCATCTACAAGTTTGTGTGCATAGGTGGATCATGTTGTTGCAGTGCATCCCAATAGAGGAACAAGATGCAAACATTTTGACAAAGGTTTTTTCAAGAGGAAAATTCAAGTTCCATAGAGGCAGGACTAGGGTGGCAGATAATCCCTTTCTTGCTGAGAGGGAGTGTTGAAAATGCAATAAGAAAATCTGAGTTTGACATTGCCTTGGTCAAACTAGAGAAAATTTGAACCTTGGAGGTAGTTATCAGAATATTGGAGGTAGTTAAATGAGGTGACATGGCTCTTGTCACTCAGTAAACTCAGTTAATTTGAGTTGGGAAACCTTGATTTCAGTTTATTATCATTGATTGCTAATTTTTTGCAATATATTTTAGTTAATTTGAGTTATTATTAGTTAAACTAGTTCTAATTGTTGGAGAAACTAGTGGAAGGTCAAGTTGTGCAGTGCAAATTTGTTGGAGCAGGGTCCCCTAGGTCAAAGCCCCTCATGGGTTGTAATGGGCCTAAAGGATAGAACTAGGGTCCGCAAACCATAGTTTTCGGACCTTAGATAAGTGCAGGCTAAAAGTACAAATAGTAGTCTAGATTGAGTCGATAAAGGGGACGATGATGTTGATGCAAGAGATCTGGCTGTGTTTTCATATTTTGAGTGAACTGTCTGGGTTAGAAGGCTCCTGTTGGCTGTGTGCACAGAGACCTTAATTCCTATTGTTTGCGAACCCCGCTAGCTATGTGCGCGGGTAGAAAAAAGGTGTTTTAAGGAAGATATGAAATGTGAATTAATAAAGGAATGTTTTGGATGATATCGAGAGTATCAAATGCATCTACTACGTACTTTATGATCTGTTTTGCATGATAATTTTGGTTACTGTGTTATCTGAAGTTAGATCGATTGTGTAACTGTTTTCTGCTTTAGATGAATCTTAGATGAATGGATATGTTACTATTGGGATTTAATATTATGTGTTAAGGGACTGCGGAATTTTTTTAGCGTGTGAACAAGTCAGTTGACCTAAAATCTGTCTGATTAGGGTTTCTGGTTAGGGCTTTTGTCGCGCAGATGAGAATATAGTTGTTCTAGATCTGAAGACACCCCCATCATTTAATTCTCTCTCATGGCGTGGAAACTTGGTTCCAGCACCCCCCGTATACTGCTTCGGGTGAGACTTTGACCTGTGCAAGCAGGTCACTACTGAAAGAGGCAGTAGTAAGAGGGTTTTGATGGTTTACCTTAGCTTCGAACTTGGGTTAGGACCCCTCAAGCCAAAAAATGGTTTTGTTGCGGGGACCAAGATCATTTTGAGAGAGATTAGGTGATGTGGCGACCATCAGAGCCTGAATTAGAGGACTAGTTTTAGAAGCAAATTCAAGAATTTTCCCTTAAAGAAAACAGAAGTTAGAAGTTGTTTGCTAAAGATTCGAAACATAAGTATATCTTCACAGAGGTTCATGAGATTTTATTTGTGACATTTGCACACAAATTACAGGAGTGGTTGTCAAGATTAGCAGAGTTCCAAACTTGTTGGAAGGATGACAAGGTCACGTAGTTGACACCTGGATTAATCCAACAGTTAGAACATACTGATAATTCCATCACCTGGAATAAAGATCATTGGGTTAATAGTATCTTGGGTGGTTTTGTGACAAAATTTGCAGTAAATTAGTTTGTATTGTACTCTGAAGTTGAAAGGATATTTTTCAAGGGATTGAGAGGTAAATTCATATGCTCTCTTCCTCTGCTGATTAAGATACTATTGTGTGAAAAGGGTGTTTTGTGCAGCCACACTGAGTGAATGACCCCTGATAAGATAGAAAGTACTATGCGCAGCGGAAAATATTATCGGGTCAATCAGAGAGGGGATAGATATGTATAAAACCCTCTAAGAAATTCACCTGATACAGAGAATAGTGAGGCTATGCACGCTGAAGGTAGCCCTCCTGCTACGACATAGTCGAGCTCCCGCAGGGGTAAGACATCTCCTACCCCACCACCACCACCACCTGTAGAATATATGGCTACAAATATGAATCTACCCACCTTTAAGGGTGTGGGTGATGAGGGCATGGAGAGATTTTGGTTTCTTGCTGATGAGGTGTGGACTGTGAAAAATGTTAATATTGATGTTGTCAATAGAGCATAGTTGGCTATGGCATTTGAAGGTCGTGCGTTAGATTGGTTCATGGGATATCTAGCCCAAAACATTGATCCCACCGTTGTGCAGATTAAGAATGATTTGAAGCAACAATTCATGAAGCCAAAGTCCTACTCACAATGCGTGGTAGAATTAAAAGATATCAAACAGGAACCAAACGAATCTGTTTGGGAAGCCAATCAACGACTGAATCACACCATCAGCAAAGGAGGATTTGTTTACGATGATAAGAAGCATAAGGAATGGTCAATTACCATGCTTTTTCCACATCTATACGGGCCTATGGGTCAATAGAAGATTGATTCTTAGGCTGAAGCTCTGGAAATTGCTATGAAATTGGAAGTTGAACCCAGAGAAGATGGTTAATTCGAAACGTTGCAAATTCGAAGCCAGCTAGAGGCTATGCACTTAGAAATTAAAAACTTATACAGAGATCGGGGTAAAGAGGTTGGCGCAGATGTCTGGTGCATACATTGTAAGGGTTCAGGCTACACCAAGGATCAGTGCACTTTGTTCTTATATTATATGCAAGTAGGGGGACCGAATCCACTGCGCCCACGAGATGCTGCTAGGAAAATTACCCCCACACTATGGTGCGCTGATTTTAGGGTAGCTAGAGGACCTGATACATACTATTATCCTTGGTTAGGGAGCTATGTGCCAGAGCTGAAGCAACAATGGTGCAGGTTTTCTCTTCAGTTGGTCATGATGAGCACCACTAATGGGAATTCAACCTAATGATAGACAATGCTAACCTCTATAGAGTGCAATCCGACCCTTCTTCACCAGCATCTCCCTCGGGACATGGAGGATCTCTAGCAAGAGGAAGGGGAGGGGGAAGAAGTGGAGGCGTAGGTCGGGGAAGAGGGAAGTTAATCTGCTATAACTGTGGAGACCCTAGACACTACACACATGACTTCCCAAACCCTGCATGATAATATTACAGGTATTGTAGGCAATTTGATCATGTAATTGAATATTGTCCTTTGTTTCTTGCAAGAATGAAGGAAAAGAAACAAGAGGCACCTACGCAAAACATACAAATGGTTAAATTTTAATTGCGCGACGATGGTCCAAGTGTAAACGTAAGTACACATAGTGGTGCTACCACTGGAGGAGATGAGGAAAAGAGGGCTGATGCAGAGGCACTAATCAGAAAGGCATCTAACAAGAAAGAAGGACACACCGGGGTCCCCATAAATGCCGCGCACCAGAATAGGTTTAAATAAAAAAAAATTACAGCCAAAAACCCGTAGAAATAATTGGTTCACCGGACACTGTTACCGGTGCATAATGATAATGTAGAGCATCGGTGCTTTAAAAATACTCCGCCCCGGTGCCTCCTAAAAGCGCGTGAAAACATAAATATCCCAGTGCGGCATATATACAATGCACCGATACTCCAGAAAACATCACGCGCACCGGACCTTGGCAGAGAGGTTGATCTCGACCTTGGAGGTCTCGACGGGGTCAACGGCACTGGCGCAGAGTCTCCATGTGGTAGAAAGTGGGGCAGAGAAGCTTTTAAATGCTCTTAAAAGAAGAAAAAAGGTTCCAAGACTGGAGAAACTGAAGCAGTCACTCTGACTGAAGAGGACCTGGACAAAATTGCAGATGCAATCGCTTCTTTTTATGAAGCCAGATGGAATACCATGGAAAAACAGTACAAGGCTACGGTTGAAGCCTTGCAAACTAGATTACAGGTCCTGTAGCTAAAAATCGATAACATACAAGGGAGTGTGAATCAAGCGAGGCCTATCTAAGCGAGCCTGCCTACAACAATGATCATCGCCATGAAAAGCAACCGAATCTGCCCTTTCCCGGGTGCAACAGTTATAATGGAGTAGCCAAACCTGTGCGCCTAGGTGCAAACCTACCTAGAAGTCAGAATTCATCTCTCTAAGACCAAGTGGAAATATACACGCTATCCAAACTCTCATATCTGACGAGATTCAGTGTAGGGAGGCAAGAGTGGAGCAACAGTTGAATGAGGCAGAACAAATGTTTGCACCTAAAATCGAAGAATCGATCTAGGCATAGATAACACAGTAGGCAGTTTTGGTTCAACGTGCAGAATTGGAGCACTTGACCGACAGGCTGTGCAGTGATCTTCTCGAAGTGTCCATTCCTTCCTCCATCGCACCGCAGGAAAAGTCAAAAGCTTGGTTGCTGCGCTAAAAGCTTCTAGGACAGAAGTGTAGGGAATTAAGGCTGGATTTGAACAGAAGATTGCAACATTGCAGGCTAAGATGAAACTAGAGACACCCCCTGAGGTGCGCGCACAATGGGAAGCCTTGGTAAAAGAAGCCTCAGAAAGCATCTCACCCAATGTTGACAAGGGCTCCACGCTGCTTGAAACAACACTAGGACTATGGACCTCTATGTAAACAGACCCACTAGTCAAAAATATCACTCAGAAATTGCATGCCAAGGAGCAGGAATTTGATGACCTTCAAGAGGCCTTGCCCACTTTTGTCCCTGCTCAGCGCATGGCATACTTGCAAATGAGTCAAGTTCTGCATGATGAAGTTGAGGAGCTTCGCAGAAAGAAAAAAATTGTGACCAAACATATGAAGTTGTGGGTGGATGAGGCAGTGAAGTTGTCTCAAGACCTAAATGCAGTCGTTAAGAACCTGAATGAGACCCTGCAAAGTATCAATCTAACCAAAGAAGGCCTGACATCACAGAAGCTGGTAGATAATGCGCAGAGTGCAACATATAACAGTGCGGGCATCTTGGCACCCTTTGCTACTACTATCGAAGAACTGCAAAACAAGATAAAGAACCCAGTGTCACTGTGACTCGAGATGATTCACAAGATTGTGTTGGGGGCCTATTGGAGTAGGGTTGCCCTGGTACCAAATTATGATACATTTTTGGAATATTTTTTTGAATTTTTTGTAAGTTTAGCTGTGCGCAACACAAGTCAAGGGGCTTTGGGGTGGGTCAAATCCCCTCATGAGTTGTAATGGGCAAAAAGGGTAGAACTAGGGGCCACAAACCACAATTTGTGGACCTTAGATAAGAGCAGGCTAAAAGTATAAATAGGAGTCTAGATCAAGTCGATAGAGGGGATGATGATGTTGATGTAAGAGATCTGGCTATGTTTTGATATTTTAAGAAAAATGTCTGGGTTGGAAGTCTCTTGCTAGCTGTGTGCGCGAAGACCTTAAGTTCTACTGTGTGCGGACCTCGCTGGTTATGTGTGTGGGTAGAACAAAGGTGTTGTAAGGGAGATATGAACTGTGAATTAATAAACGAATGTTTTGGATGATATCTGAGTATTAAATGCATCTAATGTGTACTTTATGATCTATTTTCCATGCTAATTATGGTTACTGTGTTATTCAAAGTTAGATTGATTGCGCAGCTATTTTTTGCTTTAGATGAATGTTAGATGAATGAATATGTTACTATTGGGCTTTAATAATATGTTTTAAGGGACCGTGGAATCTGTTTATTGCGCGCACAAGTCAATTGACCTAAAATCTATCTGATTATGTTTTCTGGTTAGGGCTTCTATCTCGCAGATCAGAATAGATTTTTTCCAGATTTGAAGACACCCCCATAATTTAATTCTCTCTCAAGGTGTGGAAACATGGTTCCAGCACCACCCAATACTGCTTCGGGTGAGACTTTGACCCATGCAAGCAGGTCACTGCCGAAAAGGCCAGTAGTAAGAGGGTTTTTTTGGTTAACCTTAGCTTTGAACCTGGGTCAGGATCCCTCAAGTCAACAAACTTCAATCACACAAAATGGTCATCCATTTAACTGATAAATCAACCCAAAATAATTGTTTCATGCAAATAATTTGAGTTACCTAGTTGAGATTGAGATTCCAAGGAAATGTACTATTAGTGGTAGACTAGTCTCATGTGTACAGGTGGTGCATGCAGTCAGAGAACAGGCCTACAGGAATTGCACAATATAATTGAGGAATTTCCCTAAAAAATTGGGGCTAATTCCTAAAGGAAAAATGCAAGGAATTAGGAGCTTGGAGGCTTGAAAAATTGGCTAAGTATTGGCGAGGTTCAATCATTCAGGCAGAGAGAGACTATACACTTGCAGGTTGTGATCAAGCTTGAGAAAGCATTGTATTTCATCTCTATTCTTTGATTAATGAAGTACATATAGTAAGAGGTTATGATTAGTTGCTTTCCCCTAGATAAATATTTGTGCATGTGTGATGTTTCTTCTTGCATGTTAATGTTATGTGTTCTCGATCGTGACTTAGCTTCCGCAGAACAATATAGTAGCTTCTAGTCTTGTGATAATGTAAATTTCATGAGAAATTTAGAATCTAGACATTAGTTTCTACAAAAAATTTACATGTTAAACATCTATCTTTACATCTACCCCATACTAGGTTGTAGAGCGCCTCTTGACGCAATTATTTTTAACTTTTTATTGCATCGAGATGCACTCTACAACCCAGTATGGGGAAGATATCAAGCGTAAATGTTTAACATTTAACATTTAAAAAATGTAATATAATGTCAATGTTGGCCCAATATAGGGGTAGATGTTTAGGAGTAAATGTTTAATATTTAACAAAAATAAAAGTAACTTAAAAAATAAAAATAAAACAATAAAAGTAATACATATCCTCACAACTACTAAAAATATTTCTATAGAAATTAAATCAAGTTTTCAATAAAATTAAAAATGAGAATACTTTTATATATAAAGTTGTGAAATATATATAATATAAATCATATTATTAAGAACAAACATATATCCATCTTACCTAAGGAACAAAGCGTTGATAGCAAACAAATTGACTAATAGTAATAGGGGAAATGCTTGTTTTAAGTTTTCCATTATTGTATTTTCTTTGACATGATTGATTCAAAATATAGGTGTAATATTATACAACCAGCTAAGTTTTTTTTAATTTAGATACTTTCTTAAACACAATATCGTGGAATCAAATTTAAGAGAGAGAGGGGGGGAGAGGGAGGGAGAGAGTGACCAAGCTTGAGGGAAAAGAGAGAGAGAATGATGGGGGGGGAGAGAGAGAGAGAGAGAGAGAGAGAGAGAGAGAGAGAGAGGAAAGAACAAAGACATAGAGATATATAGGTGGAGAAAGAGAAGGCGTGACAAGGGAGAGATGGGGAGAGAGTGAGGGAGAGAGGAGGGAAGAGAGAGGAGAGATATATTGAGAGAAGGGGAATAGAGAGAGAGAGGGATTAAAAAAGACGGAGGGGAGAGAGAGCAGGAGAGATGGAGGGAGATAGTGACAAAGTTAGAGGGAAGAGAGAGATAGTGTGATGGGGGGGAGAGATAGAGGGAGGTGGGAGAGAATGACAGATAGAGGAAGGAAGAGAGAGAATAATCAATAGAGAGAAGAACACATATTTCATCAAATTTGGAAGTATTCCTTTGATCTAGAATTTATAACATTAACTAGATTAAGTTTTTTCAAAATGTGGAATTATAAAATCACTTAGTTTACTAATTTTAATGTAGATATTCACCATTTTTGGTAAAATTTTTATCATGGTAAAGTATATAAAACAAATTTATATAAACTTGCCAAAGAAAATATTTCACATCTTAATCTTGGATTCCTTGCATTATCTTTTTTAAGATTTTTTATGGTTTGTACTAAAAGCTAAGTTTGTTAAAGTTATCTTATGAAAATAATGTTGTGTATGTTACTATTATTAACTTTATGAAAAGAATGTTTTGTATGTTACTATTATTAACTTTATGAAAATAATGTTTTGTACGTTACTATTATTAACCCATTTAATTATAATTTGATATAGTAAATATCATGTATGTGTTACGTTAGGATTATTACTAAGACAAGGTTGGCACAATTTAAAATTTTATCGCATTTGCAACACTAGTAATATGGTTGAAGATGAAAAACCCTAGACTTAGATCATCCAATTTATACTCAAATTTGGATTTAAATTTCAAAATATTTGTGGCGCTACCAACCTTCTTGATCTTTTAACTAAAAAAAACTATGATGATCTTGAAACACTTATTTTAATGTTTTTTGAGCATAACAATAAAATTCTAAAGAATTTTGAGTAATATCTTTATGGCTTATATACCATATTATTTGGTCTTAGTGGATGATAATCATCATTATCACCTTCATCATTACATACTATTGTAGTGGATGATAATCATCATTATCGCCATCATCATTACATATTATTGTAGGAAGTTTGAACCATTTCAGAGTTGACATGAGAAAATATTTTTTTACGATCAATTTAAATGTTGAATGATAGTAGTAGTATAATTTATTTATTATTTATTATTTGTATTTTTTTGTTAAAACTAAGTTAAAAACTATTGTTTTTATAGACCAAGTTTAGAAGATGTTATTTTTAAGTGCATTATTGAATTTGATTATGCATATTTGATATGGTGAGAAGTCATGTTGGTCAAACAAAGCTTTGAAAACTTACATAGTTTATGGCACTGTCATGTCATTTGTATCACCACATGATTACATTGAAATACTAAATAATATAAAACTCCAAAAATAATATGAAGAGAATATTTGATATACAACAAATATTGAAAAGTGTGTCTGAATGTATATTAATAGATCCTTCAAAAAAAAAAAATTATAGTCGAACTTACACATCCCCTCATACTAGGCTATAGAATGAGCCTCGCCTCTCGACTCAATTACTAATCATTTTAATTATCAAAATCAATCATGAATTAGAATAGTAACAAAGTAATACAATTTGATTATTCTCAAATACAAGAGCAAAGAGAGAAAATTGACTAAACTATTTATTACAAATGTTTAGTTTTTATTCCTGGAGTGTTTAAGGATATTATATTGAAAATAACATATTGACATTCATCTAAAACTTAGATTCCTTACATTATTTCTATTATCATCAATGTTTATATTTATGTATTAAATTTGACTAGTAAATAATAGATTTTGTAAAGAGATTCTTACCTATAAAGTTATTTAACAATATATGAATATTGTGTTTCTTACTATTATTAACCATTTTAAATTAACACCAACTACTTTTCCTATGTTGAGTACAAATTTATTATAATAATACCATGTTGGCACCACTTCAAATTCTATAAGAGGAAATATTTTATAAGTCTAGTTGTGTTGTTCAATGATCAAAATCATTTTTTTTATAAATTAGAGTGCAACAAAACAACAAATTTGATTTATATCAATTATAATAAGGAATATTAAGGAAAACTCACTTCAAACATTATTACAAATGTCTAACATTTTTTCATTAAGTGTTTATATGGTTTATATTAAATAGAATACTACTTAGCTACTCCATTATTGTTTTAATAGACCAAGTTTAGAAGATGGTGTTTTTAAGTGCATTATTGAATTTGATTATGCATATTTGATATGGTGAGAAGTTATGTTGGTCAAACAAAGCTTTGGAAAATTAAATATTTTATGGCACTGTCATGTCATTTGTATCACCACATGATCACATTGAAATACTAAATAATATAAAACTCCTCCAAAAATAATATGAAGAGAATATTTTATATACAACAAATATTGAAAAGTGTGTCTGAATATATATTAAAAGATCCTTAAAAAAAAATTACATTCATGAATCATATAAACCTAATCTTAAGATATTTGCTCAAGTAGGTCAAGAACAACTTCTACACCATATTTATTTATCTTGGTCTTATTGCAATGTTCTTTCTTTGGCAGCCATGCCCAAACTATGGTATTAATTGGAATAGAGCCAAGTTCCGTGTCATCAGGATTTGGCATCCAATATTGCTCTAAAAATTTTCCATTGTATTTCCCCGAAATAGGCTTCCAACAATCAACCTTTACATGAAGATTCTCACTTTCATTATCCCTAAAGATATCTGAGATGGATTTTGCCATCCAAACCATCTCTCGTGCATTTTCTTTTCCTGGTCTAACTAGAAACATATTTCCTTTCTGAACATCAATCTTTGGATTGAATGTTGGCTTTGGCTTGTTACATTTGGGTCCAACATATACTGGTTCATCTATTGCATTATGAAAATCTTCATCCATAATACTTGAGATTAGATGGAGTGCATTACGATCAAAATCAACAACATGCCTTGTCTTGGGCCAAAAATCCTTAAAATTTGAATCACTTCCATATCTTATTCTATTCTCATTATAGATTACATCTAATGTATCAAGAATTCTTTCCCAATACACTACTTTATTTTTCCATTCCTCTGTAACAATTGGTGAATCCTCATTCCCGATAGTGTCTTTCCACATTTTTTTGTATGATGTTATCCCTTCCTTTAGTTCTTTGAAATAGGCATCATTCTTTTTGGAAGCTAAGAAAGATGGGTTCCCTATGGGAATTATAGGTCGACCTTCATCATCTATATTCCATAACTCAGCTGGTTCTAACCACTCAATATATCTAATGGATTCTTTGTACCTTAGTACTCGAATATCATTGAGTACAAGAAATTGGAAGTATTGAACATTAAGATGTCCAACTAGATCATTTTTTCCCTCCTTGATGTATCCATTAAGGAAACTTTTTAAGTCATAGACCTTGTCAATAAGTGTAGGTGGAAACACTAATTTTTCTTTAGTTTTGCGATATGTATCCATCATTTCAGGAAAAGAATATATATCTTTACTTCTTAGGTTGGAAGAAATTCTTCCATAGGTTCCATCTATGTCTTCATGGGTGTGCCCCACAGGCAAGAATCCTACCTCAATAGTGATGAAGACACCAAGTGCAGTTAAAAGTGATCAAAGCATGAAAAGATAACGATTCTTATTATCACTTGCTGCATTGTCCAGCCGTAACAAAAAATGTGGAGGAAGAGCTTTAAAATCAACATTTTGACTCTTTGATCTTCCATGAGATATAAAATCATCCTTGTAAACCTGACATTTTGAGTAAATAGAGGCATCAAGTAATGCATTTGTAAGTGGGTTTCTTGAACTTCCACTCTCATAAAGTAGATCACCATACATATCAATTTGTGGGTCTTCAAGGTCCCTTAAGCACTTTGAAAGGGATGTAATAGTAAATTGTGATCCCATATGTACAAATGGAAGGGAGAAATGACCAAAACCTCCTGTGTTATGCCCATGTGTTAGCATACCTATCAATTACAAACCTAAATTTGTTCCTACAATAGATTTTTATTTGACACATAGCCTCGGGATTGAATTTTATCCAATTTATCATGGATAATGCTAAAATACTCCTTTGGAAACTGCTCTGACATAATTCTATGGGCATAGTAGCAATATATTCACACATAATAATCTTGTTATGTTTGTTCAGCCTACCTCGTGCCTTTTCTTCCATCTATTTTGTAGTCACTAACTTCATCTGTGCTTTCAACACAATACATTCACTGCATTTACTGAATTTGGTGTTATTTGAAAATGCCACATCTCGAAACTTAGTATTCCATATCTTTCTCATTTTTTACTGTGATATTGATGGGTAATTGAGCTTTTGAAGATCTTCATTGATCTCTTTTAACAAAGATTTTTGTGTGTAAGTCAAAGGAGGCAATCTTAAAGGAGAATATGTTCCATCTTCTTCAACTTGACGTGTTTGGTTTGGTAAAAAATCTAAATTATTAGTTACAATTTTGTGCAATATTTCTATGGCTACCACAGTGTGTCCTCGTGATTTGCATGTGTTGGTGTTACCATGAATAACTTTGATATGTCCATTTTGGAAATATTGCTGGTATTTATAGAATGTGCTTTGAGGAATCTTATGTATCTTATACCATGCTTTCTGACAAATAATATTCCCATTTAATCTCATGTCCTTTACATTTCTAGCAATAGCTAGTAGGCCATGGCCATGTCTCCTTGACATGATTGTGTTTGACATGAGTGAATTCAAGACAAATTCCATAATACCATTTTTATTTATTTGTCTCATACCCCTTCTAGCACCTATAATGGCCTTCCTATCCACATGTTGAAGACAACATTTTCTACAACATACATCTGCTACCAAAAGTCGAATTTCTTTCTCTTCATCTATATTTGTTTGACATTTTTCCATTTTTGTTGTAGCCATAACTCGTTTATTCCTTTAATATGGACTTGTTACATGCATATCAATTGAGTTTATATATTTTTCATTACAAATATTCTCTTCCCATTTTTTTAAGGGATTTGCATCCTCTATAACATCCCATAACACCATTTCCTTTGGTGGCTCCTTGAAATTTTCCTTAACCCTTAATATCACACCTTTGTTGTCCACCAAATTATTTATTGGCCATCTAACCAAAAAATGTACATACTTATCCCCAATTACGCATATTTCACAATTTCCATCTATCTCTTCCAAAAAATACTAAAGTCCATTTCACTTAGTGTCTCACCTTCAACAATGTCATCCTCGCAGACATTAACTAGCATTCCTTTGGCAATGCACATGCTTGTTCCCATGCATTCATGTGTAAGAGAAACATTTTTACATATAAATTTAACCCTATCTTGGGGAATATTTATGGCATGATCATGACAATGAGGTTCCAAATCTGATTCTGGCCAAATCTCATAAGATTCCAATGCACTCCCTAGTGTATGCTCAAATCCTGTTGGATGTGGTAGAGCAACATCATGTTTTAAAACCTTCTCAATTTTAACCACTATACATCCTTTCTTTACCATATTTCCATGCACTTTATGCCCAAGCTATGTATTGAATATGTAGCCCTCACCAAACTTCACTCCATGTTTGCAGAAGATCTACCTTTTCTCCAATAGAAAATGTAGAAGAAACATTTGCACCTATAAAAGAATGTAAATAAGGTTAGTATTGCTAAAAAGAAAGTATTATGCTATCAATAATATTTTAACACATGCTTCAATAATTTTATTTACTTATGTTGTGCCTCAAATCCCTAATCTTCCATGGATGTATATCCCCTTCATCAACATCCTCAATCAAATGTGGTTGAGTGACATCAATGATCAAAATTGCAACATAACATGCATTAACCCTTTCTCCAACATAATAAGTTCCAGACTCTGTAGATTCGACCCTTCCTAGCCCAATGAATTGATCACTAAAAAGGATATCAACATAGTCCCCTTTTGCTATATTTTCCATTGTAGCTTGTACCAATTCTGTAACAAAAATTAAACCATAAATTGTAATTAAAAGGTTGAACCATTAAAGTGTGATTTTATATTTTCGCAAAAACACAAAATTTTCAAAAAGTAATATAGATGCAATAATTAAAGAGTATGGTAGTCATATTGTATGTAATGAAACATTGTTCCCCACCATCTAGTGCCTACTACCAAAAAGTAATTTACATGCAAATTACACAATAAACATATATGAATACCCTGCAATTAGAGATGTAGATAATATCATATAATGACAAATATAAGCTCATATCAAACCACCAAGTTCCTATTTAACTTCATAAATGACACTTGTAGTACTAGTGCATGTGTATGAATAATGATCATTAGAAATTTGTAGAAGTTGAAGAACCAAAACATGGCCCATTGTAAAATCTAAGAAATTCCAAGATTGATGCTACATAAGATGTCTAAAAGCCCCATGAAAAGAAGATTATTTTTTCACTTAGTGAGGATGTTTGATGTTTGAACTTGATAATCAAAATCCAAACTAGAGGTTTTCTTCCAAATAAAAGTTTTGAATGACAAATATGAGCTCATACAAAACCACCAAGTTCTTATTTAACTTCAGAAATGACACTTGTAGTCTTAGTGCATGTGTATGAATAATGGGCATATGAAATTTGTAGAAGTTGAAGAACCAAAACATGGTCCTTTTGAAAATCTAAGAAATTTCGAGATTGATGCTACATAAGATGTCTAAAAGCCCCATGAAAAGGAGAAAATATATTCACTTAGTGAGGATGTTTGATGTTTGAACTTGATAATCAAAAGGAAAACTAGAGGTTTTCTTCCAAATAAAAGTTTTGGTACTATAAATACTAGATAATTCTCATTTTTATTCTAAAAGAAAAGAAATTGCATTTTACAAATATTTAGTTCCAATTTTAGCACTCCCTACCTATACACATTTAAGGACATACTATTGAGGATGGATACAAAGGGATGTTAGCTTTAGGTCATCGAAAAGTGTAGATTTGAGTTTCCCTAGATTTTTATGTTGAAGAGGAAGAGTCTTATCTTATGCTTCCAAACATTAGTGAAATTGTTTTTGGAAGTTCATAACTATACAACAAAATAGAGAGAAAAATAATACATATTAAAAAATTGTGCTCGATACTTTAAAGTTGCATACATTTTCATTGGAAGAAAAATATAGTATACCTCAATAATACATTTATTCATAAACTTCAAAATTATACAAAGATCACATTATTCTCCATGGATCAAATAATTATGATTGGATTTTTGTGTTTGTGCCAAAAGGAAAGCTATACCATTATCTTTCCTTCCAACTCAAGCACAAATGTAGTGCCAACAACAATAGATATCTATATACAATTCTTTTTCACTATCATTGATCTCCATAAATTGTTCCAAATTCAATAAAGGGGCACATCAAAAGCTATAACTCTAACCATTGTGATTATTGAGACAATGTCACCCCTAGAGCATTGGTTGCATAAGTGTAATGGTGTCTAGAAGAAAGCTAGTAATCACTAGGTATCCTTCTTGCATAATCACAAATGCATTGCCAAGAATAATTTCAGAGCACTAACCTTGGTGAGGGTGAAATCTTGATAGTTTTCCTTTTGGAACAAGAACAAAGAAATCTAGTGCATTTTATAGCTCCTTCTAACACAAATACAAGCACATTTCCAACAATAATGTTGCATTGCGAAAAAAATTCAACGGATGCAAGATTTACTTCTATCACAAACACAAACACATTTTCAACAATAACATTGCAAGATGAAGGAAATTTAACACATTATAACCTTCCTTCTAGCATAACAACAAACATATTTCTAATAACAACATTACATTATGAAGGAAATATAATGTGTGCTAGCTTTCCTTCTATCACAAGTAGAACCCCATTTTGAGCAACAAAATTGCACCTTAAATGAAAGCTAACAATCAATATCATTCCTTCTACTACAAACATAAGCATATTGCTAGAAGCAACGTTACACGGTCAAATAAATCTAGCACATGCTAGATTCCCTTCTAGCACAAACACAAGCACATTGCCAACAACAATTTTGTAAGGCGTTTGAAATCCACCACATGCTAAATCTGCTTCTAGCGTAAATAGAAGCATGTTACTCACAAAAACATTGCAAAGTAAAAGAAATCTTACACATTCTAGAGTTTCTTCTAGCACAAACAAAATCACATTGCCAAAAACAACATTGCGGGGTGGAAGATATATAACCTATGCTTCATTTACTTCTAGCACATTGCCAACAATAACATTGTAGTGAAAACGAAATCCAATGCATGATAGAATTCCTTCTAGCACAAGAATAAGTACATTTCCAATAATATTACATTGCAAAAGAAATACAATGCAGGTAACATTTCTTTCTAGCATAAATACAAGCAGGTTGCCAACAACAATATTGCATTGTGAAATAAATCTATTGCATGCTAGACTTTATTCTAGTACAAACTAAGCACGCTTCTAACACCAGTATTGCATTGCAAAAAAAATTAGGTGCCTGCTAGAATTCCTCCCACCATACACAAACATATTGGCAACATCAATATTCTAGGGTAAATGAAATTTATATCATGCTAGATTTTCTTCTATCACAAACATAAGCATATTTCCAATCACAATATTGCAAAGTGAATTAGATCTAACATGCTATTTTTACTTTTATCTCAAACACAAACATGTCACCAATAACAACATTGCAAGGTGAATGAAATCTAACACATGCTAGATTTCCTTCTCTCCCAGACAAAAGCACATAACAATATTGTAGGGTGAATGAAACATACCACATATTAGATTTGCTTCTAGAAAAAAAAGCATGTTGTCAAAAATACCTCATGCAAGACAAAAGAAATCTGGTGTGGTAGATTTCCTTCTAGCACAAACACAAACACATAACACTGTAGGGCTTAAGAATCTAGTGCATGCCAGATTTTGTTATAGCATGAACACAAACATATTACCAACAAAATTCTAGGGCAAAAGAAATCTAGCACATGCTAGATTTCATTTTAGCACAATCACAAGCACATTGCCAATAACATCATTGTGGTGAAGGAAATATGGCGCATACTAGATTTCCTTCTAGCACAAACAATTGAATTGCCAACAACAACATTTCAATGCGAAAGAAATATAGTGCACACTAGATTTCCTTCTAATGCATATAAAAACACATTTTCAATAAACTCATAGAAGGTTGAAAGAATTCTAATGTATGCTAGATTTCCTTCTAGCACAAACACAAACACATTACAACATTTCTAGATAAAATAAATCTAGCATGTGGTAGATTTACTTCTAGTGCAAACAAAAGCATATTGTCAACAACCACATTGCAGCGAAAAATAAATCTAGTGCATGCTAGATTTCTTTCGAGCCAAAATTGAAGCATGTTGGAAATAAAAACATTTCAAGGTGAAGAAAATCTAACACGTGTTAGATTTACGCATAGTATAAACACAAGCACACAACAACATTGTAGGGTGAAAGAAATCTAGCATGTTAGAGTTTCTTCGAGCATAAACAAAAGTATATTGCCAACAACAACATTGCATTGAAAAAAAAATCTAGAACAACTTCTATCACAAACACAAGCACATTTCCAATAACATCGCAAGGTAAAAGAAATTTAATGCATGTTAGCTTTACATGTAGCACAAATGCAAGCATACTACCAACAACAACGTTTCATGCCAAAAGAAACCTAACACATGTTATATTTCCTTCTAACACAAACACGAGCACATTGCCAAGGTGAAGGAAATCTAATACATGCTATATTTCCTTCTATAATAAACAACCAAATTGACAACAACAATATTGTAGAGCAAAAGAAATATAGCACAACTCCTAGCCCAAACACAAGCACATTTCCAATAGCATTTCCAAGGTGACGGAAATCTAACACGTGCTAGATTTCCTTCTATCATAAACAACCAAATAGAAAACAACAATATTGCAGAGAAAAATAAATCTAGCATAGTTTCTACCCCAAACACAAGCATTTTTCCAATAACAACATTGCAAGGTGAAAGAAATGTAACGAGTGTTAGCTTTACATGTAGCACAAATACAAGCATACTACCAACAACAACATTTCATGTCAAAATAAATCTAGTGCATGATATATTTAGTTTTAACACAAACAAAAGCACAATGCTAGTAAGAACATTCCAAGGTGAAGGAACTCTAACACATGTTATATTTCCTTCTATCATAAACAACTAGATTACCAACAATAACATGCACTGTGAAAATTCATTCTAGCATGTCAATAAAAATATTGCAAGGTGGAAAAAATTTAAGGTGTGCTAGTGTTGGAAATATTTAGAGGGGGGTTGAATCAATATTTCTTTAAAATTGTTATATTATGCCAGTTAAAATCACCAATTAAACCAAAACATAAGATTTGCAACAAGAAAATAATTTTATTAATGAATTTGAGGACTCTAAAAACCCAAGCTCCAACTTGTACAACAAAGTCTTTATCTCCTTCAAGGCTTGAACCCTGAATGAGGACTCTAATATTCAACTACAAATCCAAGCTCCAACCTTGTATGACAACTCCAATCCTTTATAGATCCAACCCTCTCAGTTTTCTTCAATCCCTTAAGGTGACCTATATACTGCTTCAAGCCTCCATCAAATACTTCAAATACTTCTAAAAAATGTATCCAAGATAGGTCTGGAAAGTTCTCTCAAATCTACCTCTACAAAAAACTTCATGTCTGCTTTAGAAATTTTTTTATGATTGCACCAACAAAACATGTCTTCAAGTGTTGATCTTCAAATATGCTCCAAGGATGACTGCTCCAACAAAAAAATTCTTTAAGTGTTGGTCTTCAATTATACTCCAAGGGTGATTTATTCAACAAAACAACTCTTCAAGTGTTGGTCTTCAACTATGCTTCAAGAGTGACTGTTGTTTCAACAAAGGCTTAATGAATGCTCAATTAATGTCATCATGAATGCACTCTACTGTCAACTCAAAATATGCTCAATGTATGTTATCATTTTATCATTTGTTGAAGGTGTCTCCTAGGCTCTTCATGTGTGCTTTAAAGAATGTGCTTCGATCTACAAGCATTACTTTACTTTTGTTTCAAATCTGACTTGATATGTTGATCAAGCCTCTCAAGGTGTAATATTCCTAATGGAAAAATTAACAGTGATAACAAATTTATACAATAAACCCAACACAAATAATTTTCAGCAAACGCCCATAAAACAGAAATGCTCCAAACATACCAAAGTGGGAAAATTTTATTATAAGATATTGTTGGAGTACAATATATTAAAAAAAAATGTGCACCTTGGCTTTCACAAGGAAAGCTACAAGCCTCAGGAGGATGTTTTATCAATGCCAATCTGTTGCTGGAATTTTCCCACTAAAAATCTACACTGGCCTTGTGATTTTTTGACTGTTGATTGTGTTGATACCCTGATTAGCCCCCTCCTAGCTATGAAAATTTCTGAATATTACTTATGCAAAAAACCTATTGTTAAAGCATGATTTAATTCTACTTATACAAGTTATTAAATTGAAATGTTCAGTATTAACATTGAAGTAAACACTTTAACAACCTACAAAGATACATATCTAAACCGAATACATGCACATAGACAAAGTGACACACAAGATTTTTTGGAAAACTGTCCTCAGAAAAACCTAATGCGGGAAAATCGGTCTTCTAGCTGCTGGAGGGTTTTTATTATTAAGTAGATTCTAAGTACAAAAAATATAGGAACCTTACTGGTTAACCCGACATATAAAAAATATGTAGCAATACCTCCATTCTGGAGATGGAAAACTGCACTGATTCACACCCTCAAACAAGATTTACATAACTCAGCCCTTTTTTGTCTTCAGAAACCCCAACGCAGCTCTGAAGCCCTCTGCGTCAGCTCTGCTAGCCTGTGTGTGCCTCTGCGCTACTCAGGAGAGGCCTGTGTAACCCCAAACTAGGTTATCTTGTCCCTGTGATGCCGTAGTTGGGCCTGCGTAAGCCCTGATGGCCTCCTGCTACCTCTGTGCTGCCCTTTCTGGGCCTGCATATCACCTGCGTAGCACTGAATCCCTCTGCGCTGTGCAGCTGCTACTCCCTCTACACTACTCTAACTCGTGGCTTAGGATCAGATCATCCCTCTCGCCAATAGTGCCCCTCGCTGCAACTGAAACACTTCTGGAAATTCTTAGCAAACCACACCCTAGAATTCTAGCTTAGTCATAGTGCTCTGCCTCCGTGTGTGTTCTCCAACTGACCCCAAGCCTTTCCTTTATACTTTTCTTGTTGGGAAACCAACGGCTGTGATCTAATCTTGAATCAACGGCTAAGATTAAAATAAATTTTGATCCGTGTGACTTAAGTCATTTCCATCACATGTTTAAATTAATTACCTTTAATCTTTTAATTTTCCTAAGTCAGACTTAGGGTCCTTAATTAAAAAGATTGATTAATTAATTAATTATCTCTTAAACTGGATGAAATTTCTCAAATCCCTTTTTGGGTCTTGGAGATCTCATGTACTCTAGTCTCTACACAAAGTTTGGGAGCTAGAGCACATCTGATGCTACCCCAACACTAAAAAATATCAACACTAAATGCTCAAAAAATTATGATAAATTAGTCATGGAATCCTTGTCAAAAACCCAAAAAAACCCAAAAAGGGGTTGCCTTCGTTTTGATGCTCCAAAAATGGCCCCAAATTCCTTGACCTTCCTCTAAGTACAAAAAAACTAGAATTGTGACCGATGCTAGAATGAATGTCCCAAAATGGCTGGAAAATTCTTCGCAATTGCACCCCAAACCAACCCCAAGAAACCCAGCTCTTAAAATCCCTCCACAAGCCACCCCACAATTGTGCCTCCACAACGATTGTAAGTTTTAGGGTAGGATGACGTAGTTTCTCCTCCGGAAAATCAGTTTGATGTTGTTTGTTGAATTCTACCCTTGCAAATCTTCCTCCTTTTTCCTAAAATTAACCAAAAATTACTTCGATGATGCTATAGCTCCCAACTCCAACTCTTCCTCCTCAACTCTCTACGTGGCCTCTTGAACTGTGTCTCAGTTGCCCAAAAATTGTACCACATGCGTGGCCCTCTCTCTAACTCCTGAAACTTATGAAGAATCCTTCCTAGGGTGGTACTTAGAGTCCACCGAAGAAAGGTTGAGCTTCCTCCTTGGGAAACTCTTGTGTTGAAAAACACTATGTAACTCTGCTAAATAGCTAGAGCAACACTCAATTATCAAATTATCAAAAGGCCTCAAATGTTGCTTCCTCTCTCCTATTTTGTTCATTTCCTCCATGTGGGCCCCTCACTAGGCAATTCAAACCTCTTCCCTTGGCCATACGATTTCTCTCTCCTCAAGGAGTGCATATTAGTTGGGGAGGTGGCCCCCACATTCCACTAAGGCAAACATTTCAATCCCCTTGTCCTATGTTTCCTCTCCAAAATTATCTTAGGCCCCCAAAATTAGCAAAATGGAAAATTTTTGGTACTATTGAGGGATATTACAATTCTCCCCTCCCAATTTTTTCTTATCCCCAAGAAACTGTTGTTACACTAAAATTTGTCACCATGACATTTAGCTGTCTATATGGGTTCATCATTACCTATTTATTTCTCCCTCAGAGGTCTAAAAACATAAAGTTCCCCAAATCAAGTCTTGGAACTGGAAGAAGCTCTTACAAATCCTAAAAAGCCTACTCTTGCACTTTTCCTAGTCATTCCCTACGGTACTGTGGCTAATTGCTATAAAAATTGTGGTGCATCCCACACGTAAAGCTCATTAAAACTGCGGACCCCCGTAAAAGGTAAAATAAAGAGAAAATTAAGTTCTAGAAGCCTAGCTGGTCGAATATTCTCCCAGCTGGGGCCTTCTAGAAGCGCTATTTGGTCGAGCTTCGCCCCTTCCATTCATGAACCTTCATTTCTTCATAAATGGAGCTATCCCTTGGTTTTTGGAGCTGAAATCCCATGATGAGAGGGCTTTATCCCTTCCTTTTGGAGTTGAAACTACCTCTCTTTAGCTATAAATTGAGACCAAGTTTCAGTCTCAAGGTTACTTTTTGATTCTTAGTAGTTGATACTTACTTCTTAGCTTATAGAAGATAATTGTTGAAGGAATCATACTCTCCACATTTAGCATCGCTGGTATGAGAGAGATTACATACTCATGGCCATAGTCTTATGTTGATTCAAGAGAGTTGGAGTCTTGTCAAACTGAGGAAAACGGTTGTTCGGGACGTCGGAAGAACCTGTGCAAACATCAAGGCGTCAAGATTGTAAGGTTTATTCTTTTATTCAAAGTTAATACAAATGGATTCTATTTTCTCATTGAGTTGTTCATTTATCTTTTGAATGATTAATTCTTAGACTCCTTGATCACTAAGATAGATTATTGCTTTCGAATTATCATATTTTGCAGATGCTTTTGATCTGGTTTGCCTGTCTATGATTGCAGATCTTATATGTTGGATTGATAACTTCTGGATTGACTGGATTGAAGACCAAAAAAACGTTGGACTTCAGGTAGGAGTATCTATCCGTAGTTAATGAGTAATTCTTAAGCAAAATATTCTAGAGAAAATGGTCTACATCTATCTGTTTGTTTCTAGATATCCTTAGGATACTAGGGAGATCGCTCTTGTCCACAAGAGGGATTCATCCGTGTAACAAAATGGCAACTCCACTGGGGAAATCTGAACTTAGTTTTCTTTTATTTTCAGTTTTATTTTTGAGATTTCTTTGATTGAGATTAGCTCAAAACTTGATTGGGTATAAAGCTCAATAGGATCCCTAACTGTAAATCTTTATTTTTATTTTTTCTCTACTTTTCCTGCCTTCCGCACTTTTTCTTTTAAAACAGAGCGGTAGACTCTGCAATATTTAGTAGAATAAAGTGCGGTACCGCACCTTATTCCATTAAAAACTGTGGATCTCTGGAAAATTTTAGAAAAAGTAGAAATTATGTTTTCTGGCATCCCATTACTTGATTTTGTTCTTTACCCAATTTGTCTTGATTGTCAAAGACTTTTGTGAAAGGTTTCTTTCAACAATTTCTGTAATTAAGTGATCTATTCAGTTAGTTTGCATATTATGAGTAAACAATTTGCGTAGTCCTCCCATTGCTCTGAATCAGAAACTTTTGTATACCTTAGCTACTTGGTATTTAATTTCTTTTCTGTTGAGCCATTGAACTTAATGCAATTGTTATTCTTATGAAAATTTGTTTTTATTTTCATTTGCAAACTTGTAAAACCTTTAGATTGATAAGGACTGAATTTCATTTTAAAACTACTTTTGGATGCTTTGATTTCTTGCTGGAATAAGCAGAAAATTCTTGGTTAGATTACAAACCAGGCTTAAACATCCTCCAACTTTTAGATAGAGTTCAATATTATAATTTTCTTTTAGTTTTGAATTTTATTATTTTAGTATTTTTAGTTTTCTTTTGGAAGAAGTTTGTTTTTGTTTATGATAATATAAGGAATTTCATTTTGAGCAAAAGATCTTTTTGGAATTGAAATCTTTGAATTGTCTTCTTTTCAACGTTTTTCATACAGGAATGAAAAAATTGATATTTTGAAAGTTTCTGAAAATATCTCAACTCTTTCCTCTAGTTAGATTTCATTGAAAAGAAATGAGTTGTTTATCATATAGATGCATTATAGCGAATTTTGAGTCGGGTCATTAAAACATCATCAAGTTTCATTTCTGTACCTATTGTCCTAAGGAACTGCCAATTAAAAGTAACGTTTAATTAAAATCAATCTAGAAATTTATATTTTCTAGGGCTCTTTTCCACCAATATAGCTTAGGCTAGTGTCTTGGAATAGGTTTTAGTTAACACTCCAAGAAAGTAAAAACAAACAAGTAGTCGATCTTGCGGTAGGAAAATCCAATTGTAGCATGTATGCTCTAGTAAGCTCCTCCTACAGGAGTCAAGCATGAGATCATATTCAAAACAGTGAGGCAATCATACCTATCTCATTGGGAACGATAGAATATGTGAACATATTAAAAATGGTAAACCTTGGATAGACCATTGTCGAGGAGCCTGGGGTCACTTGTCGATAAACCTTGGATTATGTCAAGGAGCCTTCAAGGGGATTGAGATTGTTACTTTTCCCTTGCGTGTATATCGGATTGTAGACTATTCCCCCAGGTATATGTGTTCCCGTTGGTGACCTTAGTGGCCATAAAATATAGGATTCTTTCCCAAGGTGACGGTGGAGGGGAGGTCCCACTGTACCTAGAGCAGACGTCGACTAGACTCACTTGGACTCTCCAGAGGGTTATCTTCACTCGAGATGGTTTAAGTGGAGAAAATTGCATCAACCTATTTCATTAAGCAGGTTGTCAAGGTAATTGTTCCAACCGCCATTTTTGCATTAAAATTCTACGATGTTGGATTTCATCACCAACTAGTGTTTTCAGTGTGCGGATCTACTGTTTGAGTGTGGATTGATCTATTAGATTTTTATAGGCGTGTGATTCATTTGATTTTTTCCTTAGCGACTTTAGGGTTTGTTTGAATTTTTCTTTGTTTGTGTGTGTTAAAATTTTTAATCATGGCTGAATTATCGAGACAATCACGTAGAACTCAGGGGAAGCCCCCTAAGTACACACCAAGCCAACTAGAAAGACTTAAATCTCTGATACCAAATGTTATTGGTAGAACTGGATTAACGGAACAAGGAGAATCATCTATAACTATTCATCTTGATTCTGAAGTAGATCAACCGTAGATAGCATAACATACTCTACAAACAATTTCAATTTCCAAATTAACCGAAGTTGCTTCTACAACAAGTGAATTATCACCTGAAGAACCTGAAATTTCTGAACTGGAAACTAAACCTGCTACATTAGAACCTACTTTAGAATTCATTGCTCCAAATTCCAATTATCCTGATTCACCCAGAGTAAGAAATCAGATTACAGAAGATCTTCCTCCTGATCTCATTAGTATTGAAGAAATCACTGATATAGAGGAAAAGGTTGTTCTTCCTTCAACTCAGGAAACTTTAGAAATTAGAGAATGTGAATCAATTTTTTATAGTCCTTTTAGAAAAGACGCTTGGTATTCTTCATTGATAGATTTTATACAAAACGTAGGTCTTCAATACTCGCTGCCTCGAATTCCTTTTTTCCCTACACCAATAGGTTATATACCTCAGCTAAACATGTCTAGTGAGTCATCTATGTTTACTAAATCGCCAGAAACATTTCTGTATGGTGGTACGTTTGTTCTTGTAGGCTATCAATCGCTCTCTGGTACATTCTCAGGAGCATCTCCTCTTCCTAACAAAATAATGTCATCATCTGGCACGAAAGAATCAAATACTAGAACTTTGAACAATGAGCAAGTTTATATGATGTCTGGAAATATCTCAAACCTTGGTTCTCAAGGTAGTAATTTATCGATTGGGGGGAAATCTCAAAATAGTCAAATATAGCCTAGGGGGCAACCTCAAGGATAGTACATACCTCAAGGTCAGTATCAACCTCAAGGACAGTGCACACCCCAAGGTCAGACTCAAGGTAAGTATATGCCTCAAGGTCATTATCAACCTCAAGGGCAGTACCCATCTCAAGGATTGCAACCTCCTTTAGGACAATATTTCTATCTAGAACAAAAAATCATACAAGGAGGTGGAAATTATCCAGTCAATTATCAGTCATATGTTCAACCAAATTAGAGTCTGTCTTATGTACAACCTTCATTGGGACCTTCATATCCTGGAATGGTGTGGGATCCATCTCAAGTCCAATAGAATTTACAACCAAATATTCAAGTATATTATTATCAAGCTGGAAAACAAGTTGGTTATAATCAACCCCAACAACCTGTCCAACCTGTCATTCAAACACCTGCATCTGGTCGTGTTCAACAGCCTGGTCCAAGTACACCTACGACTCTGCCCCAAACTGCTGCTCAGACTTTTTTTCAACTGACCACACCTATTCTTGAAGTGTCTATAGCTCCTATTACTTCTGTCCCTCAAACATCAATACAGATTCCTTAGGCTTCTATTCCATAGTCTGGACCTACAATTCAGATTACTATGCAGATGTCGAGGGTACAACCTGGTACAAGTACAGTTATAACAAGTTAACCTTAGTTTACTTATCAACTGTATCAGGGGACGTATCAATATGGAACTATTCAAACTCCAGTCTACTCGCAACAACCGTACCCTGGGTATACATATCAGACACCTGTTCAACCCCGGTATGGTCCAGTTATTCCTGGTTATCTAGGGGGCACTCCAATTCCAAATGCACAACCTATTCTAGGTTATCCAAGATATCCTCCTCCTGGGACTGGTTTAGTCTCACAAGGTTATCAACAAGACCCTACCCGTCGATTGCCATTCATAGCAACTTTAGATTTGCCAGATTTATCTCGCCTTACGAATGATCCTATCTATTATCATCTATATTGGCCACCTATGCCGCATAAGTTGCCCATTGATATCCCAAAGTTTGAAGGAAAATAAGGAGAGGTTCCTTCTAACCATGTCATGAATTACCACCTTTGGTGTGCATCCAACTCATTAATCGATGATTCCATTCGACTTAGACTTTTTCAGAGAACGTTAATAGGATTAGCTGTGAAGTGGTCAATTGAATTACCACGAGGCCCATATACCAATTTTAACGCTCTAGCAAATGCTTTCTTAACTCATTTTCAATTTCCAGTCAGATACGACAATGGCACAGAATTATTAGCTTCACTGAAAAAATCTACGTCTACATACATATAATATCATATTCATGAATGGCGATGTAGAAGATGTTTGGTAAATTTTTTTTATCTCGGATCAAATATTGGCGGAATGGTTTGTCAAATCATTGCTACCAAAGATCACTGAAGATGTAGACAAATCAAGAGTTGTTACAAAAGAGAAAGTTATTTCTCAATCTCAGTATCTAGACTTGGGGTATACCCAGTTCGGAACTTTGTACAAGAAAATTCCCGATTTACTGCGTCCTGGTCAGATAAAAACAACTCCTTCAGGGTCTCATGCCGCTGATGGTGTAATCGGTTTAGTTAGTATGACTAAGAGTAAGAAGAAATCTTCAAAGGTTACTTCTCCCATAATAACTTTACTTGATTCACCAAAAGGAGAATCTCCCCTGGAAACTTTTGCCGATATTCACATTGTAGATTCATCTACTGCAAAGTTGAAATTCGGCAACAAGAAGAAAGGGAAGAAAAAGAATAAGCAGACTTCATCTCCCAAGGAAAAAACTGATAAAAATGAATCAATTGATGATGAACAGAAACCTCATTATCCTTGTCTTATCTGTGACGAGGATCATTTCACCAAGGAATGTCCGCATAGGGCCGAGGTATCTAAATTCGTCAAAGGTTCATCCACCCCTGCTATTTTGAAGGATCCTTTTCCTGTTCAAGATATCAAAATGATTGGATCTTCCTCCAATGCATTAGCAGATATTCTGATGGTTGCAACTCGATCATAAGATTATGGTAGTAAAAAACATGTTGTTGGTAAAGAAGTAGAAAATTCTAGTTCTTCACCAGCTACATCTCCTTCGGTTTCTGATCCATTTCATATCGAGAAACCAAATCCTGATTTAGTAATCAAACTGCTTGCTAAAGTTGTACTTTGTAAATCAGCTTTCAATCCACATGCGAGAGGTGCTTAGAATTACAACATTGTGGAGGATTTAGCAATCTCTCCTTCAACAATGTCAGCCTTGGAAGTGCTGCAATTATGTCCAGCACAAAGGAAATTACTCTTATCAGAAATTGGAGCTGTAGATCTTCAGGATTCAAACCTCATGGTCTTCGATTTAGAAAATTTTACACCTCGTCTCCCTCATCAAATGGCTTTACAGATCCCGGTCCTTGTAAAAAACAGACGTTGCTTTCATAATGTTATTGATGAAGGAGCATATACTTGTATCATGTCGTTAAACTGTTGGAAATCACTTGGTTCTCCAACCCTTAGCCAATCACCAACAATCCTCAAAGCTTTTAATGGAAGAGGATTCCATCCATTCGACATTTTATAGGATCTACCGATAGAAGTCGAAGGAAAAACCATTAATTTAGATGTGGAAGTAGTTGATGCCCTTCTAGATTACAATCTTCTTCTGGGTCGAAGTTGGTCTTATGCTATGACTGTTTTCGTGTCATCCACCTTTCAGATAATTATGTTTCCTCATCAAGGAAATATTATGAAGGTCGAGAAACTCTCATATTATTTGTCTAACCCAGCTTCTACTGATAGTATTCAACACGTAGGAAAAACCACTATCCCTTATGAGGATGTAGGAGTAGGTTTAATCAAAGATTCCGCCTTAATGGGAACTTTTTCTATGCGTCCACCTAACGTACCACATAATATTGCTAATATCAATATGATTACATCAAGCACTATTCCATTTGTTGATCCTTGGATAGTGCCTTCAGAATCAAAACTAGATTCATTCAATGGAAAAATGCCTTTGAGTCCTTTTGAGATAGCATATCATGCAATACAGTCATTTTCCGACCCTTTATCAACTGATGTTGATCCAATGAATGTGATCAGCAAAGAATCATTTTCAACATCGAACTCCACTACAACATCAATTCCTAATCCTTTTCAACAAGTGTTTCATACTGATGAAAGTATTCGTGAATTATTGTCTGTAGATGAATTTCCATGGGATGATCTCCATCATAGTTCATCATTTTTATCTGAGCTTTATAAATTCGAAAAAAAAATTTCCTCTCTTTTTACAGCTGACTATGTCGAGGAACCTCAAAGTCCAATATCGATCACAAATTTAGAGTCTGAAGTAAATTTGGGGAATATTTCTTCTACCATTCCTATTGACATCTCAGTGAAACCCATAATTATTGAAAACATTCATATAGGTGCTTCATGTATGCCAGATGAAATTTCTACATATAAAGCCCTATTTCAAGAATTTTGCGACATATTTGCCTGGTCTTATGAAGAAATGCCAAGAATCGATCCCAACATTGTCATTCATGAAATAAAGACTTACCCAAATGCTAAACCTGTCAGATAGAGATTACGTCTGAGACATCCACAAAAAGTTGCTACCATTAAAGCCGAAGTTGAGAAATTACTGTGAGCAGGCTTTATTTATCCAATCCCGTTAACGGATTGTGGATCTAATATCATTCCTGTTACAAAAAAACAAGGAACAATATGGGTATGTGTTGACTATAGGGATATTAACAAAAAATGTCGTAAAGATAATTATCCAACTCCTTATATCGACCAAATTATTGATGATTGTGCTGGAAATGAAATGTATTCATTCATGGATGGATTTTCTGGATGCAATGAGATAAACATACTCCCTGCCGATCAACCAAAAACAATGTTCATTTGTCCTTGGGGAACGTTAGCTTATTGTAAATTACCTTTCGGATTAAAGAATGTTGGGTAAACTTTTCAAAGGGCAATGTCCTATGCTTTTCATGACATTAAACAAATTGTGTAACCTTATCTCTATGATTTACCTGCTCATTCATTACATAGGGAAGATCATCCAACTCACGAGCGATTTTTATGAGATTTAGGTATTATAAGATTCGCTTGAATCCACACAAGTGTGTTTTCTGTGTACAATCTGGTAGGTTACTAGGATTTTTCGTTTTGAAAGAAGGTATTCGTGTTGACCCTTCGAAGGTTGAGGCCAATATCAATTTACCTCCTCCTTCCTCACACCGCCAACTCCAAAGTTTGCAGGGGAAAGCAAACTTTCTGTGTAGATTCATCCAGAACTATGTTGAGTTAACCAAAGGTTTTTCTAGGCTTTTGAAACAAAATATTCCTTTCACTTTGGATGAGATCGCTGATCGATCTTTTGATGCTTTAAAACATGTGTTGATCCATGCACCGTTACTGCAATCACCAAATTATAGCCAAGAATACTTTTTATACTTAGCAGCCTCTGATTCCACCATTGGAATGGTATGAGTTCAAGAAGATGAATTCCACAACGAGCATGTGATTTACTATCCCATTCGGAATCTCAATCCCACAGAGATTAGATACTCGCATGTGGAGAAATTGGCCTTGGAAGCAGTTCAAGCTGCCCAACGTTTTCGTCATTACATTTTGTTACGAAAAACGACTGTGATTTCTAATTGTAACCCGATGATGTACATTTTGAATAAAAAATTTCTCGGGGGAAAATACTCAAAGTGGATAGTTATCCTTCAAGAGTTTGATTTAGAATTTGAAAAATCCAAATCAAAGAAATCACTAGTGTTCGCCGAACTCATGTGTGACTTCCCAAATACTAAGATGGAAACTGTGGTAGAGCATCCAATCACTGATGAATCTCTGTTTCTTATCAGTACATTATATCCTTGGCATGGGGATATCATCATTTATCTCCAAACCCAAAATTTTCGGCCTGAGCTTTCACATTCACATCGACGAAAGATCCGTTACCAATCCCATAAATACAATATTGTTGGAGACACGCTTTATTGTCGTGGTGCAGATTCTGTATTTCGACGTTGTTTAAATCATGAAGAGGCTGAACGAGTTTTGAATGAATGCCATTCTGGAGCATGTGACGGTCATATGTCTGGGTATGCCACAGCCCAAAAGATATTACCCGCTGGTTATTTTTTGCCTTCGTTATTTAAAGATTGTATTCTTGTAGTCTGAAAATGCCACAATTGTCAAGTTTTTGATCGGAAAATGCGTGCACCACCAGCTCCTCTTCACCCCATAATTTCTATCGGTCCTTTTTCAAAATGGGGCATTGATTTCAGTACATGTAACCCTCACTCAGCCGGGGGGCATGGGTATATTATTTTAGCAGTAGATTATTTTACCAAATGGGCCGAGGCGATGCCTACATTTGCGGCAAATGGAAAAACTGTAGCTACTTTTGTATTCAATCACGTGATTGCTTGATTCGGTGTACCCCAACCTATCATTACTGATCATGGGAGCCATTTTCAAAACATTATGATGACCGAACTTTCTGACTAGCTTGACTTGTGCCATCATAGTTCTACTCCATATTACCCGTAGGCTAATGGTCAGGTTGAAGCTGTCAATAAAGTTTTAACCACTATGATTAAACGGATAATCGGAATTCATAAATCGAATTGGAATACTATGCTTTTCTTAGCACTTTGGGCATACTGAACCTCAGCAAAAACTGCAACAAGTTTCACTCATTTTCAACTGGTCTACGGTTTAGAAGCTGTGTTACCGATTGAATGTGAAATACTATCACTCCAATTATCCATAGAGCTACTACCAGCTACCTCTGAGGAGGAAAAATGATTTTTGTACCTAGCACAGTTAGATGAGACTCGGTGCACCGTTGCATTGGCAGCTGAAGCTCATAAAAAACGTGTTAAAGCTCAGTACAATCGAAGTGTTACACCTCGTGTTTTTTTAGAGGGTGACCTAGTATTGGTATATGACCAAGCTAATGATAAAATAAGAGCTGGAAAATTTGAACCTATGTGGAATGGTCCTTATATTGTCAAGCGAGTGCTTGCAAAAGGGGCTTACGAATTGATTGATTATGACGGGGTCTCTTTAGGTAAACCCAGAAATGGACTTTATCTGAAGAGATATTATGCTTGATTTTTTGTGTGAATATCTTACCTGTAGATTATTTATTTTTTCTAGATTAGATGCTTTAGATTAGATGAGTGTGTCTAGTTAAAGTTTGCGTTGAATACTATTCCTGCTTATCTTTATTACTCTTGATATTGCAGATGTCGATGTCCCTTCAAGCCTACGTTGGTTTTGCTGATGGTGCCTGTCTTAGTACATGGAATATCTCTTCCATGGCCTGGGTCATCTATTCACCCACCGATGAGTTAGTTTCTATGCATGGGGTAAGCCTTGGTCAAGCAACGAATAATGTTGCAAAATGTTGTAATGTTCCCATTTTAGCACTGTTAGCCATCAATATTTTTACATGTTAGTGATGACTATATCTACAGCTGAGTTTTCTAGAAACTGATTTCCTTATGTCAATATGTCATCCAGAAAACCCTCCTAAATTTTTTTTCGCCTTTCTACCTATTCAGTCCACCCCTGGCAAAACCAAAACCTCCTTGTCACAATCCTATCTGACCTCAGCCTTAGTGCTCTGCCCATCAGATTTAAAAGGAAAATCCACATCTGTTTCAATAGCCTCCCCTATGTTAGGAAGTGGCGTTTTAGGACATTTCACCTTTGGCAATCATCAAAAAGCCAAAAAGCCCCCATCTGCAAAAAACCTGCCATGACTGATCCCTTACTTTGCAAATGAAATTAACAAGCAGCCCTAAGTCGCGCCACTCACACCCCCTAGATCTCAGCACTGCATAAAATCCAATCCCAAGCTGACTATTAGGTTTTTCATAGTGTTCTATGGTTCTACAAAGACAGGAAATATATTTCATCTCATGGAGTAAATGTTTGAGTTTACAGTTAGAGGAACAACTGCTTCTAAATGTATTGTGAGCCTGAGATGAAACTGCAAAACAAAAGTCACTCATCAGGACCTTACATCTCTTTCAGCATGAAAATCACAGTAAGAAAGGGTCGCCACTGTCTCAGCAAAACGGTAAATTGTCAAGGCCCAGAACCTCCTTCATTACAAGCAGAGGGTTAGGGCGCCTCCTTCATCCATAAGCAGAGGGCGCAGGCCAGTGTTGACTCAGAAGGTGGCAAAGATCCAGGTTTGTCTTGAGCTGAAACAAATGAAACAAGGACTCCACGTTTTATGAAAATGGCTAATGATCATAACAGGAATGTAGTGGAAATATGATAAACTCAAAGGAAAAGGGAGTTTGGCCTGATAAAGGAGCTCATTTCAAACTTTCAAAACATATGAATTGTTGAAGCTTTAGAAGGCCTGTCATCAGTAAACATCCCAATCATAAGAAGCCCGTTTTGTCCAAAATCAAATGGAATAGATGCTGTTAACCAATGCCATTACAATGTGTAAGGAAAGCTCTGCTTTTCAAAAGACACTCATCTCCATAAATTATAGAGATTATCCTTCAAATGGTTTGTCATGAGATGACCAAAACACATGATGATATTCCAGTCACCTTTAGAGTAGTGCAGATAAACAGTGTCACTGTGGCTAGGGTTTCTTCTGAAATACAGTGATTTTTGCAAAAAGAGATGCTAAATTTGATGATTTTCAAGAGGTTCACTTACCATCACATTCAGAGAAAGGATGTGTCAAACAGAGTTGTTGAAAAAGCCTTCAGATACCTTACCTGATGAAAAGCCTCCTCCATATATGAGCAAATGGCCAAAGTCATTATAGGTTGTTGAAAACTGATGGGTCTAAAAAGTGCAGAGAAAGGACACAAAGAAATTGAGTAAAGGAGTCATTGCACAGGTAAGTGTTACTGTTTATGGTGCAAAGGTATTGTTTTCCCTCTTCAAAGAGCTATCTGTCAGACTGTACCTGCAGTAAAAAAAGAAAATATTGAATATATGTGTGCCATTGATACCAAAAAGAAGACTTTTCCTTGAAGAAAAGGTTCAAGCAGCAAAACAAAATCACATGCCAAAGATCCAAAGAAATGCTTTTCAAGAAATAGGTGTTCAAAGCTTTCAAATTTTTGGCACATTATGAATAACCCTTCCTTGCTAAAAATCGCCAAGAGAGAAAAACAGTGAACATATGTTCAGTCATGAAATGGTTCTATTGACAAAAGGGGTCTTGATCTCAAAACAAACTCTGCCATCATGGTCAAAAGGAAGCCAAGAATTTGTCAAAAGGCCATCCCCCACATTCAAAAAGAATCTCAAATATCTCATCACAGAAAATACAAAGGGATAGTAAAATTGCTTGGCTGTTGAATCATCATACCTCTGCCACAGTGAAATTAGGGTTAAGGAGCACCCGGGCAGTTTGTTTCAAAATGATTTTCTGATCAAACAGAGATGAAATTTACAAAATTGAGAGAGGTTTTTGTCCCTCATAGGTTCAATAAGAAAAAAATTCTTCATTTTCTACACAGGTATCATGTTTTATGAGAAATGTGAAAAATACAGATGTCATGGGAGAATTTCTGCACTAGGATTCATCATTTTGACCAGTGATGGGACAGTCAGTTTTTGAAGGCTCAATTGGACTCCAAATGAACAAATTCAAGTTTCTATGGAAAATAGACTTCCATAGCTTTCCGATGAGCCATCTCGGGCCAAATTCCGACAAAAGGAAGGCATCCAAAAGTAGCCTGCAATCAACGCTATGTTTTTCTGCACCAGCATACACCATTTTTGACCAGTGATGGGACAGTCAGTTTTTGAAGGCTCAAATGGACACAAAATGAAAAAATTAAAGTTTTTCTGGAAATAATACTTCCACATCTTTCCAACGAGCCATCTCGCGTCCAATTCCGACACCGGGAAGGCATTCAAAAATGGTCTACAAACAGCTCGATGCATTTCTGCACCAGGATTTACCAGTTTTGACCAGTGTTGGTAAAATCAATTTTTGAAGGATCAAATGGACACCAAATGACAAAATTAAAGTTGTTCTGGAAAGTAGACTTCCACATCTTTCCAACGAGCCATCTCGCGCCCAATTCCGACACCGGGAAGGCCTTCAAAATGAACTGCAAACTTGCGCGACGTGCCTGGGATTTGGCGCGACGTGCCTGGGCAGATTTTTGTAAAGGCTTCCTTCTTCGGCGCGACGTGCCTGTAGGTGGGCGCGACGTGCCTGTACAAGGCCGCCCGACCACACGACAGGCTGACCCGACAGGCTTTTCTCTGCGCGACGGGTTTTCTCCAAAGGTTGCCGCGCCAGTGTTGGAGGGTTCCGGTGCATTTCAAGTTTCCTCCAAAGGATTTCTCCTCGAAAATTCACAAGGTACTTTGCCTCCTACCTCGAAAATCTTGAAAACTCAAAGTTTAAAACCTGTGTGCCATGGTTGAAACTATGCATGGTTAAAAGGTCTTTGACCATTTTGGAAAAGGAGAAACTGTCCTCACAGTCCCCTACAACAGCACACCACTTAAGCAAATTGCCTTTCATTCACTGATTTCTCCCACTGTGAATTTGTTAAAAGAGAATTTCCCAAGGTGACAGCACACTAAAAAGGCAGAGTTGTTGGTGGTTGAATGTTAAACATTAGAGGCAGCGGTATAGAGGTGTTGATGGACTATTTAAACTCACAAATTTGAAAATAGTTCCTGGCTGAAGCAGAGAATGTGTTCTCTAAACCACTGTTGCACCTCCATTTTACACATAAATTCAAGTCTCTGTTTATTACACTACATCAGTTTCATTATGAAGAGTTGTTGACAGGTCTTCAAAGGTGAACCGAACACGGAGAGCAGAGGTTTTGATGTTGAACTTAACATCGTAGATAAGAGCATAGATGTATTGATAGATCTTTTGAACCCACAAGCAAGTGGTGTGTTTCAAAATGTATAAAAATCGACATGTCATCTAGTTCTGCTTTTCGCTCACTAAATGGTGTCATTTTGAAGAACTGTTGTTGTGATATGTTTCGAGGGGAAGGTCATTCCTGAAGAACAGGGTTATCAAAACACTTATCACAACAAGCCTTTTCTAGAGATCTTCCCCTATTTCACTGTATTTCACTACTATAAGTTTGTTGACAGGGAGCTTCCAAAGATGACAGCACATTAAAAGGTAGAATTTGTTGATAAGAAGTTAAACATTGGAGGCAGGAGTATAGAGGTGTTGGTGGATTTTTTAAACTCACAAAGCAGAGAGTGTGTTCTCTAAACCACTATTGCACTGATTTTTCACCCAAGCTAAGTCTGTTTCTTCCTTGCACTGTATTGTATCATCTGAAGATTTGTTGACAGAGGGATTCTGAGGGTGAAACAGGGCCTTTTTCTAGAAGGCAGGGTTGTTGGTGATTGGGCACTTGTTGATGATCAGAGTTTACATTGAAGCCAGAAGCAACAAAGTGGTGTTGGATTTCTCAAAATTTCACAAGAAAAGGTGTCCTTCACAAAGCACTGTGCACTAATTTTATAATCTAACTTGAGTCTGCCTTTCCTAGAAGCCATATTGTATCATGTTGAAGACTTGTTGACAGAGATTTTCAAAGGTAAACAGCATAGTGAAAGACAGAGGTTATTGATGTTGGGTTTTGTCATCAAAGGCAGAGGTATAAAGGTGGTGATTGACTTCTCAAAAGTCACAAGTGAAAGGTGTTTTCCTTAACACTGTGGGCTAATTTTTCACCTAACCAAAGGGTCTCCTTTCTTTCCACTGTATGGTCTCTACAGAAATCTGTTGACAGAGGTATTCTTCAAGGTGAATGACCTACAGAGCAGGGTTTTCATATTCAAGTTTTGTTTGAAAACACAAATAACAGTGTAGGTTGGCCTCTAACAAAGTCACAAGAGGGGTGATTGTTCAAAACTGTGCACAGGGAATCCACGAAGCAGCTACCCCATCTTTTACACATGGTACCTTGTTAAGAAGGTTACATAGCTGAAGTATATCCAGATTTGAAGGACTGTTGTTAATAAGTGTAGAGGTGGCTTATTCCAAGAAACATTGTTGCATTTTATTCAAAATCACAGGGTCCATATCTATCCAAGCAGTGTAGTGGCCAGTTTCAATCCAGCAGAGCATTTTTCATACATTGAAGGCAGTTTGCCTCTTCCAAAGCATAGTTAGGTCAAAATGCCTCCAAAGCAAGACAACAGGAGCAACATGACAATGGTGAAGATCAGCAGAAGCAGGAACCAGAGGAGGATAGTGCTGAACAGCAGCAGCTCAGCAGTTTGAGCAACAACATAAGGATGATGATCAAGAACAGCAGTTTTAAGGAGCGCCCGACATGGAAAGAGAAGAAAGACATATCAGCCCTTGATATTTTGGCATCAGATTCGGAGCATGTTGCTATGGACCCTTGAGGGTCATGCATGCCAATTTTGGGCCTATTTCGGCAACTTTTTGTTTTTCGGCATTTTTTGGGTTTTTGGCCAAAAACTCATGAATTCGCCATGTCAGTTTGATGAGTTGT
This sequence comes from Pinus albicaulis, assembly GCA_034641835.2. NCBI lineage: Eukaryota > Viridiplantae > Streptophyta > Pinopsida > Pinales > Pinaceae > Pinus > Pinus albicaulis. The sequence continues at coordinate 879,259,205 of CM076569.1, read as the reverse complement.
CAAGGGAGGAGGATGATACCGATGGATGCCATAATTCCATGAGCAGGTCTCCAGCGATTTTCAGGGCATTTGAAGATCATTTGCCCCCTCAAATTGGCGAAAAACACCCTCATTTTGCACATTGTGCCCGCCATATCAGCAGTCTGCTATTTTCTGGGTTTTTTCACACAGGTACAGTTTTGGATGACTTCCGGACCTCAGATTGAGTTGGTTCCAGTTGCGCCGGAAAATAGACACAGAGAGCTTTCCAGCAAGCCCTCATGAGCCTCATTTTGACATCGGGAAGGCTGCCTATTGCATCCAGCAAGTCAGGGGACCTTTTTCAGGCATAAATATGAAGTATTTTTGTAATTTTTGAACTCCAAAAATCTGCTTTTCCCAAATGTGCGTTAAGCTATTTTTATCATGGGAAAATCATGTAAAGTCAATATAATTTCCGTTTTTAGCAGTTTTTAAGATATTTTATAGGATATTTTGTGCCTTGGGCTTTGCAAAGCCTCAAGGACAAGTTTAGATATTTTGACTTGGCCAATGGGATAGCTAGTTGCTCCATGAGGTTTTCCTCCCTCTAGCCTATTTATCCCATGTTTCTCATTGTAAATCAGAGGCTGAACTTGAGAGAAGAATTAATGCATTGGTCATATGAGCTTTGAAGAATACACTTGAGTTATGATGTTTGGATTGCCTCTTGGATGCTTTTGAGGAATGTTGAAGGTTTGTTGATGGATTCCTTGACATGGTAGAATGGTATAGTGCTTCTTAATGTTGTTTTGTCTTCTAGTTTTCACTCATATTTCATTTTTCTTGCTGCTATAGATCAGTAAAGATTGATTTTGAGACATGCCCATGGAGGCACCTCAAAATCCCTGAATCTTCATAGCTTGATGTTTTCTTCTCCCTGAGTTATGCTAAAGAATTCTTAGCTGCTCTTTAGTAACCTAAGGTGTTGTTGCTAAGTTTTATTCATCAGTTCCATGTATGTTGAGTAGGATGTATGGTTTGCCCTACCTACCTATCAGCTGCCCATAGATCTGTCCATAAAACTTTCTCTTTGACTGATTTGTTGATCATTTTGTTGAACCAAGGAGGCCTAGTCCCGATCTAGCCCTTTGCCTAAAACTATGAAAACTTATTTGTTCAAGTGCCCAATGACTTAGAGACTATGTTTAGGCGTTCCGGCATAGTTTATGAGTTGTTAGTTTGTCTCATGTGTTTTCCCCAAAGTCTGATAGCCTTTTCCCGAAGTTAGAGGGTCTTATACCTCTATGTATGGCTGGAATGTTTGATTTCTGTGTATTGATTAGCTTATAGTTATTCCTAGCATGATTAATGGCTTGCTATTACATGTTTATGTCTGCTATTAACTAGTTTGCACTTGAAATCCCTTGTCTTTCACCAACTTATTGTTCATTTAATCCATTTTGCCCAGAGATCCCTTCTACCGTGAATCAAATCGGCCCTACAGCAGCTTTACATCATCACTTCATAGCTTCCTTGACCTGTTTGACCCCATAGCCCAATTTATCTACATCTTGTTATCCAGTTTATGTATTTGATCAGTTTTATCCCTCACAAACTTAAAAACTAAAAAAACCAAAAACACACTTCATAACTAGCCTAATATCGGAACACCGCAAGTAAACACACCGACATCTTTTACACATATAGAGAGAGCCCTCTCTGAGTCCAGGAAGGCTAGGTCCTTGGGCTCCAAAGCTTGGTTTGATGTTACATCGTCATTTGGCTAGCCAATCGGCCAAATCACGGGACCCTAACATAATGGCGATCACGGTGGGACTCTGAGTGATAAACAACTTAGTTTCCCTAATTTGTCTAGTAGCCTTAAGAATACTATTTGATTGACTTATCCCACCGCTCACTGACATAGTAACGATCACGGTGGGACCTTCCGAGTTAGTGACAGTCTAAGTGCACCTTAGATTTCTCGATGTCTCAATCAAACTTAGAAAACTTAAGTGTTGCTTGAAGAGTAGAAGCTAACTCTTTCACCATCTTAGCAAAATGATGATTTAGTTATAAGAAGCTCTACCGAACCTCATAAGCACAAAAAACTCAGAAAAACCCCAAAACATTCCCTTAGATTGGTTTTTGTCTAGTATTGGTGGTGGACCATACAAATATACCTCAAAACAACTAAAACTCCACCTGGCGACTCCACTAGCCTCCAGTAGGCCTTACTACCTTGCCAAATTTTAGAATTCCATCCTATTTAACCACCTCATCGCCACACTAACATAATGGCGATCACGGTGGGACTCTGAGTGATTAAAAAGCTTAGTTTCCCTCATCTTTAGAAGCCTTTAAGAATACTATCTGATTGACTTATCTCGCTGCTCACTAACATAGTGACACTCACAGTAGGACCTTCCGAGTTAGTGACAATCTAAGTACAACTTAGTAACTCCCGAAGTCTCAATCAAGCTTAGTAAACTTAGAGATTGTTTGAGGAGTAGAAAATAGCTCTTTCACCATCTTAGCAAAATGATGAGTCAGTTATAGAAAACTCTTCCAAACCTTAGAGGCGCATAAAACTCAAAAAACCCCAAAACAACTCCCTTAGATTGGTTTTTGACATTGGTGGTGGACCATACAAGTATATCTCAAACAACTGACAATCCACCTGGCGACTCCACTAAACTCTAGTAAGCCTTACTATTTTACCAAGCTCCAGGCTACTATCCGATAAACCTATCCCATCGCTCACTAACATAGCGGGAGATGGTAAGACACTGAGTACATAATAGTCCAGCAAACTCTTATAAGACTCTTTGTTCCTTTAGGTACCATAAACAAGCAAGCAGTCCATAGACCCATTTAGAGTAAACTCTTTTTTTTCTCATCACCCTAGCAAAGTGTTGAAACAAGTCTAGGATACTTTAAACCATAGGCTGCACATAAAACTCAGAAAATCCAAAAACATTCCCAGATTAGTTACTGGTGGTGGACCATAGCTATCTTCACAAAAACAACCCAGTTCCACCTGGCGACTCCACTAATCCATCCCTTTACTTTTGACCATCCTTCGCCTTAGTATAACTTTAGAAAAATCACTCATCCAAAAACATTCACCAATATCATTCTCTCTAAACCCTGGATCTAAAACCTGGCTTCACGAAGAATCAATACCAGAGCCCATCCAGACCCAAATCCCCCTATCATAGTAGATGACCCGGAAAAGATTCTGTGGCAAGCTTCTGAAACTGACCATCTAGCTACTGGTAGATCCATCCGTAGAGCAAGATCTGTACCTAAACATCGCACTATCCTACTAGATTCACCTTTTGAACTAGAGTCATCACAAGCTCTTCCTAGAAGCAAATCATATAGTAAGATTAACTTTGACGATCTTGAACCCCTAAACCCACCACAGAGTCCTATTAGAGAAGCTTCACCCACCACTCCTCCTGATTTCCAGCTTCTTTATCAATTTGGCTCCTATCATCCTAGATCTGCTCAAAACCAGATCACTAGTCCAAGTTCATCCGCTACACCTGGTCAAACCACCACTGTTCATACCACTTCATTTCAGCCTACTAGTCCTCATCTTGCGCATCATCCATTAGCTCCAGTCATGGAAGCCTGGTACGCACCTTTGGTGTTGCCACCACCTTTAGCTCCTCTCCCAAACAAATATCAGGACAAAATCCCACACTTTACCGGAGAAGACACCACCACAGCTCAACAGCATGTAAGTAGGATTAGTGATGCTTTTGAATACATGGAAGTACACGACGAAACCGTCAGAATGAGAATATTCGCCCAAAGCCTGGGTGGAGAACCCAAAACATGGTTTAAAAGCTTGCCTCCAAACATCATCCACAACATCCTAGAACTCTGCCAAGTCTTCACGAACAAGTGGGAAGTCCGAAGGAACCCTATTCAAATTCTGTCAGAATATAACAACCTAAAACGGGAAAATGGGGAAAGTGTCCAGGCATACTGCACTAGGTTCAACAATGTGTATAACGCCCTCCCACCTCACTTCAAACCCCCACTTGGTTTAGTCTTGGCAAAATTCCCCGAGGGTTTTAATCCAGACATGACATATCATCTGAGAGACAAGGATCCCCCTACCCTAGAGGAAATGCAACAAGTAGCCATAAAACAAGAAGCCAATTTAGCAGAAAAAAGAGCTAGGACTAGATTAGAAAGAAAATTCCCATATAGAGATGAGGTATCCAGTTCATCTCCTTCCCTAGATCCTAGAATAGATGGCTTGGTCAAATCCATGACAAAGATGTGGGAAAAAATGAGTGAAAGAATGCCTCCTAGGGACAACCAACCAAACCCTCAAAACCAGAACCAAGGCTTTAGAAAAGGTCAGTCTCAAAATAAACCAAGAGGAAATGATCAGCAAATCAGACCATACTTCAATGAGAATTATGTTGATAAAGAGGATAAGGATACTGAACCCATTGATGAAAATCATTGGAACCTCATAGGTTCTGATAACGAGAGTAAGGTTTACCTCACAGCAGAAGAGCAAGAGTTATGCTATCCAAGTCAGAAAGAAACCAATGATGAAGATCTCGAAGATCCTGTCATAGATTTTCAGAATGCCATTATAGAAGCTCATAGGCAGTGTAACCTTAGAAGTAGAAAAAACCAAGACTACTCCAAGAAGGGTAGCCCTGACACTGCTAAAACCTCTGACACCATCCCTAAAAAAGCCATGGATAGCAACAAAATTATGGCCCATAAAATTGACCAAAACAAGGATAAAGCTATTCAAACAAGTCTTAGCTCAGATACTCTTAGCACCTCTACAAAAACCCCCGAAGTAACGGTGTCAAACAAAGTCCCGAATCAGAGTCAGCAAATTAAGAGCATAGAAAAGATCATGTCCGAAAAAACTGAAACAAATCTGCCCAAACTACAAACTCCTTTTAGTTTCGAAGGGGAAGTTTCCGAAATAAAAATTACCATACCTCTTACTGAGCTAATAACTGTAGATAGGTATAGATCTCAAATTTTCAAAGTTTTTGACATAGGGAGCGAAGCAGATACTTTAAATCTAACTGAAAACAAACCCGAGCTCTTATTCGGCCCGAAAATAGAAGGACAATACCAAGAAGGGTCTGTTTCTCCTTCCTATGTGAGCCTGAACATACGGGACAATATATTACATAATGCCATGTTAGATTCGAGTACCTCCCATAACCTCATGCCTAAAGCAGTCATGGAAAACCTGGGACTAGAAGTAACTCAACCTCTGGTAACTCAAGCAGTCATGGAAAACATGGGACTAGAAGTAACTCAACCTCTGGTAACTCAAGCAGTCATGGAAAACAATACTCCCATTTATTCCACTCATTCCAATTTAGATTCTTTTATCTTATACAATGAAAGTGATATAGACAAGCAGATAATGGAAAAGGAAGAAGCTCTCGAACCATCAGAAACGCATTTTCCGTTACTAGATGCAGAAACTAATAACCAAAACTTCTCTGATCTTTCTCCTGTTAATCCCGCATATCATAAGTCAGAAAATAGATTTGTAAATCAAGTTGAAGAAAAGAAATATGGCAATCCAATGTACATGGCTGGTGACATTGCTTATGTTAATGATTCTCAAATGTTTGATCAATATGTTGACTTATATGATTTCCAAACAGAAGCTAACTTTGCAGAAGATTCAGTTTTTGATTTTTGGGAGGAAGCTCAGTTTCATAAATTTGAGAAAAGTAAGCAACCATTACCGGTCATCTATGACACTCATGAGGAGAACCTTGAAAGTTTAGAAGTAAGTGAAGAGTCTCGGACTCTTTGCTCTACTTCACTTCAGCCCGTCAGAGATAACATGCACATGATTGGAAATCAACAATTTTTCAGCTTTGATGATGAGTTTGAGGAAGATGGTGAAATTTTTGAGCATATTGTAAATGAGAATCCTTTGCCTGAAATAGTTGAGGAAATCATTTTGGACATAGAATCTTCCTTAACTCCAGATTTGCAGTTACCCAGTTCCATTGAGTTACAAATTGCAGATGAAGAAGTAGAGGTTGATAAACACATGGGAGTTGTCACACTATCCTTTCAAGATAATTTATTGTCAAAGTGTATCCCTGCCCATCAACCTGATGACCTTCACACAGTTTCCAGCCCGCCCTATCAAAACACATCAGCTTGGATTGAAAAATACACTGCAATACATGATGAGTCTGACAGTTCGAGTGATCATGAGGAAGAGTTGTTTTACCAGAGGGGTCCCAAATATAGCCAAGTGGAAGAAAGAGTAGTCCTGAATGAAGCCTATATCTCAAAACCTCTAGATCAGGTATTATTCCAAGATCCATTTGTTGTTTTCCTTGAGAAGTCTGAAAGAGTAGTCTTGAATAAATCCTATGTATCAAATCCTCTAGAGGTATTATTCCAAGATCTATTTGTTGTTTTCCTTGAGAAATCTGTAGGGGTAGTGGGTTCTATCATAAACAAGTTGCTACCAAGAATGAGAAAAAACTTAAGCTCTACTATCCAGAAACAAACCAAATGGGAGTGGCCTTTTCATTATTTCCGCATCATGAAAGAACTAAACCAGAATCACCCATGTGAGCATCTACTTGACTGGTTACATTGGAAAACAGAGTTCACCAAACAAATGTCTATTGTGCACAGATTAGATCAGGATAGAAAGACAACAATAGAAAATAAGCTTAGCCTATGAGCACCTTTTCATTTGTAGTTTGTTTGAAGAAACAGTAAAAAGCAGAAAAGAGGGCAAGTGAAGATAGAACAAAGGCCCCATGTTCCAAAAAATAGTCCTTCGGAAAGCGAGCAAGTCTAAATGCCGCTACTAGTACTTCAATGTCTTGTTCAGCTATCTAGCCTAATCATAGCTGAGCATGTTTAAATTTATTTGTTGATAAGTTAGTGAGCACCAAGATAGTCAACATTGTGTAAGATTGACTTATCACAGAGCTTAGATTAGGGAGAGATTCTGGTTCCACATGCCTAAAACAGAACCAAAGAGAGAAGCGAGGGATGAAAAACACATTGTACATATTAGCCCCGCTTTTCTAGTTTCCTTTGTTGCAGAATAACATTTGTGTGCAGCTTGTCCTTTATGCCACAAATGCATGACAAATCAGACCGCCTAATCCTGATTTGATCATTTTTAAATTTCATGTTGTAGATTAGAGAATGAAATCCTGTCAAACTGCTTAATCTTGATAGTCGATCTAGTTTTAGGTAGAGAAATGAAGGAGTTCATCAGCTTAATCTGAACTCCCGGCAGATATAAGAGTAGAAATAGATAGGTTCATTTTGCAAAAAAAAAAATATGCATTGTCAAAAGGCTGCTAGTTCAAATGCGCCAAAGAGAAGAAAAAATGTTAGGAAAGATAGTGGGGTAGGTAGAAGTATCATTGATGTTAACCATGCTGTCATTTTTCAGAAATAACATCAAGAGAAGGGTAAATTTTGCGCCAATGGATAAGGCACCGGTCTTCATAAGCCAAAAATCTGAATTCTGGACACCTCCTGACGAGGAGCTGCCCTCCCCAAATGGAGCCACTGTTAGCCATCAGTATTTTTTACATGTTAGTGATGACTATATCTACAACTGAGTTTTCTAGAAACTGATTTCCTTATGTCAATATGTCATCCAGAAAACCCTCCTAAAACTTTTTTCACCTTTCTACCTTTTCAGTTCGCCCATGTCGAAATCAAAAACCTCATATCACAATCCTATCTAGCTTTAGCCTTATTGACCTACCCATCAGCTTTAAAAAGCAAATCCACATCTGTTTCAAAAAGTCTCCCCTATGTTAGGAAGTGGCGTTTTAGGACATCTCACCTTTGGCAATCATCAAAAAGCCAAAAAGCCTTCATCTGCAGCAGGCCTACCATGACTGATCCCTTACTTTGCAAATGAAATTGACAAACAGCCTTAAGTCGCGCCACTCACACCCCCTAGATCTCAGCACTTCATAAAATCCAATCCCAAGCTGACTATTAGGTTTTTCACAGTGTTCTATGGTTCTACAAAGACAGGAAATATATTTCATCTCATGGAGTAAATGTTTGAGTTTACAGTTAGAGGAACAGCTGCTTCTAAATGTATTATGAGCCTGAGATGAAGCTGCAAAACAAAAGTCACTCATCAGGACCTTACAACTCTTTCCAGCATGAAAATCACAGTAAGAAAGGGTCGCCACTGTCTCAGCAAACTGGTAAATTGTCAAGGCCCAGAACCTCCTTCATTTACAAGCAGAGGGTTAGGGCGCCTCCTTCATCCATAAGCAGAGGGCGCGGGCCAGTATTGACTTAGAAGATTGCAAAGGTCCAGGTTTTCTTTGTATTGAACAGTGAAACAATATCTCCAGGTTTTATAAATTTGAGTAATGGTCATAACAGGAACAAAGTTTGGAATATGCTAGGAAAAAGAGTCTGGTCTGATAAAGGAGGTCATCTGAAGCTTTCAAATCATGTGAATTGTTGAAATGAAGAAAGGCATGTCATTGGTGAAAATTCCAAATCATAAGTACCCTTATTATCCACAAGATCAAATGGAATAGATGCTGTTAACCAATGCCATTACACAGGCAGAAGGAAAGTTCTTGTTTTCTCAAAAGACACTGACCTCCATAATTACAGAGATTATCCTTCAAATGGTTTGTCATGAGATGACCAAGCCAAATGATAAATATCTCAGTCACCTCTAGAGCAGCACAAATAAACAGTGTCACTATGGCTAGGTTTTCTTCTGAAATACAGTAATGTTTGCAAAAAGAGGTGCTAATATTGATGTTTTTCATGAGGTCCACCTACCATCACATTCAGAGAAAGGTTGTGTCAAAAAGAGTTGTCAAAAAGCCTTCAGATACTTTACCTGATGAAGAGCCTCCTCCATATATGAGCAGATGGCCAAAGTCATTGCAGGTTGTTGAAAGCTGATGGGTCTAAAAAGTGAAAAGAAAGGACACAAAGAAATTGAATAAAGGAGTCATTGCACAGGTAAGTGTTATTGTTTATGCTGCAAAGGTATTGTTTTTCCTCTTCAAAGAGCTATCTGTCAGACTGTACCTGCAGTAGAAAAGAGAAAATATTGAATATATGTGTGCCATTGATACCAAAAAGAAGACTTTTCCTTGAAGAAAATGTTCAAGCAGCAAAACAAAATCACATGCCAAAGATCCAAAGAAATGCTTTTCAAGAAATAGGTGTTCAAAGCTTTCAAATTTTTGGCACATTATGAATAGCCCTTCCTTGCTAAAAATCGCCAAGAGAGAAAAACAATGAACATATGTTCAGTCATGAAATGGTTCTATTGACAAAAGGGGTCTTGATCTCAAAACAAACTCTGCCATCATGGTCAAAAGGAAGCCAAGAATTTGTCAAAAGGCCATCCCCCACATTCAAAAAGAAGCTCAAATATCTCATCACAAAAAATACAAAGGGATAGTAAAATTTCTTGGCTGTTGAATCATCATACCTCTGCCACAGTGAAATTAGGGTTAAGGAGCACCCGGGCAGTTTGTTTCAAAATGATTTTCTGATCAAACAGAGATGAAATTTACAAAATTGAGAGAGTTTTTTGTCCCTCATAGGTTCAAGAAGAAAAACCTTCTTCAGTTTCTACACAGGTATCATGGTTTATGAGAAATGTGAAAAATACAGATGTCACGGGAGAATTTCTGCACTAGGATTCATCATTTTGACCAGTGATGGGACAGTCAATTTTTGAAGGCTCAATTGGACTCCAAATGAACAAATTCAAGTTTCTATGGAAAATAGACTTCCATAGATTTCCGATGAGCCATCTCGGGCCAAATTCCGACAAAAGGAAGGCATCCAAAAGTAGCCTGCAATCAACGCTATGTTTTTCTGCACCAGCATACACCATTTTTTACCAGTGATGGGACAGTCAGTTTTTGAAGGCTCAAATGGACACCAAATGAAAAAATTAAAGTTTTTCTGGAAATAATACTTCCACATCTTTCCAACGAGCCATCTCGCGTCCAATTCCGACACCGGGAAGGCATTCAAAAATGGTCTACAAACAGCTCGATGCATTTCTGCACCAGGATTTACCAGTTTTGACCAGTGTTGGTAAAATCAATTTTTGAAGGATCAAATGGACACCAAATGACAAAATTCAAGTTGTTCTGGAAATTAGACTTCCACATCTTTCCAACGAGCCATCTTGCGCCCAATTCCGACACCGGGAAGGCCTTCAAAATGAACTGCAAACTTGCGCGACGTGCCTGGGATTTGGCGCGACGTGCCTGGGCAGATTTTTGTAAAGGCTTCCTTCTTCGGCGCGACGTGCCTGTAGTTGGGCGCGACGTGCCTGTACAAGGCCGCCCGACCACACGACAGGCCGACCCGACAGGCTTTTCTCTGCGCGACGGGTTTTCTCCAAAGGTTGCCGCGCCAGTGTTGGAGGGTTCCGGTGCATTTCAAGTTTCCTCCAAAGGATTTCTCCTCGAAAATTCACAAGGTACTTTGCCTCCTACCTCGAAAATCTTGAAAACTCAAAGTTTAAAACCTGTGTGCCGTGGTTGAAACTATGCATGGTTAAAAGGTCTTTGACCATTTTGGAAAAGGATAAACTGTCCTCACAGTCCCCTACAACAGCACACCACTTAAGCAAATTGCCTTTCATTCACTGATTTCTCCCAGTGTGAATTTGTTAAAAGAGAATTTCCCAAGGTGACAGCAAACTAAAAAGGAAGAGTTGTTGGTGGTTGAATGTTAAACATTAGAGGCAGCGGTATAGAGGTGTTGATGGACTATTTAAACTCACAAATTTGAAAATAGTTCCTGGCTGAAGCAGAGAATGTGTTCTCTAAACCACTGTTGCACTGATTTTACACCTAAACTAAGTCTGTTTTTCATTACACTACATTGTCTCATTATGAAGAGTTGTTGACAGAGGTCTTCAAAGGTGAACCGAACACTGAGGGCAGAGGTTTTTGATGGTTGAACTCTAACATCAGAGACAGGAGCATAGATGTATTGATAGATCTTTTGAACCCACAAGCAAGGGTGTGTTTCCTAAAAATGCATAGTGCACTGATATGTCATCTAGCCTAGTTCTGCTTTTCGTTCACTAAATGGTGTCATTTTGAAGAACTGTTGTTGTGATATGTTTCGAGGGGAAGGTCATTCCTGAAGAACAGGGTTATCAAAACACTTATCACAACAAGCCTTTTCTAGAGATCTGCCCCTATTCACTGTATTTCACTACTATAAGTTTGTTGACAGGGAGCTTCCAAAGATGACAGCACATTAAAAGGTAGAATTTGTTGATAAGAAGTTAAACATTGGAGGCAGGAGTATAGAGGTGTTGGTGGATTTTTTAAACTCACAAAGCAGAGAGTGTGTTCTCTAAACCACTGTTGCACTGATTTTTCACCCAAGCTAAGTCTGTTTCTTCCTTGCACTGTATTGTATCATCTGAAGATTTGTTGACAGAGGGATTCTGAGGGTGAAACAAGGCCTTTTTCTAGAAGGCAGGGTTGTTGGTGATTGGGCACTTGTTGATGATCAGAGTTTACATTGAAGCCAGAAGCAACAAAGTGGTGTTGGATTTCTCAAAATTTCACAAGAAAAGGTGTCCTTCACAAAGCACTGTGCACTAATTTTATAATCTAACTTGAGTCTGCCTTTCCTAGAAGCCATATTGTATCATGTTGAAAACTTGTTGGCAGCGATTTTCAAAGGTAAACAACATAGTGAAGGACAGAGGTTGTTGATGTTGGATTTTGACATCAAAGGCAGAAGTACAAAGTTGGTAATTAACTTCTCAAAATTTATAAGTGAAAGGTGTTTTCCTTAACACTGTGGGCTAATTTTTCACCTAACCAAAAGGTCTCCTTTCTTTTCCACTGTGTGGTCTCTTTTATAGAAAACCTATTGACAGAAGCATTTTCAAGGTGAATGATTTAAAGAGCAGGGTTTTAATTTTTGAAGTTTGGTTTTGAAGACACAAATACAAGTGTAAGCTGGCCTCTAACAAAGTCACAAGAGGGGTGATTATTCAAGACTGTGCACAGAGAATCTACAAAGCAGTTTCTTACACATGGTACCATTGTTAAAAAGGTTACATAGTTGAAGTATATCCAGAGTTGAAGGACTGTTTTTAGGAAGTGTAGAGGGAGCTTATTCAAGGAAGCATTGTTGCATTTCATCCAATCCACAGTGTCCATATCTGTCCAAACAGTATAGTGGCCATTTTCAATCCAGTAGGGCATTGTTTATAAAAGGCAGTTGGTTTCTTCCAAAGCATAGTTAGGTCAAAATGCCTCCAAAGCAAGACAACAGGAGCAACATGACAGTGGTGAAGATCAGCAGAAGCAGGAACCAGAGGAGGATAGTGCTGAACAGCAGCAGCTCAGCAGTTTGAGCAACAACATAAGGATGATGATCAAGAACAGCAGTTTTAAGGAGCGCCCGACACGGAAAGAGAAGAAAGACATATCAACCCTTGATATTTTGGCATCAGATTCGGAGCATGTTGCTATGGACCCTTGAGGGTCATGCATGCCAATTTTGGGCCTATTTCGGCAACTTTTTGTTTTTCGGCATTTTTTGGGTTTTTAGTCAAAAACTCATAATTGCGCCATTTCAGTTCGAGGATTTTTCAAGGGAGGAGGATGATACCGATGGATGCCATAATTCCATGAGCAGGTCTCCAGCGATTTTTAGGGCATTTGAAGATCATTCGCCCCCTCAAATTGGCGAAAAACACCCTCATTTTGCACATTCTGCCCGCCATATCAGCAGTCTGCTATTTTCTGGGTTTTTTCACACAGGTACAGTTTTGGATGTCTTCCGGACCTCGGATTGAGTTGGTTCCAGTTGCGCCGGAAAATAGACACAGAAAGCTTTCCAGCAAGCCCTCATGAGCCTCATTTCGACATCGGGAAGGCTGCCATCCGTATTCAGCAAGTCAGGGGACCTTTTTCAGGCCTAAATATGAAGTATTTTTGTAATTTTTGAACTCCAAAAATCTGCTTTTCCCAAATGTGCGTTAGGCTATTTTTATCATGGCAAAATCATGTAAAGTCAATATAATTTCCGTTTTTAGCAGTTTTTAAGATATTTTATGAGATATTTTGTGCCTTGGGCTTTGCAAAGCCTCAAGGACAAGTTTAGATATTTTGACTTGGCCAATGGGATAGCTAGTTGCTCCATGAGGTTTTCCTCCCTCAAGCCTATTTATTCCATGGTTCTCTTTGTAAATCAAGGGCTGAACTTGAGAGAAGAATTTATGCATTGGTCATATGAGCTTTGAAGAATACACTTGAGTTATGATGTTTGGATTGCCTCTTGGATGCTTTTGAGGAATGTTGAAGGCTTGTTGATGGATTCCTTGACATGGTAGAATGGTATAGTGCTTCTTAATGTGTTTTGTCTTCTAGTTTTCACTCATATTTCATTTTTCTTGCCGCTATAGATCAGTAAAGATTGATTTTGAGACATGCCCATGGAGGCACCTCAAAATCCCTGAATCTTCATAGCTTGATGTTTTCTTCTCCCTTAGTTATGCTAAAGAATTCTTAGCTTCTCTTTAGTAACCTAAGGTGTTGTTGCTTAGTTTTATTCATCAGTTCCATGTATGTTGAGTAGGATGTATGGTTTTCCCTACCTACCTATCAGCTGCCCATAGTTCTGTCCATAAAACTTTCTCTTTGACTGATTTGTTGATCATTTTGTTGAACCAAGGAGGTCTAGTTTCGATCTAGCCCTTTGCCTAAAACTATGAAAACTTATTTGTCCAAGTGCCCAATGACTTAGAGACTATGTTTAGGCGTTCCGGCATAGTTCATGAGTTGTTAGTTTGTCTCATGTGTTTTCCCCAAAGTCCGATAGCCTTTTCCCAAAGTTAGAGGGTCTTATACCTCTATGTATGGCTGGAATGTTTGATTTCTATGTATTGATTAGCTTATAGTTATTCCTAGCATGATAAATGGCTTGCTATTACATGTTTATGTCTGCTATTAACTAGTTTTCACTTGAAATCCCTTGTCTTTCACCAACTTATTGTTCATTTAATCCATTTTGCCCAGAGATCCCTTCTATTGTGAATCAAATCGGCCCTACAGCAGCTTTACATCATCGCCTCATTAGCTTCCATGACCTGTTTGACCCCATAGCCCAATTTATCTACATCTTGTTATCCAGTTTATGTATTTGATCAGTTTCATCCCTCACAAACTTAAAAAACCAAAAAACTAAAAACATACTTCATAACTAGCCTAATATCCGAACATCGCAAGTAAACACACCGACATCTTTTACACTTATAGAGAGAGCCCTCTCTGAGTCCAGGAAGGCTAGGTCCTTGGGCTCCAAAGCTTGGTTTGATGTTACATCGTCATTTGGCTAGCCAATCGGCCAAATCACGGGACCCTAACAAGCACATGGCTAAATGGAACATTAAAAGTTTTCTTTCATCACATTGCAGCTAAATAAATGGGTAAAGGGACCCATTCTTATTTAGGACATGAATAAAATCCCTCACGATGTGAAAGGGGATCATCATAGTAGCTTCATTTTGCACCCTCAAGTGTGAAAAGGGGAAAATGCATGAAGACAAGGTCATGTTTGACCAAGTCAATAGTGCTGCCATAGGAGGAGTGGCTTACTTAGGAAGCCAGTGCAGTGTGAATGAGGAAGAGGATATTTGGTGGAGGAAACCCTAATGGATGGGGCCCATGGAGAGAGAGCTTTTATTGTTTAAAAGGAGGGCAAGACAACCATTGTTTCTCATGCTATGGATTATTGATTTCATTGTCTATTCAGACAATTGTGCATTCTCTGCTGTTTAGCAAGAATTACCGGGAGGAATTCTTGTTTAGGATTCTTCCACCTTCTTGAGAAGTATCTTGAGGGATTGCTCAGATTTTCCTCACATCTAGGCTTGAGGTCAAGCATCCTCCATCAAGACAACATTATTTCTGTAGCAGAGTAATGTTGTGTTGTTGGGTGTTGCAGTGAGGGTTCACTACATCACTTCCATCAGCTATTTTCAGAGGAGGAGCCTCTCTTCCCTTTGAGATATCAGATTGGAGATATCCTGGAGCTTATTGCAGACTTTGGCATCAAGGCCAAGCCTTTCTCTTCACCAACAACACAGTCCCTTATATAGACTGCGTTATTTCTGAGTGTGTTTGCAGTGGAGACTTGCTCCACATGTTTAGAGGGTGAGATCTTAGGTGAGAGGACCAACCTTTCACTCTAGAGATCCTTTGGATGAGATTCAGCCATCTATTGCAGCATCATGAGCTATCTGCACCCATTTCCAGTTTTGAGTTGCAGCTGTTTCCCAGCAACTCCGACATTTCTGCAGATCTGCCATTTTGTGTATATTTCAGCCAATCCCTTTGAGGATTGTGTATTGTATGTTTTCAGGGGTTGAGATCTTGCTCCCCATTCTTTATTTGAGCTATTATAGTCAGATCCATGTATTATTGACATTTTGTACCAGTTCCTCCTTAAGGATTGCGCAGTCATAGCCAGGGCCTCTTTTGTATAGCACTATTTCTCTATATTTCATGTACATGTTTCATTGAGGAGGCATTCTTTGAATTGAGAGATCATTTCCTCAAGATCTTGTATACATTTGTTGCTACTATTATCTAATGTAATGTTTATGCAGATCTTCTGGCATTCTTGGTTTTAATGCATTCATTGCTATTTTCCAGCTCATGTTTATGTATTGCTGAACCCCTAAAGGAGAAATAATTCAAGCTCTATAGACAGAGTCTGCAGATGGCCAGGTAGCCTCTGGATCTCATCCTTTTTCAAAGGTGACATATCCAGTAAATGCCCCTGTAGTCAATCTCTAGAATAGAAACTTGATATTCCTAAAAAAGGGATATTACAGTGGTATCAAAGCATGATCTCTGGCTCAGCCTATGAGTCTAATCCAAAGAAGATCAATATGATGAAAAAGATGAGTTTACTCTCATCTATTTTCAGATCCAGAGAGAACCTCTCCGAGGACGTTAAGGAGAATGAAGAAGGAGAAATGGAAGGACCATGCACTTCCTATTCTCACAAAGAAAAAGGCCAGAAGCATGAAGAACACTTGGAATTTGAAATTCTAAGTGAGTATCTTGCTGAATATCGGGCAAACCCTAGAGCTCTAACTTTGCCACAGTTTATTCAACAGAAAGAATAAAGAAGACCCCTCGGCTATGGGATGATGAGAGACAATAGATTTCTATTGTCCACATTTGATGGATCACTCACATGTGTAGCAGAGGTTTGGGTAAAGAAGCTAGAGGCTTTCTTCCTGCTACATCCCGTATTAGACAGAGAGGCTGTAGAAATTATAGCACTGCACCTTGAAGGTGAAGCAAAGAATTGGTAGATCAGCCATCTAATCCATACAAGGGTTTCTACCCTTGTTTATTTTTCTCAAAGATTGATCGGGAGGTTTGGAAAAAGGAGGGAGGAGCCCTCACCAACATTTATTGAGGCATGTACCAGCGCTGTTGAGATCATGGAGGAGAAACCTTCATCTTCAACAGTTTGGGAGGCCAACACTTATGAGGAGGGAACTCTTGCAGCACTGCAAGGAGCTTCCAATTTTCACCAAGGTATGATTGAACATCCATCTCTTATCATTTCATCAAACACTTTGGATGGGTATATATCATTGCATGCAGTTGATCTAGAGCAGAAGAATAGCATTGCACTGAGCAATGATGGAGAAAGGAGGAATCATTCCTCATGTGAACATTCAGAAAGTAGCTTCATTCAGGAAGCCATGAAGAAAGCAGTAAGAAGGAGTAGACATCTGGAGATAAGAAAATCTTTCTCCTCTCTAGATGACACTCTCTCAATGAGCATGCCACAGCTCAAAGAGAGACTTCTACTTGCAGCAGATCCAGGACCTCTTGGGCTTTGGAAAAACATGCATGAGGAGGAGATCTCCTGGGTGCACGCCCACACATCATGGAGTGCAAGATTCTTCATCAGTTTGAGGACGTACTTCCCTTCTCACAAGAATAGATAGTAGATGGAGGACATTTTCGGATGGATAACATCTATCATGACTATGTTGGACATCCCTTGAGCCATGCACATCATGATGGGAGGTTTTTTCCTACCACCTATTTGGATCCTCATAGGGTCAAATTGATCCTCGGGAATATTGCATTTCAAGGTCCCATGAAATGTAGCAAACTGATTTGGGATGATGGTAGCCCTCATGGGAGGAGTACCAAGATGAAGGATGGAAGGAGACATCCACAGTTGGTTGAGTGGATGTGGATGGTGAGCAAGAAGCTCGTAAGCTACTTGCAGATTTATGATACCGGGCAGTAGGAGGCTTGGATGCGCTGGTTACTCTTGAAGGAGTTTGGCCATCACTTGGCATACTCTTTTTCCAAGGGTATGAGGATGGAGGAAATGTGGCAGAATGTTGGCATCATGGAGCGGCAAAGAGTATGGGTGCATAGTGAAGATGCAACACTCATGTCATTCACTATGTCTTCATCACATATCTTGTATGATGAGAGCATGAGGAAGTAGCAGAAACATTTGTTGCTGGGATTATTCTTGGGAGAGAGAGCAGATTTTCTCTCATTTCTTGTATGATGTTGCAGGAGTAGGAGGTAGCACTATCAGGGTGCAAAGGGGATGCTCCTTGGCCTTTGATGACCAGGAATTACTTCCACCTTGGGAGAGATTCCATATTTGTAGCAACATTGTTAGAAGGTTGCCTAGTTATGTTGAGGAGACTGAGGGCAACAACGCTATGCCATCTAGAGATTATTTAGTGCCTCATGCAGAGGAAGGAGGAGCTCTTTCTCCAGGTAGAGGGATTGTTGCATCTTTGCAAGTAAGTCCCCAGGATCTCAAGTATGGAGATCAAGGCACAACTCATGTTTTACATGTGCCATTGTTGAGGAGGTGTGGAACCATGGAGACACCAGGAAGAGATAGGAAGGATGACCATCATGATGTGATGAGGAGCACACATCCCTATCTATATTATGAGGTTGATGCACCTAAGAGGGTGATTGGATTGTGTAGTGGAAGCATGGACAGACTTGTTCATTCATATATGTAGTCACCTTTTGATGATGATGTCTCATTGCATGGAGACATTTTTCCAGGGAAACCACTAGATCAGCAGATGATGAGAGATGCTTCACCTGTTGAGGCACCATTCATTGATTTCATGAGGGTGGAGGCCTTGGGAGACAACTTTATAGCGCTGAGAGTCTTGGGGGGACTCAGGGAGGAGAGACACACTCTCTCAACATCATTTGTACCCACTCTCATTTCATATTCTGTGTTGTGGCAGAAGCAGTAGGGGAAGGATAGTAGCCTTCCAACTTGCATCTTTGGCATAGGAGATGTCAAAGAAGGAGATGACCATGTGACAGATATCCTTCATGAGGAGTCATCAACACTGTCACTATGGAGGATAGATCCATGTGGGAGCTCTAGGTTGATGGTGGAGTATTCCCAGGATCATCTTGCTTGCATGATATTGACAGATCAGCATATGAGGAGATGCATAGATCATGTGCGTATGGAGGAGATACATAACTCTTTGGAGGAGTTAGCACAACCACCTCTTTTCTCTTTGAGGATGAGAGGAGACTCATTTTTGAGCCACTCCATTTGCATGAACAAAACTTATGGTAAGGGTATAGTTTATTTACATGATGATTTGTATATTCATCCCTTTACCATATTTGTACAGGATGTTTCTCCAAGGAGGAGCATTCTTTTTTCTAGACCCCATGGTCTACTTGAGGCCATGATCACTATTGGTGACCACTCCCTAGGAGGACTTGGGGAGGAAATGTATTTTTGAGGACATGCTCACCTTGCACCATACATCATGCACTTTCTCCATACATTTGAGGAGAGTAGGACAGCAAGCAGGTGGTTGAGAGACCACACCTTTTATCATACTCTTTTGCAGTTGAGGATCAAACTGCATTGGTTACATTTAAGGGACCATTTTCCTTCTCCCTTGCCACACATGATAGCAAGCATGGTTCTCATTATTATCCATTACTATTGACTTTGTATTTGTTGAGAGCATGATTGGGGGAATGGCACATTGGCTGGATGTGTTCCTTGGGGGAGAGATCTCCCACATTATTTCCATTGCATGTTCTAATGGGAACATGAGAGGACATGTGGCCACTACAACAGAACACTTGTTTCCATTTGAGGTGGGCCATATGCTTGATTGGATGCCATATGATGATGACTTCCAACTCATCACATATGAGATGGATTGGGACAACATGTTTCATAACACTAGAGAAGAGATCCTTGGAGGTCTAATATTCATTTTTCCATTTGAGGGAAACATTATTACAGTCCAATATCAAAATATACTCTGCACTTATCCTAAGTGGAGAGGAGGATAGCGTGGGGTAGGCTATTTTGTCTACCAAGATCATATTTTCAGCCCACCTATATTGCCAGGGCCAAAGGTGGAAGATGATTGTCAGGAGTTGCCATGTTGGGGGGTAACTCACTTTTTATGGATGATTGCTTGAGGGATGGAGGATCTACATGAGGAAGGTATTCCTCAACATATTTTAGACTCCATGCCTTGGGTGGAGATTCTTCAGTTCTATCCTTGTAGTTGCTTGAGGACAAGCAACATTTGGGAGGGGAGGACTGTAATGTTCCCATTTTAGCACATGGCTAAATGGAACATTAAAATTTTTCTTTCATCACATTTCAGCTAAATAAATGGGTAAAGGGACCCATTCTTATTTAAGACATGAATAAAATCCCTCATGATGTGAAAGGGGATCATCATAGTAGCTTCATTTTGCACCCTCAAGTGTGAAAAGGGGAAAATGCATGAAGACAAGGTCATGTTTGACCAAGTCAACAACACTACCATAGGAGGAGTGGCTTACTTAGGATGTAATATTCCTAATTAGCAATGGCTAATTGGAATATTTGATTTTGCACAATTTTGCCTTATATAGTTTATTTATAAATAAAAAGGTGAGTAAAAGGGGATATAACTCACTTTGGGAATAAAGTCACTCCCTAGTAGCACAACGTTGTAACTTAAAGGGAGCCAAGGGGGGGCCAAGCACCACGTAGAGAGGGGGCCCACGTATGCACTAGGAGAGACTGCGCAGATGGAGAGGAGCATGTGGAAAGAGGGAGGCTATGTTGAGGAGATGGGACTTAGGTTTTGGAGAGGGCCCAACATTATAAAAGAGGGAGGAGCCTCCTCATTTGATTCATTCGATTTTATGCATTTGAGCTAGTCACTTTGACTTCTTGAGCACGCTGGTTGTTTAGCCTGTCTGTAACATTGTTTAGTGCATCGAGTGTCTCCGATTGGAGATCTCACCCTTAGCCCCAGGGGAATTAGAGTGCCTGCTCGAGCAAGGTAGTTTCATCATCGTTTTGTGGGAGGATTGATGTTTGGGTTTTCTTGCGGAGCTGGGCATCCAGAGACTGCGCAGTCTTGAGAGGGAGGACACAGTCCATTCTAGGGGAGATCCAGATTGAGTTTCTTGCAGGGGTTTTGAGCTTGGAGAGTGAGCAAAGGATCAACCTTTTCCTGTGGGAGGATTTTGGGGGAGTTTGAGGCTGCATTTCAGTAGTTTCTATTCAGCCTTTGCGCAGAGACTTGGAGGACAGCGTAATTCCCTAAGGGGGGTGATCTTTAGGGGTCAGCCATTTCAGATATGATTTCTGGGTTTTGCTGTGGTTGATGAGTAGAGGTGGATTCCAGATTTTTATCTCTTTCCGGTGAGGGGATCAGCCCCAATTCATCAGTTCATTTCAGCAGTAGCATCTACACAGCAGTTTCTAGCAGTTGGGATACAGTTCAGAGAGTAGCCATTTCTTGAATATTCTGAGAGTATTTCTTCACTTGCCTTGAGAAAGTCTAGGTGCCATCAATCTGATCACCTATTGTACTTCATTATATTTCTCAGTATAATAAAATGTCTTAGCATTCTCTCTCTATATATTTCTGGAGCATTTGTCGTACATTCTATCTATGCTATTATATGTCTGCTTTACTGTTATTTTATATATTTCCGGGCATTCTAGTTCTATACCACTTGGTGTGTTTTTCTCATACTCTTTGACAGATTCTGGAAAGGGCCAGGCAGCCTCCAGATGTCACCCTCTTCTCAGAGGTGAGATATCTGGTAAACGCCCTCCCAGTCCATCTTTGGTTGGAGTTTGCTTGTGTTTTAGAGATATCCCCAAAACGGGATATTACAGTGGTATCAAAGCATAGTTATGGCTCAGCCTGTGGAGCTAGTGGTCTATGACATCAGGGAAGAAGCCCTACATTTTTTACAGAGGCAGAAATTACAGAGATCGTGAGCGTAGGTTGGAAAAAACCTACGGAGAGGGATACTGTGTTTGGGTAGTGGACACAGAACAGGAGGAGCCTGTGATAGACGTAGAGCAGGAGGAGCCTGTGTTAGATTCAGAGTAGAGAGAGACCATGGCAGATTATAGTGAGGCAAAACAATTTGGGGAGGCACTCCTCAAATCAGTGCAGGATCTAGTGAGACAGATTGAGGTGATGGGTTAGAGATTCACCGCTGTGGAGGCTAGATAGCGTGAGACCCCATGGGTTTTCCAGGTAGGTGAGGGATCAGGTACATCCCACCATTTTCCGGAGCATGGTGCTACTCAACGTGATACTACTCAGCAGATGGCTTCACATGCACCTACATGCTCTACTATGCCCACTTTTCTGGGAGCAGACACAGGGGCAAGAGCCCAGCAGGAGACAGAGCCCGGCCATATGGGCGACTATTTTGCAGAGTATCAGGCCTATGGGCAGGAGTTCAGGGATGCCCTCTCGTTCAGAGATTTTGTTAAGCTCCAGCGAGACAGTACACCCCGCGACCATCATAGAGGGCACCGACACTATCATGATGGAGATACCCACCACACAACTAGCAGAATCCACTTGCCTACGTTTGATGGTTCATCAAACAGTTCGGCGAAATCTTGGGTGGAGAAGCTGGACATCTATTTCCAGCTTAACCAGATGTCAGAGACAAAGGCCATCAAGGTGGCGACATTACATTTGGATGGTGAGGCCCAGGACTGGTGGTTCCATGGGATGGTTACACTCGGGCATTCCACAGTGACAACATATGTCGAGTTCACCAGGATATTGATTGAGAGGTTTGATCGGAGGGATTCGGAACAACACTTTATTGAGCTAACGAGGCTCAAACAGACCAGGAGCCCAGAGACATACATTACAAACTTCTTGAGGGTTTCAGTGATGGTGCCAGATCTATCCGCAGCATAGATGATCTATATGTTTGTGGAGGGGTTAGCAGAGCCACTTCGGGGTCTAGTCAAATCTACTAGACCAGCCACACTCCAGGATGCTATTAGCAGGACCGAGGATTTACAGGATGCATTACCCAGGACTCAGACCCCTTACCCCCAGAGACAAGCTTTCTAGCCCAAGGGGAAGGATGTGAGGATTCTGCCTCCAAAGGGGAATTCAGGATGCACACAGATGAATGATGATGCTAGGAGGGAGCTGAGAAAGAAGAGGTTGTGCTTTACCTATCAGGAGCCATGGGCACTGGGACATAGATGTGTTGCTGGCAAAGAACATTTTATTGGGATCTTCTTCAAGAGTAGCGGGGAAGAGGATGAGGAGGATGACCCAGAGGTCGGAGACAGTCATGCAGCGTAGGATCCTTTGCCACCTCCACCACCAGCAGCAAGTGGTGTAGCTTTTGCACCTACTGAAGGAGCCCTTGCAGCATTGCAAGGAGTTCCCAAGTATTTGACGCTGCGCGTACGGGGGATAGTACGTGGCCAATGAGTATTAGTTTTGGTTGACAGTGGGGCAACCCACAACTTCATCGATGCGCAGATGGTTGAGCGGAGAGGTATTTAGACTGAGAGCTTCGATGGATTTTTATTTTTGGTCCCAAGAGATCAGACCATGATGTGTGCTCATTATGTTCTAGAGTTATCAGTGACGATGGGCACCTACACACTGACTCATCACTTTTTTGTGGTCAATATTTTGGACACCAACATGGTACTGGGTGTTCAGTGGCTTATCACTCTAGGGAAGGTCACTATAGATTGGAAGGTCCTAGAGATGGAGTGGGATGATGAGAAGATAGGGAGGCATGAGAAGATACGGGGACAGCACACATATCCGCCTTAGACTGTTTCGGATCATTGGATGGAGGCAGTATTCCGTAAGGGAGACGTAGAGTGGGTAGTAGAGTTGTGTGCATTAGAGGCAGGGACTACATGGTAGACGGTGAACCCAGAGATACAGCCCAACCTTGACAGTTATGCCATAGTGTTTGGGGATATTCCGCTGGGACAACCACCAGACCAGGGGTTTGAGCACACCATTGAGCTTGATCAGGGCATACAGGCAGTGATTGCTACCCCCTATAGGCATCCCAAAGCCTATCGGGATGATATTGAGCAGGCCATCTAGGAGTTGCTGGCTCTTGGACACATTCGGCCGAGCACGAGTCCTTTTGCTTCTTCCGTGGTGTTGGTGAAGAAGAAGGACGACACCTTGAGGATGTGTATTGACTACAGGGCCTTGAACAAAAAGACCCTGAAGAACAGGTACCCTATACCCAGGATCGATGAGTTGAGAGGAGCCCGGTTCTTCTCAAATATTGATTTGAGATCGAGGTACCATCAGATTCGCATGAGGGAGCAGGACATTCCCAAGACTGCCTTCAGGTGTCACTATGGGTACTTTGAGTTTTTGGTGATGCCCTTCGGGCTAACCACCGCCCTAGCGACATTCCAGTCTTGCATGAATTACATCTTCCGTAGTCACTTGAGGAAGTTTGTATTGGTGTTCTTTGATGATATCCTCATTTACAGCAGGACTTGGGAGGAGCATCTCCAGCACATTGAGGCAGTGTTGCGCATTTTGGAGGAGCAACAGTTCTATGCCAAGCTCTCCAAGTGTGAGTTTGGGTTGACGGAGATGTTGTACTTGGGACATATCATAGGGGTGGACAGAGTGAGAGTCCACGAGGAGAATATCAGGGCCATTAGAGATTGGCCGGAGCCGAGGAATGTGACAGAACTTTGAGGATTCATTGGCATTTGTACTTATTACAGGAAGTTCTTCAAGAGTTTCTCATAGCTTGCTACACCCCTTACAGATTTGACGAAGAAAGGGGCATTCAGTTGGTCAGATACAATGCAGCGAGCCTTTGATAGGCTCAAGGAGGTGACGAGCAGCTGCCCAGTGCTTGCATTTCCGAATTTTACGTAGCCATTTGTTTTGGAGTGTGATGCGTCGGGAGAGGGGATTGGCACAGTATTGATGCAGGGAGGTCACCCTATAGCCTTTGAGAGTTGGAAGCTCCTTCCACACGAGAGGTTGTATTATATATACGACAAGGAGATGTTGGCCATTATGCATGCATTGGCCAAATTCCGGTATTATTTGGTGGGGAACAGGTTTAGGGTGAGGACTGATCACAACAGCCTCAGGTTCTTTTTGGAGCAGAAGAAGCTACAAGAGAGGCAGCAGAAGTGGATCAGTAAGATCCACTCATAAGACTTTGACATTGAGTATGTCAAGGGTAAGAACAACGTGGTAGCAGATTCCCTTTCACGTAGACCAGCCACGTTGTCTCTTATGAGCTTGGATACAGATTGGAGAGCTCGACTTTTAGTAGAGTACTCCAAGGACAGATTTTCATGTGAGGTCCTGGATGGACAGGTGGAAAATGATAGGTACAGGGTGGTCGATGAGATCATCTACTACAGGGACCAGATCTTCTTGACTGAGGGATCTCAGCTCAAGAAGAAGATACTTCAGGCATCACATGATTCACCATTAGCCGGCTGTTACACAGTAATTTGTCACCGTCCCTACCATTCCCCGTCCCGCACAATGGAGGACCCATTTTGTGACCTGTGAACATTGTCATGCCTTGAAAACATCATCAATGCATTCCTCTAAGCATGAGCTTCATTTGCCCTAAAGACATCTCCTTGCAAAAATCATGAAAAACATCCCTTTTTGCATTGGCGTGGGCAGACAGTTCAGCACTCGCGCCAATGGGGAAAATCCTGCAAAGAGGCCGCGCCAACTGGCGCTCTGTCCCAGAGCAGTAGTCGCGCCAGCCAATTTAAGGAGTGTTTTTTAAATAAAGATGGTGGAAGTTGAGTTTCAACAAACTCAGAAACCATTGCCTATCTTGAGTTGGGAGGTTTGGCTGCGGGAGTTCTATGGAAGGGAAGTGGTTTTGCCACATCCCATGGAACCTTCCTTGTTGATAGGGCCAATCCCACAATAATAGGGATCCCAACTCCCTCCTTCCCCATCTATAAAAGCCTGCTCAATTCCATGGCAAGCTAGTCTTGAAGTGCCTAAGCTTTGAATCTCCAAATTCCCAAGAGCCTTTGTGCTGTAAGAGCCCTCTTTCTTCCCTTAAGGCCGACTCGAGTAAGGAGACTATTTTCGAGAGACTCAGGAGAGGTTTCCCCTTTCCCTGGCGAGATTTGCGAGACGTGAACGACTGGAGATCCATCCGAAGGAGACCATGACGTCAGAACTTTGGTTGTAATCTCTTTCGATTGATATTTAATGAATGATTACGATTATGGTTCCACTCTGTTTTCAATGATGTTAATATGAGTAATATCCTTTCTGACTGATATTGAGTTACGTATGCCGGATTTTATGCTTGTATCTGTTTGTTTCTTGCATGTGCAGGTGTCCATCCGCGGAGATCGTGGAGGATCGTGATCTGCCGAGGCTGAGGAACGGGAACGCTCTCTTCTTCGGATCATAGCATTGGATTCCAGGTAGGCCTCCATCTTTGGTCTTTTCATTCGTAACTAGGAACTTGCGTTGTAACATTTCGTGATTGTTGCTAGACCCCTGCTGGGCTAGTAGGGATCGCCTCTGTCCGCAGAGGGGATTTACCTCCTCAACAATTTGGCGACTCCGCTGGGGATCGTCTAGATTTCACTGTCTCGTTTATATTGTCTCGTTTTGATTATTTTATGTTTTTCCTTGCTTGATGAGCCTTCTGGGTTGGGTTCTTTTGCTGTTTTTTACTTCTTGGTTTGCTTAGTATGCATTGATCTGCTTCTGGAGTAGTTATTTTTTGTTTTTGGCTGAGAAACTCGACTGGCGCGCTTTTTAGCTTGACAGTCGCGCCAATTGGCCCATGTTGCTTTTGTTTAGCCCGCGCCAATTGCTTTCTGGCACCAGTTGCAGCCTTACAGTCGCGCCACTCCTATAAGGTTTTTGAGTTTCCTCATTTTTGAGCTCTCTGGGTTTGGTCAGTGTTTTTCTTCTTGATTTTCCGACTACCTGAGTGTGTTGGAGTCCTGTTTGACTGGGAATTCACCTCTGTCCTTTGGTTGTTTGCTTTTATCTATCGATTTCACATTTTGAGCCCTAGGGCATCTAGTGGCTTAGTGTATCGAGCCCTCCTTGGGAGTTTTGGTGTTTCGTTTGTCTGGTCGACTTCCTGATTGATTCTCCACATCCTCTTAGTAGTTTTTCATTGTTTTGTTGCGAATTTTGGGTGATTTCTCATCCCTTCATTCAAATTTCGTTTGGTCTTGCATTGGGCCTAGATCACACAGCCCATTGGAGCCTTTGAGTCTTTTCTTGGTTTTGAGAGACTTTGGTCGATTTGGGATCTGATTGCTTGCATTGTTGAGTGAAATTTGTTTTTTTTGCTCTCTCGAATATCGTTTCTCAAGTTGTTCTGTTTGTTTTCAGTTTTTTTAGTGCATATTAGCTATCAAACGTTGAAAATTAAAAAAAAAAATCTCTTGTGCTTTTGGTTGAATTAGTGCAAATTGTAATCTTTTCGATTTTGCTAGTGATTAGTAATCTGAATGAAAAGTTTTCAATTTCATTAGTTGCATTAGAGATCTCATTGTTTGTCTTCCGATCATTTCGTTGGTGTAAAAGCTCTCAACTCTTCTGTAACTAGTTTTCATCGAACGAAATGTTGGACTATGGCATGTAGCTTTGCATTTAGGAGTCTTTTAAGACACTACATACGATAGGGCCTGAAAATTGAAACTTAATCGAAGATCAACTTTAAAATCTATCCAATTAACCTAAGGCAGCATTGAAATCTAACGAAACATTTTTAGAGGTCTAGGCTAGAGACGTGTTCCGGCGTCTTTAAACCTAGCAGCTGTCGCTCGCCTTTTGGCTTTAGACAGCGCTAGTACGGACTTGTGCTCCCCGTACCGTCGCGTATATAAAGGGAGACCCCTCTAGGTTTTCAATCCTTTATCGACAGGAAGCCGAGTCTGCCGCCCTATACCCGTGATACACCGAACACAACATTCGGGGAGACTACCTGCACGTACGGAAAGTCCTTGGTCGATTTCTGTTTCATTATTGAAACCAAGGTGTATATTGCGGTTCACGGATATTTGGTATACCCTTTGTGCCTAGTTTCTCCTGAGCAGTTATTTGGTCCTTTCTGACTCCCTAAACTTGAAAAGACCGTCAAGCGCTTGTCCTTTCACGCTTGTGTCAAATCTGAAAGAGATAGAGTCATCTTTCTATTGTTTCTCGACTCTTAAAATATGAAATGATAGAGTTTCTTACTTTTCAATGTGGTAAAAATTAATCACCCACGATTACACGCCTGCTTAGATATTGCTTGTTGACCGTTTGATCGTGTGCCCTTAACTCGTTTTCAGCCCGTGTGTGTGTTTGCTTCTTTTTCTCTGGTCTTTTGCCACAGTGGCGGAACCTTCGGTTTCGTCGACTGGTAGTCCTTACACAGACGATTCTTCAGAGGCTTCCCAATCCTCTGTCGAACCACAGTAGCCTGTTGTTTCCGAGTTTCCTGACGGGGGACCGATTCTCGCTGAGAAACCCTTTGGAGGACCAGTTGAGTTCAATTGGCCCTTTTCGTACCCTGTGTCTGAATTGAGATTAGGAGCTGATTTCCTTTCTCTTACCTCAGGTTCGCCTTTTGTTGCTGCTGTATTTCCTCCTAGTCCTCGTCGTCTTTTGCGTGATTTAACGGCAGGATCAACCATGAGTGATTCTGGTGAGGAAATCCCAACGTCCGGTGAAGAATATCAGCTCTTCCCGCGTAGATTGTTTGAGGGAGACAACTCTGAGCTGGCTAACATGTCAACAACCAGTCCTTCTTTACCACAGGGATACAGATCTCTGGGTCAGATCATTTCAGCTGCAGCCTCTATGGGAATATCATCTCCTGCTTCGAGGCCAGCTGCTACTACACCCGGGGTGTCTCCTCAGACGCCCGTCACTTCTGTTCCCGTCCGGCCCACCGTCTGTGTGGCCGCCTCTTCTCCTGTTCTCTCAGCATCTGCTACTAGGGCTGGGCCAACTCCTGAAGATGTCTATCTAGCCACTGCTATACCGGAGAACATCTCTCCGGAGGAGTATCGGTTGTCATTGCAACAGCCGAACGCCGAGGTTGGACCGTCCTCCCAAGATCCCTACCGATCTTACTTTTCGCACTATGCACAGGATGGTACTCCCGTGTATGCTTTCCCAGGTCAGTATGACGAGCACGGGGAGATTTTGCGTCTACCCGCTCCTGAGGCTTATCTTTATGCTCAAGGTTTACCGTACAACCAGGCTTATAAACCGCAGGGACAGCCTTTCCAAGGCCAACCTGCGGGCCAACCTGGCTATCTTTATGATCCACAAGGGCAGCCCATCCAGGGCTACCCTGCGGGCCAGCAAGGGCCATCGTACAGTCCGCAAGGACAGTATTACAGCCCTTTCGGTCAACCTATCCAACCTCAGCCAGGGTACCAACCGGGACCGGTCTATGGTCCTGGGGGGCAAATCCAGCCTTCTTTATCGATGCAACCGCAGTATCCTGTTGTTTCTAACGTTGCATATCAGCCAGGACCATCTTATGGTTCTGCTTCAGGTCAAACCGGTTTCCAACAAGTACCTGGTCCTGTTCCACCACCAGGCCAACCGTCTCATCCGGTACAACCCGGTGTTCCGCCTCCAGGCCAACCGGTCCATCCGGTACAACCTGGGGCTCACTTACAACCAGGTCAACCTGCGCAAACGGCGCCGCCTGTCTATCCGGGTCAGCCTGTTCATTCAGGTCAACCCTTGCACCCGGGTCAACCTGTTCACTCAGGTCAGCCCTCTCAGTCGGGTCAACCTGTTCATTCAGGGAAGCCCGCTCATTCCATTAACCCTGCACAGCAGCCGGTTCATTCAATGCCGCAGCCAAATCAACAGCTGCGCCCTACGTATCAGGCTCCGTAGGGTTCCACTTTTCAGCAGCCTACTCATCCTCAGGGTGGTTATTATCCTCATGGTCAGTCTCAACCGAACTATAACCACCCCAGAGGCTCTTAGTATTATCCTCCTCCACCCGGTTCTACCTACACTCAGCAGCCAAATCCAAACGCCGATTATCAGCATGGTTATCAAGCCCCACACTATGGTTACCAGCATCCAAATCATTCTGGTTATACGACCTACGCCCCCTACGGTCATAATCCTACGGGACAGAACCCGTGGGGGCAAGGATATTCACAACCATCGTGGAGTATGGGTACCGGACCTCATCCTGGGCCTGGCATGGTAGGTAATCCTCCATTATCGTTCCTGGCTACCTTAGAACTGTCGAATGTTTCAAAGTTGACCAATGATCCGATTTTACATAATCCGTATTGGCCTCCGGTTCCCACCAAGATACCAGGTGATTGTCCCAAGTTTGAGGGAAAATCTGGGGAGGACCCCCAGGCACATGTGATGACGTATCACCTTTGGTGTTCGTCTAACTCTTGGGTCGACGATTCGATTCACCTGCGCCTCTTCCAGCGTACTTTAACTGGAGTTGCTGCTAAGTGGTACATAGAGTTATCCCGTGGCATTTTTCAAGATTTCAACTCTTTAGCCATGGCTTTCCTCACGCATTTCCAGTTACCGGTTCGGTATGAAGCCGGGACGCACCTCCTGACTTCCCTGAAGCAGGATAAAGCTACTCACATCTCATATCACATTCATGAGTGGCGGCGCCGTCGTCGACTGATCAAGTTTCACATACCTGATCAGATATTGACTCACTGGTTCACCACCTCCTTTGTGAATAAAATCGCTCAGGATATCGCGATGGGAGCGTGCGTGACAGAGGAACAAGCCATCGTGCGTGCCCAGTACCTGGATCTTGTCTATTCACAGTCTGGCACACTTTATGACATCTTGACTGATGCTCCACGGCCCGGGACCACTAAGGCTCCGCCCATCCCTGCGGTGGATGGTGTCATTGGTTCTGTCTCTCAGAATTCGAAGAAATCTTCGAATGGGAAGCAAAAGGCTAATTCTTCCAAAAATACCTCTGCCAATCCCGCCTCATCTGATTCTGGTAAAACCGCGAAGGTGAATGCCATTCAGGCCAATCCTGCAGACAAATCCTCCAAGGGGAAGAAGAAGGGCAAAGGAAAATCTAAATCTGATGCCCCGAAACCATAATCTAAATCTCGTACTGAGGATGGCTCCCAGCATAAACCGAAGTACCCTTGCCTCATCTGTGAAGGGGACCATTATACTAAGGATTGTCCACGATGATCCAAGGTTAGTCAACTTCTTAAAGGCCCTAAGGGGACTCCGGCTGTTTTGAAAGAGCCATTTCCATCTCAGCAGACCCAGATGGTCGAACAGGCATCACCATCTGCACCGTTTGGGTCTCAGGTTTTCATGGTGAAGAGTGTTGCACCTATCTCTATCGCTACACGGTCGAAGGATTACAATGAATCGTGGCAGGCACCCGGGAAGGCAGTTGTGGATGGGCCGCCTCCCCCACCTATCTCCGGTCCATTGGAAATCGAGAAGCCTTCTCTGGAACCCGTTGTGAAGCCACCTCCCAAAGGTGTCCTTCGAAGATCTTCTTATAACCCAAACGCTCGTGCCGCTCAACATTACAGTATTGTTGAGGATCTGGCACAGGCGCCATGTGCTATGTCTGCACTGGAGGTTCTTCAAAGTTGTCCTTCACAACGGAAGGCTTTACTGTCTGCGATCGATGGCATTGATCCCGCCGACTCGAGTCTTCTCACCTTCGATCTGGAGAATTTTACTCCCCGGCTTCCACATCAAATCACTTTGGTCATTCAAGTAGGGATTAACGGTCTGAAAATTCATAGGGCCGTCGTAGATGAGGGTGCATCTACCTGCGTTATGTCCTCCGCCTGCTGGAAGGCCATCGGCTCTCCAGCCTTGTCGTCATCTCCCAATGCCCTTGAGGCATTTGATGGTCGGGAATCTAAACCCCTAGGCGTTCTCGAGAGTCTCGCGATCACATTACAGGGAAAAACTGTCAACGTAGAAGTGGAAGTGGTTGAAGCTAAACTCAACTACAATATACTTCTTGGCCGCAGCTGGACCCATGCCATGCTCTGCATGCCATCCACCATCTTTCGATTCATTAAGTTCCCTCACGAGGGCAAGATTGTCATAGTGGATCAGTTGTCATTTTTCACCTCTAACTCTGAGAACAACGTGCCATACGTGGATCAAATTCCGAATCCCCCAGACAGTGTAGGACCTGGTCTCTTCAAAGACCCAGTCCTCATGGGTATCTTTCCTGCACCACCACCGCATACCGCTCAAGTCAACATGTTGTCTAGGTCCGATGACCCCTGGCTTATTCCTACACCTGAGCAGGTATATGAGTTTGGAGAATCCATACCTTTAACGCCAGTAGAGATCAGCTACTGTGAGATTGTTGCTGCATCGGATCCTCCGCCTCCTCAGTATGCTCCTTTGAGCATGGCTCTCGACGTCTACTCCCAATCCCTCTGGCTTGGTCAGGCTGATTCACCTGATCCTCTCAGAGAGACTTTTCCTTCCGATGAGGCCATCATCGAAACTATGTCTCTTGAGGAGCTACCTTGGGGTGATGGACATCATCGCTCCTCGTTTATGCCTAGCTTGGGGGGCAATGACTGATTTTCTGGAGCGTTATGCTACTCAGGTTCCTTCCCCTCCTCTTCAAACTCCGATCTTGACGCATGAGGTTTTTTCGGAGGGTAATCTGAGTAACATTATTCAAACTGTTCCAATCAACATCTCCGTTAAACCGAGGATTGTTGAGAATATTCATGTGGGTGTGACTTGTTCTCCCGATGAGATTCAAGTCTATACTGAGCTTTTCAAAGAATTCAGAGATGTTTTCGCATGGTCTTACGAGGAAATGCCGGGGATTGAACCTAGTATTGTAGTGCACGAGATTCCAACCTATCCAGGTGCGAAACCCGTGCGCCAACGCTTACGTCCCATGCATCCTCGAAAAGTTGCCGCCATCAAGGCAGAAGTTGAAAAACTTCTGAACGCAGGTTTTATTTATCCCATCCCCCTTACAGAATGGGTGTCCAACATTGTCCCTGTCGATAAAAAGTAGGGTACAATTCGAGTCTGTGTGGATTATCGCGACATCAATCGCGCCTGTCCAAAGGATAATTATCCCACTCCGTTTATCGACCAGATCATCGACGAATGTGCCGGGAGTGAGATCTATTCCTTAATGGACGGTTTCTCAGGATATAACCAAATCAATATTGCACCTGAGGATCAACATAAGACCACATTCATCTGTCCGTGGGGCACTTTTGCGTACAAAAAACTCCCGTTGGGCTTAAATAATGCTGGAGCCACTTTTCAGCGTGCGATGTCCTACACTTTTCATGACATTCGCCATATCATTCAGCCTTATCTGGACGACTTGCCATCCCATTCGGGTAAGCGAGAGGACCATCCTGAGCATCTCCGCTAGATCTTTCTTCGTTGCAGGCGCTACAATATCAGGCTCAATCCTCATAAATGCGTCTTCTGCATTGATGCTGGCCGTCTTTTAGGATTCATAGTCTCGAAAGATGGAATTCGCCTTGACCCTCTAAAGGTAGAGGCCATAGTAAATCTCCCATCACCCTCCTCCCTGTATCAGTTACAAAGTCTGCAAGGGAAAGCGAATTTTCTTCGGCGCTTTATCCCGAATTATGTCGAGGTGGCCAAAGGATTCACTCGTTTGTTAAAGCAGAACGTTCCCTTTCACTGGGACGAAATTGCTCAGGAATCCTTTGAGAAGCTGAAGACGTTGCTAGTCAATGCTCCGTTGCTTCGTCCTCCAGACTACCACCGCGACTTCACTTTATATCTAGCCGCCACATTTAGCACCATAGCCATGGTCTTGGTGCAGGATGACGATCACGGTGATGAACATGTTGTTTATTACCTGTCTCGGAACCTTCTCGACCTGGAAACATGTTATGCACATGTCGAGAAGTTGGCATTAGCAGCAGTACACACTGTACAACGCTTTCGCCATTACATCCTTTTGCGCACGATAACAGTGGTTTCAGACTGCAACCCTATGACGTATATTCTTTCTAGACAATTACTGGGGGGCAAGTACTCCAAATGGATTTTCATCCTGCAGGAGTTTGACTTGGAGTTCACCACTGCTAAGTCAACTAAATCACTGGTCTTCGCGGATCTGATATGTTCTCTCCCTACAGACTCTGTTCCCTCACACTCTGAAGACCATATACCGGACGAAACACTTTTCCTCATCAGTACTCGTGACCCTTGGTACGGTGACATAATAGTGTATCTTCAGACCTCGACATTTCTGTCTGAGTTGGATAAAGTTGCCCGCCATCGAATTCGGCACCAGTCCCAACCCTACCGTATAGTAGGAGATACCTTATATCGCGTTGGAGTAGATTCGGTGCTCCGGCGATGCCTAACCTTGGAAGAGGCTGAGAAGGTCCTAAATGACTGCCACAGTGGCGCCTGTGGCGGACATATGTCCGGGTATGCTACTGCCCAGAAGATTCTGCGAGCAGGTTATTTCTGGCCTTCCATATTCAAGGATTGTATCATTGCAGTCCGTAAATGTCATCCATGCCAGATTTTTCAGCGCAAGATGCGCGCGCCGCCGTTTCCATTGCATCCCGTTATTACCGTCGGCCCTTTTGCGAAATGGGGCGTGGATTTTATGACGTGTAACCCTCACTCGGCCGGGGGGCATGCGTATATCATTGTCGCCATCGACTACTTCACTAAGTGGGCCGAGGCGATGCCTACACTAGCTGCTGACGGGAAAACGGCTGCTCAATTTATATTCAACCACATTATCGCACGGTTCGGGGTTCCTCAAGCCATCGTCACTGATCACGGTACTCATTTCCGAGATTACATGATGGCGGAGCTGACTTCAACGTTGGGCTTGCGTCATGACAGCTCAACACCATACTACCCTCAAGCGAATGGTCAGGTTGAAGCAGTGAACAAGGTTTTGGTCACTATGCTTCAACGAACAGTTGGTATTCATAAATCCAATTGGCATCTCCAACTGTTCTCAGCTCTCTGGGCATACCGAACATCTGCTAAGAGTGCAACTAGATTCACACCATTTCAATTGGTGTACGGTCTGGAAGCCACTCTACCGGTTGAATGCGAAATCCCTTCATTAAAATTCACTGTGGAGCTTCTACCTGGTACTTCTACCGAGGAAGAACATCTTTTGTATCTGGAACGGTTAGATGAAACCCGTCGTCTAGCTGCTTTGATTATCGAAGCACAAAAGAAGAGGGTCAAAACTCATTTTGATCAATCTGTTTCTCCCCGTTCTTTTATCGAAGGAGACCTCGTCCTCCTGTACGATCAAGCACATGATAAGCTTGGAGCCGGTAAGCTCCAGCTTATGTGGCATGGGCCCTATATAGTAAAACGTGTTTTGAAAAACGGGGCCTACGAGCTTATAGATTATGAAGGAGTTCCGCTGGCGCAGCCCAGAAATGGGTTGTACCTCAAAAAGTACTATGCCTGAAGTGATTTCTTAGTGTGGTGTGTGTACATAGGTGTGTGTTTTTCATTTGTGTGCATGTATTGTGTGGTGTGCTTTGTAAACATCTTTCTGCTGATCGGGTCTTCCTGGTTGTGCAGATGTCTTTTCATCCATTTGTTGGTTTCGCGGATGGTGCCTCCCGCAGTACCAGGAATCTGTCTTCAGCAGCCTGGGTAATCTATGATCCTGCTGGTGAGTTGATCAACCTGCAAGGAGTGTGTCTAGGACGTACCACGAACAACATCGCGGAATATAGTGTTGTGTTAGAATTATTAATCGAGGCAGTAAACCTTGGTATCCGTGAATTGCTCGTGTATCTAGATTCACAGCTTGTGGTGTTACAACTGAACGGACACTATTCGGTAAGAAACCCGTCCATCTTACGTCTGTATCTGCGTATTTGATTACTGGAAAGAAATTTTGACTACATTACATATCATCATATACCCAGGCATTTGAATACACTAACAGATGCAGTAGCAAATTTGGTATTAGACAGACATTTGCGCAATTTATAAATCATCATCACATGTAAAGAAAGATCCATCCAGAAATAGATATGCACATATATATAGATATCGAAATGTTTACATAGAGTGTGTCACATAAAAGTCAAAATATACATAGTCGTCTTAAGTACATCCGGAGACGGTATGTCTCTCAAAAAATAGGTGTGTTATAAATCCTAAGAGCTAATCCGCATGGTGCTCATGATAGCATGTGACTGCACGCACTAAGCATCTCAGGATTCGGTGGATCTGACTCGGAACTCCCACCTTGTGGCGCTGGTATGCCATCGGTATGTCTGCCAGCTGAGCATAGTCTAGGATCCCGTGGGCAATGCCCTCGAGATTCTGGATCAACTCCTCTCCTCCGGTGCCCTCTCCCTGAGGATCAGGGGTGAGTTGTGTCCTCCGAGAGATTGGAGACATCCCAGCTGGTCTCTCAGGTCCCACATCTGCATGCATATATAAAATGTGTTAGGAAAAATGTGCATTAACGAAAAAAACGTAAAAATATAAAATCAAAAAACATGAGGTCTTACCCAACTCCTTGTCCCAGTCATCTCCTTCTGGCAGTGGGAGATCTGGGTCCCCGGTAAAGTCAGTTCCTGCATAGGGCCAGTCTTCCACGACAATCAGCTGGCGCCGTAACCACCTAAAGAATTCCGGCCTCCAGGACATCTGTTGGCCACCTCCAGCTCTGGGCATCAATGCAGCCCAGCGAGCCATTCTTGGCTCTCGTGGTATCGGATCTGCTACTGCGGCCCCTTGGCCCTGGAAGATTGGTAAGCGTTCCAGAATGAACGATACCAAGATGGAACCATAACCAAACTGTTTCAGTTTACCCTGTTTGCATTTCGTGAGCTGCCTTTTCATATTGATTGTTACTGTTGTTGCCCAGTCAAACAGCAGGGGACTCATGCATTCTGAGGCTAGCAGGAGCTGGGCCTTTGTGGCCTCGTGCGGTGCCTGCGACCCAGCAGCCCGCGTGATGGTATGGAGGACCACTCTCAATGCCATATCAGGGATAGTGTGGATATCCACCTTCTTGCTGCCTGATCCTATTTGTGCTCCTTGGCACACTCGTGCCATCACTTCTTCCATCTTCTCCCCAGATGGTCTGCTTCCAGTCAACACAGGGATCGGGCCTCTGCGGGACAATCCAGTGATAAAATAAACATCAGAAACCTCCAGCTCTAATACCTGGTCTCGTAACCTGAACACCTATTCATGTTCATCCTAGATACTGATTAAATACTGGAGGAGCTCGGGTTGAGCTCGTAGACACGGTGTGAGGAAGAATTTTTTCAGCCCACAGTTTCTAAGGGCATTCATGCAAGCTTGACTTTGCATGGCTTGTTCATCCTCTTCTCCATGCTCTTGTTATTTCCATTCAATTGCCATTTTGAGTGATTACCTGCATTCATATGGCCATGAACCCTTAGTTAGATCTCTGATGAGTCTCAAATTCCATGCAATTTGGTCTAAATGTCGAAATTTTAGGCGGATTTTTAGGTTCGGCTGCTGGCGCGGCTGTTTCGTGAACAGTTGCGCCACGTGGCGCGGGCCCTTTGTATAAAAGATATCATTGGCGCGGGTCTGTGCCCGATACCCGTGCTAATGAGCGCGGCCCTAAATTTTCAAAAATGGCTCTAGAAAACTGATTTACAGGGTAAAACTAGTAAAAATTGGATGAAAATGAAGAGCAAGGGAGCGCCTCTTACCTGTAGCAGACGAGAAGCTGAATGGTCAACTGGATTCGTCGCAATCACCGTCAGAAGTTTTTGCTCCAAATGGACCACTTTTTCTTTTTACAAAGCAGGTTTTTGCGACTTTTACGATGGAAACGAGTTGTATTTTATACTTTTTCGGACTCGGTAAATACACGAAAAAGTCACTTTGGAGTCATCTTTCAGCTCTTTTCTGTCTCTCTAAATATGAAAAGATTTCCGAGGCCCTTGTCGTTTCGATCTCGTTAAATTGGACACGAATCGACATCTACCCAGTATACGTTTAACCCTTTTTCGGGCTGGGATGGATTGATTACGAAAAAGGAATACCCTAGCCTATCGCGAATAGGAGGTTTTCTCGGATATTGTTTTCTACCTTTTCGGATCTGAGGAACTATTCACGAAAAGGGACTTGTGGAGTTTACTTTTCCGCTGTCTTTTCAAACTCTCTAAACATGAAAAGACGCCGAGTTCTTCCTTTGTCAGACTCGTTAAAACCTGATGACATCGGATCTAGTCGAAATGACGTTCTCCGAGTTCCTCCTTCCTAGGACTCGTTAAATGCACTAGGATGGATTCGCCCGAAGGGCAGACTTATATCACAAGCATATGCTATCCCCTTCAAGCTTGTTATCAAAAATAATTGGGGTACTCGCCAGAAATGGTGGGGGAAAAATGGAACCATCGTCGTTGTCGTCGGCAGTATGTCGCTCTTGAACATGGCACTTGTCTGCATTCGTGTCGGGTTGGGGACATCTCATCTCGTTTCTTCACTTTGCCTCCATGGGTTTGGATAATCCTTTTTGACCTCTCCTCTGCTCATTGCCTTGTCACCATGACCTCTGATCTATTGATGTCAAATACTGCCAAGTCCACTGTCGTGCCGTTTATATGTTCAAGAGAAGTTGGCCTCTACAAATATCAACCTTCTTCTGATTCTCATACGATCCTGATTCACAACAAAACATCATGTTCCTCTGTCTCGTGTCGATGATGTGGGAATCATTATGGCCCACCTTCGATCAAGGTCACTTCCTGTCGACATTAGCTCATTATCCAGGAAGCTGATCTAGAGACTCCTTTATGGTACCTTGGAGCCTGCATGCCTCAATGGCAGGTTCGTCGCATTCGACGTGAGGTTTTCATCATTGGCCTCCGATCGAGTGATTCTGTGGGTGTTCGACGCCAACTCATTGATTCACACGCCGTAGATTGTACCTGTAGTACCTTGAGGGCCATTGTCATTATTGGTGGTTCCTCTCGCGTCTGTTAACAGCTTTCATCATTGGCTGGTAATCAGACGATGTTCTTGCATGTTCGACTTCGGCTCACATATTCACATGCTCGAACTTGTACTTTGTCTGGGTCGAGATGGAGCGCAAGACCCTGGATTGTGTCTGTTGTAATCCAGGCTGCGATTGTGGATTATTATCATTATGTATATGACTTATTGATTGGATGGCTGCGACCATACCTGAGTCTGTTTATTTGATCCTCGTTGGATCGCTGCGCCCATACCTTGGATCCGGATTATAGTGTACTCTGTTTCGGATGGCTGCGCCCATACCACATATACATCATGTACTTGAGATATCAGTTGTATTTTTCTACGTAGGTTTTCCGACGGCGGGCCTTCGGTTGAACATGTTCTCGTAAAGCATTTCACCCCTCTCTCTCTCGGGCCTCATACTTTAGGGGGCATCTGTTACACAGTAATTTGTCACCGTCCCTACCATTCCCCGTCCCGCACAATGGAGGACCCATTTTGTGACCTGTGAACATTGTCATGCCTTGAAAACATCATCAATGCATTCCTCTAAGCATGAGCTTCATTTGCCCTAAAGATATCTCCTTGCAAAAATCATGAAAAACATCCCTTTTTGCATTGGCGTAGGCAGACAGTTCAACACTCGCGCCAATGGGGAAAATCCTGCAAAGAGGCCGCGCCAACTGGCGTTCTGTCCCAGAGCAGTAGTCGTACAAGCCAATTTAAGGAGTGTTTTTTAAATAAAGATGGCAGAAGTTGAGTTTCAACAAACTCAGAAACCATTGCCTATCTTGAGTTGGGAGGTTTGGCTGCGGGAGTTCTATGGAAGGGAAGTGGTTTTTCCACCTCCCATGGAACCTT
Source organism: Pinus albicaulis (assembly GCA_034641835.2). NCBI lineage: Eukaryota > Viridiplantae > Streptophyta > Pinopsida > Pinales > Pinaceae > Pinus > Pinus albicaulis. The sequence continues at coordinate 879,220,024 of CM076569.1, read as the reverse complement.
CCTTGTTGATAGGGCCAATCCCACAATAATAGGGATCCCAACTCCCTCCTTCCCCATCTATAAAAGCCTGCTCAATTCCATGGCAAACTAGTCTTGAAGTGCCTAAGCTTTGAATCTCCAAATTCCCAAGAGCCTTTGTGCTGTAAGAGCCCTCTTCCTTCCCTTAAGGCCGACTCAAGTAAGGAGACTATTGTCGAGAGGCTCGGAGAAGTTTCCTCACAGCGGGTACAGAGACGTGAACAGCTTGGAGACCCATCTAGAAGGAAGACCAAGACGTCGAGAACTTTGGTTGTAATCTCTTTCGATTGATATTTAATGAATGATTATGATTATGGTTCCACTCTGTTTTCAATGATGTTAATATGAGTAATATCCTTTCTGACTGATATTGAGTTACGTATGCCGGATTTTATGCTTGTATCTGTTCGTTTCTTGCATGTGTAGGTGTCCACCCGTGGAGATCGTGGAGGATCGTGATCTGCCGAGGCTGAGGAACGGGAACGCTCTCTTCTTCAGATCATAGCATTGGATTCCAAGTAGGCTTCCATATTTAGTCTTTTCATTCATAACTAGGAACTTGCATCGTAACATTTTTGATTGTTGCTAGACCCCTGCTGGGCTAGTAGGGATCGCCTCTGTCCATAGAGGGGATTTACCTCCTCAACACCAGCCATCAGGGGTTTACCAAAACCTACAGGGCCATTAGAGAGAGGTTCTCATGGAATGGCCTCAAGGAGGACGTACTCCAACACATTAGGGAGTGCAATGTTTGCTAGAGGAACAAGGGGGAGATGAGCCATCCTGTAGGATTATTGCAGCCTCTTCCCATTCCAGAGGGGAATGGGAGAGTATTTCGATGGAATTCATCACAGGGTTGCCCATGGTGCAGGGCAAGGATTGTATCTTTGTCGTCGTTGATCGGCTGACAAATTATGCGCATTTTTTCACCATATCCACACACTACACAGCAGCACAGGTGGCCGAGCTGTTCTTCAGAGAGGTTTTCAAGCTACATGGTCTTCCTAAGACCATCATTAGTGACAGGGACAACTGCTTCATGGGCAGATTTTGGCAGGAGATTTTCTGGTTGGTGGGGACGGAGTTGACACCAAGCACCAGTTATCACCCACAGACAGATGAGCAGACAGAGATAGTTAACAAGTGGTTGGAAGGCTACTTGCGTAACTATGTCAGTGGGCAACAACGAGCATGGCTGAAGTGGTTGCATTTGGGGGAGTACTGCTACAACAATACACATCACATGTCTATTGGTATGTCACCATTCTACGCTTTGTATGGGTATCATTATTTATCTTTTGCTGATGTGATTTTTGGTGCTAGCAAGGCTCCAAGAGCCAAGATTTTGATCCAAGAGAGTCAGGATATTCTGCAAGCTCTCAAGGATAATATGGCCACAACACAAAACCAGCAGAAGCTGTATGCTGACAGAGGTCGGGTGGAGAGACAGTTTGAGGTAGGGGACTTGGTATACCTATGATTACAGCCATACCGACAGTCGTAACTGAAGCAGGAGGGAGCTGAAAAGCTCAAGCCCTGCTTTTATGGGACATACAGGGTGATACGCAGGATTGGACAGGTTTCATATGAGTTGGAACTGCCCCAAGGCAGCAAGATTCATAACGTTTTTCATGTATCATGCCTGAAGAAGTATTTATTCACTTGCCTTGAGAAAGTCTAGGTGCCATCACTCTGATCACCTATTGTACTTCATTATATTTCTCATTATAATAAAATGGTTTAGCATTCTCTCTCTATATATTTCTGGAGCATTTGTCGTACATTCTATCTATGCTATTGTATGTCTACTTTACTGTTATTTTATATATTTCCGGGCATTCTAGTTCTATACCACTTGGTGTTTTTTTCTCATACTCTTAGATAGAGTCTGGAAAGGGCCAAGTAGCCTCCAGATCTCACCCTCTTCTCAGAGGTGAAATATCTGGTAAACGCCCTCCCAGTCCATCTCTAGTTGGAGTTTGCTTGTGTTTTAGAGATATCCCCAAAATGAGATATTACATAGGAAGCTAGGGTAGTGTGAATGAGGAAGAGGATATTTGGTGGAGGAAACCCTAATGGATGGGGCCCATGGAGAGAGAGCTTTTCTTGTTTAAAAGGAGGGCAAGGCAACCATTGTTTCTCATGCTATGGATTATTGATTTCATTGTCTATTCAAACAATTGTGCATTCTCTGTTGTTTAGCAAGAATTGCCAAGAGGAATTCTTGTTTAGGATTCTTCCACCTTCTTGAGAAGTCTCTTGAGGGATTTCTCAGATTTTTCTCACATTCAGGCTTGAGGCCAAGCATCCTCCATCAAGATAGCGTTATTTCTGCAGCAGAGTAATGTTGTGTTGCTGGGTGTTGTAGTGAGGGTTCACTACATCACTTCCATCAAATATTTTTAGTGGAGGAGCCTCTCTTCCCTTTGAGATATCATATTGGAGATATCTCGGAGCTTATTGCAGACTTTGGCATCAAGGCCAAGCCTTTCTCTTCACCAACAGCGCAGTCCCTTCTCTAGACTGTGTTATTTCTGAGTGTGTTTACAATGGAGAATTTCTCCACATGTTTAGAGGGTGATATCTAAGGTGAGAGGACCAGCCTTTCACTCTTGAGATCCTTTGGATGAGATTCAGCCATCTATTGTAGCATCATCATCTATTTGCATCCATTTCCATTTTTGAGTTGTAGCTGTTGCCCAACAACTCCAACATTTCTGCAGATCTGCCATTTTGTGTATATTTCAGCCAATCCCTTTGAGGATTGTGTATTGTATGTTTTCAGGGGTTGAGATCTTTCTCCCCCTTCTTTATTTGAGCTATTATTGTCAGATCCATGTATTATTGACATTTTGTAGCAGTTCCTCCTTAAGGATTGCGTAGTCATAGCCAGGGCCTCTTTTATATAGCAGTATTTCTCTATATTTCATGTACATGTTTCATTAAGGAGGCATTTTTTGACTTGAGAGATCATTTCCTAAAGATCTTGTATACATTTGTTACTGCTATTATCTAATGTAATGGTTTTGCAAATCTTCTGGAATTCTTGCTTTTAATGCATTCACTACTATTTTCTAGCTCATGTTTATGTATTCTTGAACCCCTAAAGGAGAAATAATTCAAGCTCTATAGACAGAGTCTGCAGATGGACAGGTAGCCTCTGGATCTCATCCTTTTTCAAAGGTGACATATCTAGTAAATGCCCCTGCAGTCAATCTCTAGAATAGAAACTTGATATTCCTGAAAAAGGGATATTACAAATGTAGTGCAGTGATTGAGTGATTATCTGATGCCATTTCATTTGGAATTCGACATTTGATCGTTAGGTTAGATTCTGAACTCATTGTATTACATTTAAATATAGTATACGCAATTAAAAATACAGTGTTACTGTTAGCCCCCTAATTTGTCCCCTTTTTACTACTTTTCCCTTCCTAAATTATAACCATCTACCCCTGTTTCACTTCCTTTATGTACCCTCATCCTACACCAGTCCAAGCATGGTGACATATTTTGTAAAAACCTTTATTCTTCATATTTTTATTAGATTTAGCATTTATTAAATATTTTTTATATGAATTCTTACTTTTAAATTATTCTTTGTAACTCATCGATATCCCCAATGTTGTTTGGTGGTTAGAATGCTTATATTTATTGCTGATCCTAGTGCAAGATCGGATCTTGTATCATTGTTAGCACAGCAGATCCGCACGGCGGATCTGAACTCTCTCAATCACCGCCTTGACTCAAGAAGCTTTCGCCAGGACAACACATAATCGAAAGACAGCCAAAGATTAGATCCGCGAAGGGTGGAAGCTGAAGATTGGTTTTGTAAAACCATTTTACTTTGAAGACCGAATAATCTAAATTCTGCATTTTTGTTATGAAGCAGTTGAATGATCTGTTTCGGCCTTCGACCAATAGATCTATATAATGTAATTTGTAAATAGTACTTAGGAGCGAAAATGTTTTAGAGAACAAAGAATAATAGAGGGGCGATAGCAGGTTATTTTGTTATCGCCCAAATATGGGTTGAACGTGTATTCACGCATGTATTTGCCTCAATGATCTAATAAAAAGGAATTTCGCCTCGGCTTCATGAATCGTGTTTTATGGTTTGGTTGATCAATTAAATTGAGTGCTGACTAGCATTTTCGCTTAAGAGGGAAACACACTTGTTGGCTAGGGCCCAACCAAACCAGCACATTTACCCCATTCTTTTCTTTCTGTAATTTATGTTTTATTGTTAGTGTGATTTAGCTTTTAACGCATAAATTCCTGTCTGTGTGAAACAGATCCATTGCATGAAGCAAATAGAATTTATTTTCCCTGCAATTTAATTTCCTACAAATTTACTTTCCTGCACTTGATTTCGGATTGGCCTTTTTCGCCTGGTCCAAGCAGGAGAAATCATCCTGCACCAGTGCACGTTGGTGTGACATTTTCTTTCTGCAATTTTAGTTGATTGGCTTTCCCGCCTGGTCCAAGCAGGAAACATACACTTGCACCAGTGCACGTTGGTGTGTTACAGCAAGTCTTTATTTAATTTCCGCAACTTTATTTCATTGAATGATTATGACAGGACAAATGTTAATGTTTCTTTATTTCTGCACTTTGTTAAATTCAAAAACATTTACTTTTCATATATGCAATCTGGTTTTACAGCAAAGTAGCACTTACGACAATTAAACAATCATTTCAAGAATAAAAAGCTAAGTGCAAGAAGCTCTGATTTGGTGTAAGAACTAGTTTCTTGTCACAGGATCTGAGTACTCTGAACCTTCAACAATTCCAGCCCTTGCATGACGTAGAAAAACCTTCAGTAAAGACATAGTTTATACCTTCTACATAAAACTCTGATCCTGCACTAGTGTAGGATAGATTAATGCAATAAGGAAATCTCTAAGGAAGCAGATTTAAGGGCCCATCTAACAAGACTGCTAAAGTGCCTCTATTGAAGAGAAACACACTCTTAATAGTTAAGCATAATCAGCTAGAGTGATTGCCTTTTTATCTTTGATCCCCTTTTTTGCAAATGCATTCTTTCTCATTTCAGGCTTAGATTATTTTGATGACTCAAGTTATCTTTTTCTCGTCTTGATTTGATTCTGAAACATTTCCTTTGAAATAAAGTAGGGATTTGTATCAAAAATATTCGTACCATCTCTGGCATTTCCTGTGCTTCGTCTCTAAGTTTATGGATCCCCAGGGTTGAAAATTAAGTGTTGAGGAGTTTGCTTAAGTGTAATTCCTACACCCAACATTTTGGCACCGTTGCCGGGGAGGCGATTTGATTTGGTAAGAATTTTCTGATTAGACAAATAGAGGTAATTTTTTCCCTTATTTCTGCAGCATTGTTTGGAAAAGTTTTTGATGGAATTTTACTGGTGTTAATTGATTTCTGACAACATTTTTTAGAATTTGTTTTTTTATTTTTATTTATTTTTTCTTTTTGAAATGAATGCCTAGGAAAGGTAAGGGTTCGAAGCCCACTAAGGGCCAAAATAATTTTTCTCATATTGGGTCTCCTTCTGGAAGTAGGAAGCCCAATTCAATTCAAACCCATCACGTTGGAACAATCCACCTGGATTCTAGTAATAACAGCTCAGGTGTGGATTAGCCTGTGGAGAGTGGTACAAGTAAGAAGGGAACAATGGTGGACCAAGAAGATCATTTGGAGGGGACGGGTGACAACCAGGTAAATGAAGGAAAATCCACTTTTGTGATTCCAATTGTGGATCCTGATACTGTATCACAGATGAAGAATATTCCACCATCAACTCTCCCTCATTTCCATGGTAAGGTTCATGAAGATCCTGACTCTTTTTTATTTGAGTTTGATATTCTGTGTAGAAGTTATGATTATGCAACTGAGGCTCAGAAGTTAAGATTATTTCCTGTTACCCTCAAGGACTCAGCGCTTCGCTGGTTTATGGGGTTAGGACGAAACACCATAACTTCTTGGGATCATATGAAGAGAGTATTTTTGTCTAAATATCAAGAATATTGTAAAACTCGGGACATGCAGGATGAAATTTTTACAATCATACAAGATGATGATGAAATGCTTGAAGATTATTTGGAAAGATTTATGTATATTTTACAAAGGTCAAAAATTAAGCTTGATCTCAACACTATTAGAACCTTGTTCTTAAGAGGACTTAATAATAATGCTAGAAATAATTTGAATCTGTTAGGACAAGGTGATATTTCCAAGAAAACTTTTGATCAAATTTGTGAATTACGCTGAAAATTTTCAAGAAATCAATATATATCTGGTAGAGGAACTCGAAACAAAAATAGAAAAATTGAATCTACTAATGCTATGATTATTGGAATAGAAAATAAAATGGAAAACATGAAAATTGATATAATGAACATTGTTACCCAACAGTTAGACTCCAAATTTCAGCAGAAACTCATGAAGGAACAAGAGTCATTATGTATTTTCTGTCCTAAATGTAGAGACAAGCATCCCCCTAAAGATTGTCCTCTTAATTTAAAAGAAACTAATAAGTGTGTTGTTTGTGAAGAAGACCATATCACATAAAAATGTCCCTCTATACCAGGACTTAAAGCTGTATTTACAGGGGGATAGCCTGAAGCTGAATACTTGAATGTTATGGGAGCAAGAAGGAATTGGCCCCAAGTAGGTACAGGTATGGCTCCTGAATTTCCTCCATGCTATTTTGGTTATAATTCGCATGCATATTCCTATCCTAACTCTCATCAGCAGTGGAAGTATGGGAAACAATATCAACATGGGAAACCTCCTCAACCATGGCAACAAGGTTGGAAAGGGCCGACTCATTTCCAATATCCCTACCAGCCACCTATGCAGTCATACCCATCTACACATGCACCTTATGTAATGCCTCAACTCCTAAGTCAGTCCGCTTCACCATTGCCTTTACCTTCACCCTTTAGACCTCCTCAGTTGCCTGCTCAACCTATGCCCAATCCTAATAATAATAACACAATGCAAATGATTCATATAAAAAACCCACCTTTACCATTCGAATACTAGTCTATTCCAGTTGGAGTTCATGATATACAATGAAGATCGGGAAGGACTGTAACATCAAAAAATCAGAAGCAACCTATGGTGATTGTTAAAGAGAAAGGAGAAGAGGAAACTCTTAACCATTCTCTGAAAGCTGTCACTAAGTAGTCATTACCCTCTGAATCCTTGCCATCTTCTTCCAACCAGCCTCCCTTTCTAGAGAGGCTAGTAATGGAAAGGAGTGAGCCTATTTCTGAGACTAGTTTGGCATTCGAGCTTCAGAATATTTTCATTAAGATACCTTTGCTTCAAGCCATAAAAGAGATCCCCATTTGTACCAAGATTATTAAGGAAATCTGTCTCAAGAAACTCGGGAGGAAGAGATTGGAACCCCGAACCATTCAATTTTTTGGTAGGGCAGTAGAGTTGATGACGGGATGTGTGTCTGTGGAAAAATATACTGATCCTGGAAACCCTGTTGTCTCAGTTCAGATTGGTAATGTCCTTGTCTCTAATGTTCTTATAGACCTGGGGTCAGCCATTAATGTCATGACTTAGCAAACCATGGATCAACTTCGGTTATCTCATCTTCTCCCTACTCCCATTGTGCTTGAATTAGTAGATAGATCTAAAATTAATCCAGAAGGAGTATTGGATGATATGATCATCTCATTAGATTCTTGGGAATATCATGTTGATTTAATTCTACTTGAGCCAAAGAACCCAGTAGGAGGAAATCCCTTGATCTTGGGTCAACCATGGCTTTCTACGGCTGATGCATATATTGGATGTCATTCCGGTGATACGTATATCACACATGGAGATTCTAGGAAGAAAGTTACCTTATACCCCCTGCCAGATCCATTCAGGACCTTCGAGATACCTTATGGTTGGATCAAAGCAGTGACGAGGAGACTTAGTCTCTTTCCCTTATCCATCATTATACTGGGTCTTCACAAGAAGATGAGATTCAAGATTTCTTGAATAATCTAGACACTATGCCTAATTATGAGCCTTTGAGCCAAATTTTCAGCCTAGATTTTCAAGAAAATCATGATTCTCATTCTTCTGTACCACTACATTTGACCACTCCATTGAGTACTCCTGAACCTGATACCACTCTTGTTGAGATTAGCCTTAGTAAATCCTTGCATATTAGTTCAGATTTTGACTCATCTCAGCAAGAGCAGCTTGTGAATTTGTTGCAAAACCATCTTAGTGCCTTTACTTGGGGTTATGAAGATATGAAGGGTATCCTTCCTGAAACTTGTACACATCACATCTATATTCAAGAAGGAACACAACCTGTCTGACAACCTCAAAGGCATATGAATCCCACTCTATGAGACATTGTGAAGGAAGAAGTACAAAAACTCTTAGATGATGGTTTTATTTATCCTATTTCCGACGGTCAATGGGTCTCTCCTTTAGTACTAGTACCTAAGAAAGATGGGAGATGGTGTATTTGTATTGATTATCTAGAATTGAATAAAGCCACTCTTAAAGATTACTTCTCTCTCCCTTTCATTGATTAGGTGCTTGATACCCTTGTAGGAAAGAAATATTTCTCCTTTTTGGATGGCTTCAGTGGTTATAACCAGATACAGATTGCACCCGAGGATCAGGATAAAAATACTTTTACATTTCCATGGGGGACATTTGCTTACAAAGTTCTTCCCTTTGGTTTATGTAATGCCCCGGCTACCTTTCAAAGGGCAGTCCTGGCTATATTTGCTGATCTAGAATTTGTAGAAAATTATATGGATGAATTTTCTGTGTTTGGTGATTCTTTTCAGGAAGCTCTTAAAAATTTGGAGAAAGTACTTCTTCATTGTCAGGAAGCCCATCTCGCTTTGAGTGATAAGAAATGTAGATTAATGTGCAAAGCGGGAGTGGTGCTTGGCCATTTTATTTCTGACAAAGGTATCCAGGTTGATCTGGCAAAGATTGAAATCATTCTGAATCTTCCTGCACCCAAAACTCAAAGGGAAGTAAGAGGTTTTTTAGGACATGCTGGTTACTATAGAAGATTCATTGAAATTTTTTCAAAGATGGCTGCTCCTCTTTTCCGACTTCTAGCTAAGGATAGTGAATTTTATTGGTCCACGGCTTGCCAACAGTCTTTTGAAACATTGAAGGAAAAGTTGGTACAGGCACCAGTTTTGCGAGGTCCAAACTGGTCCCTGCCTTTTCACATTTCCTTTGATGCTTCAGATTTGGCTATTGGCGCAGATTTAGGACAAGAGGAAAATAAGCAATCCTATGCTATCTATTATATTAGTAAAAATTTGTCTTCCGCTGAATTAAACTATACAGTTACAAAGAAGGAGTTTTTAGCTGTGATTTTTGCAATTAATAAGTTCAGACACTATATTACAGGATATGAAGTATTTGTACATACTGATCATTCCGCGATTAAATATTTGATGAAAAAACCATTGAAAAGTGGTATAGTGACTAGGTGGTTACTATTGTTACAGGAGTTTAATGTTACTATTGTTGATAGACCAGGGAAATATAATGTTGTAGCAGATTTTCTTTCTAGATTAGATAATCCTGGTGAAGTAACTCCTGTTAATGATGATTTTCTAGATGAACATCTTTTTGCTATGTCTACAGATTCTCCTTGGTTTGCTGACATTGCTAACTACTTGGTTACTAGAAAAACACCACCTCACTTATCCTCTCATGAGAAGAAAACTATTATTCAGAAAAGTGCTGCATATTCCTGGATTCAAGGAGACCTCTTTTACACTGGTCCAGATCTCATTATCTGTAGATGTGTAAAAGAGGAGGAAGTGTTTGACATATTGAAATCTGCTCATGATGAACCATGTGGAGGCCACTTAGCTGATAAGAGGACAACATATAAAGTATTACGTGCTGGTTACTTTTGGCCTTCCTTGTTTAAGGATGCCAAACAATATGTCAGGTGATGTGATAGTTGTCAACAAATGGGCCATCCTAATAAAACCAATGAAATGCCTTTATGCCCCCAAGTTATGATTGAGCCTTTTGAAAAATGGGCTATTGATTTTATAGGGCCAATAAATCCAACATCTTTAAGTAAAAAGCATATTTTGGTTTGTACAGATTTAGTTAAAAAATGGGTAGAGGCTAAAGCTGTTTCTTTTGCTACAGAAAAAGTTGTTGTTGATTTTATTTTTTCTGAAATATTTACTAGATTTGGTGTGCCTAGAGAAATTGTTTCTGACAATGGTCCGCAGTTTATTTCTAATTTGGTACAGGGTGTGATGGAGAAATACAAGATCCAGCACAGGAAATCCATGCCGTATCACCCGCAAGCAAATTTCCAGGTGGAATCTACAAACAAAGTGATCGAGTCCATTCTTACAAAGACAATTAATATGCATCGGAAAGACTGAGCTGAAAGATTACCAGAAGCTTTGTGGGCATACAGAACCACTTGGAGAAATAGCACGGGACATACACCATATGAGCTGGTATATGGAAAACAGGTTCTGTTACCGATTGAGTTCCAGATCAAAACTTTTAGAACTGCAGTTCAGTTAGGATTAGATCTCTCCAAGGCACGACAATAGTGTCTTCTTCAATTAAATGAGTTAGATGAATTTCGTAGATATTTTTTTCAGCAGAACATCCTAATTCAGCAGCAACGGAAAAGGTGGCATGACAAGATTATTCAGAAAAAGCAGTTCCAACCAAGTGATTGGGTACTCTATGATTCTAGATTTAAAATTTTTAAAGGGAAGTTCCATACACGTTGGATGGGACCTTATGAAGTGATCCGAGTATTCGAGAATGGAGCGGTAGAAGTCAAAACTATTGATGGACAAGATTTTGTATTTTTGGTAAATGGGCATAGATTAAAGAAGTATTTTCAACTGCTTACCAAGAAAGATTTTACGCAGCAAGTCCAACAACAATTTGGGATGGTAGTGGTAAATAGTAAGACCAAACTTTTGAAAACATGAACTCTTCTTCTTCTCAAAGAAAAAAATATAAATTAAAAAAAAAAAAAGTAAAGAAAAATAATTTCCTGTAATTGTGAAAATCAGTTCACTGACACGATTGCAGAAGGGTCAACCTGAAAACCAGCTTGCTGGCGGGAAGATCAAAAATTTCTAATAAAAAGAGAGTGTTTCTTGATATTTAGATATGCTAGTAACCACCGAAGTAAAAGCAAGTTCAACAGAGCCAACCTTTATACATTTGGGGTAATTAGCATGGATATTTTTATTTTCAAGTAACGCTTAATTCTCGCTGCAGTTATTTTTTTCTTGCACCAGTGCAGGCAGACCTTCTAGAAAGTTTTCTGCCTTTCTTCATATCCTGTTTCGTAATGATCCCTTAGTTTGCTTCTTGAAATCCCAACATAATTTACCTTCCCATATTCTTGTAAATTTACCCTATCCGCTTCGTAAAAATCCCACTTACCCCTGAATTTTTTCCCTATCCCACTTCTGTTTATTCCCTCTATGGTGCTATTCCTGGAATCCCTGTAACAAAATTCCTTCCCATTCTAAAATTCCCATTTCCCACTTCTTTTTTCCCTCGTGAATTTATTGCAGAATCTTCTACACAGAACAAAAGGATATGCTCTGAAGCATCGAGAAAGGGCGAATAAAATTTCCATAATTGAGAAAAATATTAAGAGTTCAGCCTATATTTTATTTAAATTCTCTGTTTTTTAATGCTTGCGCCAGTGTAAGCATGTTTTCCTATATAAAAATATAAACAGATACCAGTAGAACAGCTTATTCAAGCGGTGTAAGCATAACAGTGCAAGCATGCACCTCATCCGAAGAATGATATTTTTTAGAAGTATACCCCATAGGGAAGTGGTCGTCATAGAAGTTATGAGGAATTTTTTTCATTTAGTAATAAGTACCTATCCTATCATATCAACTAGGAGAAATATTTTCAAAGTACAAAGTCTTTTAGGAGTTAAGAGTCATAATGATTTTTAATGAATGCTAAATATTTTTTTTTAATTATGAAGGAATGTGTGAATACTTGACCGTTGCTTAGAAATAATTAATCCTTATTCCGCCATAACCTTAATGTCCTTTCACTCATATAATTCCCTTACCTAGCCATTAAAACCACCGCCACCAGTACCAATCTGGCACGATTCAAAGATGCCACGCAGCTACGGCTATTTTGGTGGAAGGAATTAATGATGGAACAGAAGGGATGGGAGACGGTTGGATCCCTATTTATAAAAAGCTCAATTTTCCAGTGTTACATGCAGCTTTCATTGGACTGTTCATAACTGTTAGCAGCAATTCCACATGTTCGTTATGAACTGTTGTCCCTCAGTGAGGTGAATCAGACTACCAAGTTTCGCAATAGTCTTGCACTATTGCAAGACTCGGGCTTTCTTTCATTCCTACAGAAATTTAACGGGCACATAGGGAGGTGGCCCTACAGTTCAGACAGATTATTAAAAATTGCCATGTAAATATTGGGCCCCTGAGATTTAAAATCACGGAGAAATCGATAGCAGCAGTGATGGGCTTACAGAACAATTTTGTGCAGTACTTTAAAAATCAGAAACTCGAGAGGAAGCACTTAGAGCATTTTGTTGTTGATAAAGACATGAACGTAAATTGGAAGAAAGGAGTTCCATGCAGTGCCCTGCTGGGACAATGGCGGGACCTCCTTTTTATTCTTTAGAAATTCGTAACTTGTGAGGGGAGGTACTCCCTCACCTTTGTGTATCATTTCAGGATGCTACAAAATTTTGAATCTGGTCGGCACATCTGATGGAGGATGGATTTTACTTAACTTTTTTCTTAAGAGTTTAGAGAAGATGGCCAAGGGTGTACAGGGATCAGGAGCGGACCAGGCCGATAAGAAATTTTATCATCACAGCCTGATCAAAATCTTGGTCCAAAAATAGTTGAAGACTAAAAACATGACCTGGGAGACGCTGTTGGAACAACTAAAGGAAAATGAGGACCCCACCAGTACGAGCAAAGAACCGGGTAAGAGTGCAAAGAGAAGTCCTTCTTGCACCAGTGCAAGAAGGAAACGAACCAGGAAATCAGCAGAAAAAACGGTTCCATCTCCAAAGAAACAAAAGATAGTGGGTGCACTTGTCAAAAAAGCTCCTCCAATGCCCCCAGCACATGAGTAGACCCCTAAGGAAGACGATTTGTTGTCAGTCCTTGTGGACACAACAAAATCTGTCAAGGTCGAAGATGATATACTATTGGCCGACTTTATTAAGGGTTGGAAAAAGGATGATGAACCTGGTGCGGGTGTAGAACCACAGTCTCCACAAGACATTGAGTCCCCGCCTGCACCAGTGCAAGAAGACGAACCAGAACCAGAAGAATCAGCACAAGAAGAACCGACACAGGAAGAAGAAGAACCGGAAGAATTAGAAGACGAAGAAGAGCCAGAAGAAGTGGAAGTAGAAGAAGAATAGCCGGAAGAGCTAGTAGAAGAAGAAGATCTAGAAGAGCTAGAAGACGAAGAAGAGCCGGAAGAAGTAGAAGAAGAAGAACCGAAAGAGCAAGAAGAAGAAGAAGAACCGGAGGAGTTAGAAGAAGAAAAAGAACCAGAAAAAAGAAGAAATGTTTATTTAAACTCCAAGGGATACTAAGTTCCCTGAAGAAAATATAGCCCCTGTTGAGATAGAGAAGGAAGAAGATTCAGTAGCTTCTGCTACTTGGATACTTGAGCTCGAGCTTCAAGTACAGAATTTAGAGCAGCTCGTAGCCAAAAAATAGGAGGAAAAAGAACAAAATAAGAAAGAGTTCACGACAGAGATCCAAAAGAAGAAAGGAGAATTCAGGGTATGGAAGTATTGTGCTTCACAATGTTTCAGACGGCTTAAAAAGGTGATGAAGAAATTGAAGAGCAACAAAAAGATGAAGTTTGAAACACTGCAGATTGATGATGGTATGCCACAGCAAGAGTGAGCTAGAACGCTCAAAATTTTGAAGTTTTTTGCAGAGGTAAAGAGTTGTGTGAGGAAACACAACAGCTTAGGGATGGGAGGATGTTAGCCCCCTAATTTTTCCCCTTTTTACTACTTTTCCCTTCCTAAATTATAACCATCTACCCCTGTTTCACTTCCTTTATGTACCCTCACCCTGCACCAGTCCAAGCATGGTGACATATTTTGTACAAACCTTTATTCTTCATATTTTTATTAGATTTAGAATTTATTAAATATTTATTATATGAATTCTTACTTTTAAATTATTCTTTGTAACTCATCGATATATCCAATGTTGTTTGGTGGTTAGAATACTTATCGTTATTGCTGATCCTAGTGCAGGATCGAATCTTGTATCATTGTCAGCACAGCAGATCCTCACGGCGGATCTGAACTCTCTCAATTGCCGCCTTGACTCAAGCAGTTTCCACCACGACAACATGTAATCCAAAGGCAGCCACAGATTAGATCCGCAAAGGGTGGAAGCTAAATATTGGTTTTGTAAAATCGTTTTACTTTGAAGACTGAACAATCTAAATTCTACATTTTTGTTATGAAGCAGTTGAACGATATGTTTCGGCCTTCAGCCAACATATCTATATAATTTAATTTGTAAATAGGACGTAGGAGTGAAAAAGTTTTAGAGAACAGAGAAGAACAGAGGGGTGATAGCAGGTTATTTTTTTATCGCCCGAATATGGACTAAACGTGTATTCACACATGTATTTGCCTCAATGATCTAATAAAAAGGAATTTCGCCTCGGCTTCATGAATCATGTTTTATGGTTTGGTTGATCAATTAAATTGAGTGCTGAGTAGCGTTTTCGCTTAAGAGGGAAACACGCTGGTTGGCTAGGGCCTAGCCAAACCAGCACGTTTACCCCATTCCTTTCTTTCTGTAATTTATGTTTTATTTTCAAAGTGTGATTTAGCTTTTAATGCATAAATTATTGTCTGTGTGAAACGGATCCATTGCATGAAGCAAATAGAATTTCTTTTCCCTGCAATTTACTTTCCTGCACTTGATTTCGGATTGTCCTTCTCCGCCTGGTCCAAGAAGGAGAAATCGTCCTGCACCAGTGCACGTTGGTGTGACATTTCCATTCTGCAATTTTGGTTGATTGGATTTCCCGCCTGGTCCAAGTAGGAAACATACACTTGCACCAACGCACGTTAGTGTGTTACAGCAAGCCTTTATTTACTTTCCGCAGCTTTCTTTCATTGAATTATTATGAAAGGATAGATGTTAATGTTTATTTATTTCTGCACTTTGTTAAATTCAGAAACATTTACTTTTCATATATGCAATCTGGTTTTACAACAAAGTAGAACTTACGACAATTAAACAATCATTTCAAGAATCAAAAGCTAAGTGGAGGAAGCTCTGATTTGGTGTAAGAACTAGTTTCTTGTCACAGGATCTAAGTAATCTGAACCTTCAACAGTTTGAACCCTTGCATGAAGTAGAAAAACCTTCAGTAAAGACACAGTTTATACCTTCTACATAAAACTTTGATCCTGCACTAGTGCAAGCACTAGTGCAGGACAAATTAATGCAAGAAGGAAATATCTAAGGAAGAAGATTTAAGGGCCCATCTAACAAGACTGCTAAAGTGTCTCTGTTGAAGAGAAACACACTCTTAATAGTTAAGCATAATCAGCTAGAGTGATTGCCTTTTTATCTTTGATCCCCTTTTTTGCAAATGCATTCTTTCTCATTTCAATCTTAGATTATTTTGATGACTCAAGTTATCTTTTTCTCGTCTTGATTTGATTCTGCAACATTTCCTTTAAAAGAAAGTAGGGATTTGTATCAGAAATATTCGTACCATCTCTGGCATTGCCTGTTCTTCATATCTAAGTTTACAGATCCCTTGGGTTGAAAATTAAGTGTTGAGGAGTTTTCTTAAGTGTAATTCCTGCACCCAACAGTTACTGAGATTATTCTTGAAGTTTTGTCTCTTGGAAAGGCAGTTTGATTACATTGAATATCAACATACTCTGAAAAATTTAAATACATTGGCTGATGCATTAGCCAATAATGTTATAAATAGACATTTTCAATGTTGGTATCCTGTGTTTTGATAGATTGGCTAACCAAAAGATAAGGCAACATCAGAACCAATCTTTAGAGTTCCAGGATCTAGTCCTCCTGTTCTCAGAGAGGGATCTCTCAAATTGTTTGCAAAGGTATGTCTTATTTGCTTTTAAGTATTGATTTTAGGCTAGTTATTAAGTGCAAGTGTTTGTTTTGTTTGTTTGGTTGAATTGGCACAACAGGGCATGAAAGGTCTAGATAGTATAGATAGAAAGAAGAAATGTCAAATTAATTGGGAAATGGAGTCAAGAAGAAGTAAATAACAAGCTTATCAATGGATATGGGATATCAAAGGGAAAATCTAACTTGGCCACAAGATCCTTTAGTTTTTTGAATGAGATGGACATTAATGATTTTGAAAGAGAGTTTGAATTCTCAACAAAGGGAACTTAAAAAACATAACTTGAACATAAAGAGGTATTTGATAGACAGGGCTAACCATGAATTCTACAAACCACACTTTAAGCAAATGATGACTTCAAGACAAATTTTAAAAAGAAATCTAAGATTCGGGAGCACATCCTATTTCCTCAAAGATTTTATTTCAAAGGACTTAGAAAACATAAAAGATTCACTAATAATTGTAGTCATAGAAGAGGGAACACCTAACACATCTATGATCACAACTATAAAGACCTTTAAAACAATTATTCAAGTAGGAACAAAGGGTATGATCAAAACATACCTCCTTGGCTAACTATAAACAATGGTACTTCAAAGGGAGACTTCAAAAACAATTTTCAAGTGGCAGCAGACAAGCAAGGAAAACCATAAATCATGCTGAAACCAACTATTTGAACTATTAGAGAAATAAACAAGAATGAGGACTAAAGAGAAAGATTAAAGACTCTAAAATACCTCAGTAGAAGAAAACATAAAACAGTGAAGGATAAACAGGTCTAACGTGCTCCCATGAGTCATTTCTTAGCCTAAAATTTTCATCCTACTGTAGTAAGCATTTACGAAACATAATGAAAACAAAAAAAAATAGTAGACAGTTCAGAATACATCACCAAAATCCAAGCTCAGGGATCCAATGATAGAGCCTTCTCAAGAACAAGCATGTCACAACATCATCAAGCTTCCAAGACTTCAATTTCTTCTTCAACTTCAAAACAGGCTATGTATTATTTCAGAGAGTTTCAGTGTTACAACTAGTGACCAACCAACAACTTCTCATCTTCTTTAGAAATATTTATAAAAGAAATGAGGAGGTGGAAGAGTTTTAGGATTGAAGTGTAATTAATTATACACTAAATGCAACTCCTAGCCTTGAAAACCATGCAAGGTATAAGGCAGGATATCATCGAATTACAACTCTACTTCATTTACTCTGTTTCTACGATTTTAGGCTTAATGGGTGAAAAGATTGATTTTAAAGCCTATTTGTCTTTATAATAACTTTACTGACGGTTTGAAATATCTTCTCCTTTTGGTAGTAACTATTTAGGTGTCTTTAGGCAAATATCTTCTGTTTAGGTAATAAATATGCCTTCTTTTGATTCATTGAGGCTGCAGGTGGCATTTTTGGTAGCTGGGGATTCAATTAGCCCCTTTTATGTGGCTATGAGGTGTCCTTCGGCTGATATTCCTTTGTTTTACCTTAAAAAATCTTTTTATTTGCTTTTTGCCTACGTTTAGGCTTAATTAGCCTTGATATTCATGTTTAGGCCTTCATTCTCTGATATTGGGTTTGTTTCTTTAAACCTATGGATTAAAATTGTGATCTTCAATATTTTTCTCTAATTAATCCCTCTTTAACCTTGATTCTTCATTACTGATACACTTTGTTTCTTGTTTACAGTGGCACAACTGATATTAGGTAGTGGAGGGTTTATGAGATCGAGGATCATGCTCCAGATGATTCAAACAAAGATGTTTACCCCACAGCTCCTTTTTCCTTTGATTTTATGCCACAAAATCGTCATTGTGGGCATTTTTGTCGCCTGACTGTGACTAGGAAGAACACTGAGCAAACATCATTTAAAACCCTACAAAAACACACAAACTTATTATAGAATCCTGTGGAAATGTTTTAAGACTGCTTTAGAGGTTTGGTGGAGGGGATGGAGCTGTGCGAAATGGAGGATTTTGCAGGAAAAAGGGAGAAAAACCCTTGGCGGAAGAAAAATGGGTGCAGATGGAGTTTGGGCACAAGGATGAATAAGAGCCGTTGATTTAGAGTGATCAATGGTTGAGATTTCCTGATGAAATCACTTTGGAGAATGATAGAGGGAAAAAGGCTTTGGGGTTGAGATCTAATGTGGGTTGTCGGATTAAAACAATCGACGGCCGAGATAATTTGATGAAATGCTTTGGGGGAGAGGTGAAGGGAAAACAAATGGATCGGGATATAATGTGGGCCATCGAATAAAAACAATCAACAACCTAGATTGTTTGCTGGAACATTTGGGAGAATAGATGAGAGGGAAATGGGTTGAAAACGTGAAATAACATAAGCCATTGGATTAATACAATGGACAGTGGAGATTGCTCGATCAAGTCTTTCAGGAGGATAGAGGGATGCAAATGGCTTGGGGTCGCACTGTAATGTGAGCCGTCAGATCTTAACAATCAACGACTAAGATTAAAAGGTGAAAGTGACAATGCTGTGGAGAATGGTGGTAAAGTGGAAAACCGGAATGGTTTTCATGTGGCATTGGGGCGGTTTTGAAATTTGTCCAAAAAAATGCAATACGGTACGCCTGCTGAAACCTGTCCCTCCTAAAATCGCTTATTTTGCATAAATTTATGGTGTTAAGTCATGGGCGCAGAAAAAGCACGAAACACGATTTGAGCCGTCGGATCAAAGGTTGGAGATCCGACGGTGCGGATCGCACGTGACGGGGAGAGCTGCACAACGGAGAAATTAGTGGGGTCCATGGTTACATCATCATTTTTGTCGTGGAGCGGGCGGGTATTTGGCCTGTCGGGTTTAATCTAGACCATTGGATCTCCGAAAAAAATGGTGGATATTTTCAAATGAAGCAGAAAGTTTGAGCATATTTGAACCTTTTTTTTTCTATCCTAATCTACCTTACTGATAAGCCAAGATTATGCTGTTTGGCTGATCTAATTCACTAACCTATCAGTAGTAAATTGAAAGGCTAATTAGTCATGATTAGGCTGTATGACTAACTAGAAGTTTGTTTTTTAGGAGTGGCATTTGAGCTTACACACTTTCAGATTTTGTCTCTCTTTTTTGGTATGGGGCTCTACCTTTCTTTTTTCACAATCTTCCCTCTTTTATTTTTTCTATTGTTTTTGTATTTTTCTTTTTCCTTCAAAACAAAAATCTACAACTAACTAAATGCTCAAAGCTGAGCTTTATTGACATTCCTATCTAACCTAATTTAACTTGGAATATTTACATGTTTAGCTGATGAATTCTCATTTCCATTACACCCAATACAGAAAATGATTCCATGATTGGTCCTTTTTCATCTCTTTGGGTAGGCTGGAAAAACAGGGCTAATCCCATTCCTTTTGTTTCTTAGCAGTAGTGCTAAAAAAACTTCTTGCTTTTGGTAATACACTGCTCCCAATAACCCTTATCCCTTCTTCAATTATCTTCAAGAAGTGAGCATAGGGATCTTGAAACAATGCCTGGTTATGAATATTTGTAAGATGGTTTTCAACTAGGGTTACCTTTTGCTCTACTGGATCAAGGTTAAGATTTTCTTGAGAAAGAAAAACTTCCTCATCTTCATCATTATTTGAACTGGAGGACTCATCATATATTGCAGTGTCGTCCTCTTGTAGTCCTGGTATGCTCTGATTCAATGGAATGTACTTTGTGAAGAGATCATCATGTTCTTGAGCAGGGGTATCTTTTATTACCTCAATCCTCTCAGGAGAAGGCTCCTTATCTTCATCCTGCTCAATAAATTCCTCTTCCTTTTCAATCTCAACATTACAACTAATAGATTGCCGATTCCCAATTATATGAAACTTGATTCTGATGGGCTACATTGTTTGATTACTACTTTCAAGCTGATGATAATGAAATTCATGACACCAATCCACTGTTGGTTGTCTTGCATGATTAGTTTCCTTTTGGAGCTTATCATCATCATCAGATTGACAAAAAATTGGAAAATCATTAGTATAAACAATTTCACCAATCAAGCATATTGGGTTATCATTTTGTTTCTCTTTTAGCTGATCTACAAGTTTATTTTCTATTTCAAAACAACAAGATTCAGTAGGTAGATGAGCATAAGTGTTTTGTTCAGATGAAGTTCTGAGGGCTGGTTGTTTAGTTAATATTTGATCAATTTTTTCTTTTGTAAAAAGAGAAGGAATTTTCTCTTTGTTTTGGACAGAAAAACAACAGTCCTCTTCCTCTTGTGTTGACTGATTTTGAGGCTGGATGTCTTCTTGAGCCTCTTTTAGGGAAACATTATTTTTTCTTGCGGGGAAACTTTGAGGATTCTCTTCTTTTTCCTGATCTATCTCAGTTTCAAACAACTCCTCATGATTTTCATGGCAGTCACTTTGAATATAAGGTTCATAAGTTGTTTCTAGTATATTTTCAGGATGCCATTCTTCTTTAACAATCTGAAATGAGTCATGACATAAGGGCAGAGACTCTAGTTGTGTTGTCTCTTCTCCTATTTCAAATTTTGTGAGTTCAAGATGGCTTATGTTTTCCTCAAGGCACTGCTCACTTTCTGCCTTTGCATTTTGGTCATAAATTTCTCTTAATAGTGTAATACAAGATAGAGGTATGCAGTCAGAAGTTTCTTGAAACCTTTCTTCATTGTTTTCTTTGTAATCTTGCTCATCATGCATATTTTTCTCATTGTCTTGGTCTTGTAGAGGTTGAGTTTTTTTTTTATTAGGGAAAGGCATAAGTTGCTCTGGGTAATCAACATTTGTATCAACCTCATGCCTATCCAATATTTTATCAAGTATATACACTATTTTTCCAATTAGGTTCAATAATGTGTTTATTTTAGCTTCCCTATCTATACTTGGATTCATGTTTGTAATAAATAGGTCACTATATCTTATCAACCAGTTCAGGGTCTTATACCAGTGGAGTCATTAGGTCTTTTGGAAGTTGTGGAGTCACTAGGTGGAAGATTTTGAACTTTGCTGTCCACCAACAACATGATTGGGTTTTCTCAATGCATTCCCAGGAGAGTTTACAAGGACTAGTGAAGTAATAGGCCTACTGGAGGCCAGTGAAGTCACTAGGTGGAAAATTTTTAGCTTTTGTGAAGGTAAAATGTTTTATGGTTCCACCACCATGTTTATTATGAATCCAATCTGAAATATTTTTGGATTTTGTATATTTCTATGGTTATGAGAGTGTCCTATGTCTAATCACTGACAAACAGAGCCTAATCTATGGCTTACTAACTGATTTTCTTAGAGATTTGTAGGACTAAAGAGTTTATAATAGTTTTCTAAGCTATCATAGATTCAATAGGTCCCACCGTGATCACCATTATGTTGGTATCCTATGTTTTGATAGATTGGCTAACCAAAAGACAAGGCAAAATCAGAACCAATATTTAGAGTTCCAGGATCTAGTCCTCCTGTTCTCAGAGAGGGATCTCTCAAATTGTTTGCAAAGGTATGTCTTGTTTGCTTTTAAGTATTGATTTTAGACTAGTTATTAAGTGCAAGTGTTTGTTTTGTTTGTTTGGTTGAATTGACACAGTAGAGCATGAAAGATCTAGGTAGTATAGATAGAAATAAGAAATGTCAAATTCATTGGGAAATGGAGTCAAGAAGAAGTAAATAACAAGCTTATCAATGGATATGGGATATCAAAGGGAAAATCTAACTTGGCCACAGGATCCTTTAGTTTTGTGAATGCGATGGACATTAATGATTTTGAAAGAGAGTTTGAATTCTCAACAAAGGGAACTTAAAAAAAATAACTTGAACATAAAGAGGTATTTGATAGACAGGGCCAACCATGAATTCTACAAACCACACTTTAAGAAAATGATGACTTCAAGACAAATTTTAAAAAGAAATCTAAGATTCGGGAGCACATCCTATTTCCTCAAATATTTTATTTCAAAGGACTTAGAAAACATAAAATATTCACTGATAATTGTAGTCATAGAAGAGGGAACACCTAACACTTCTATGATCACAACTATAAAGACCTTTAAAACAATTGTTTAAGCAGGGAAAAAGGGTATGATCAAAACAAACCTCCTTGGCTAACTATAAACAATGGTACTTCAAAGGGAGACTTCAAAAACAGTTTTCAAGTGGCAGCAGACAAGCAGGGAAAACCATAAATCATGCTGAAACCAAATATTTGAACTATTAGAGAAATGAAAAAGCATGAGGACTAAAGAGAAAGATTAAAGACTCTAAAATACCTCAGCAGAAGAAAACATAAAACAGTGAAGGATAAACAGGTCTAAGGTGCTTCCAGGAGTCATTTCTTAGCCTAAAATTTTCATCCTACTGTAGTAAGAATTTATGAAACATAATGAAAACAGGAAAAATAGCAGAAAGTTCAGAATACATCACCAACAGCCAAGCTCAGGGATCCAATGATAGAGCCTTCTCAAGAACAAGCATGTCACAACATCATCAAGCTTCCAAGACTTCAATTTCTTCTTCAACTTCAAAATATGTTATGTATTATTTCAGAGAGTTTCAATGTTACAACTAGTGACCAACCAACGACTTCTCATCTTCTTCAGAAGTATTAATAGAAGAAATGAGGAGGTGGAAGAGTTTTAGGATTGAAGTGTAATTAATTATACACTAAATGCAACTCCTAGCCTTGAAAACCATGCAAGGTATAAGGCAGGAAAGCATCGAATTACAACTCTGCTTCATTTACTCTGTTTCTGCGTTTTTAGGCTTAATGGGTAAAAAGATTGATTTTAAGGCCTATTTGTCTTTATAATAACTTTACTGACAATTTGAAATATCTTCTCTCTTTGGTAATAACTGTTCAGGTGTCTTTCGGCAAATATCTTCTGTTTAGGCAATAACTATGCCTTCTTTTGATTCATTGAGGCTGCAGGTGGCATTTTTGGTAGCTGGGGATTCAATTAGCCCCTTTTATGTGGCTCTGAGGTGTCCTTTGACTGATATTCCTTTGTTTTACCTTAAAAACTCTTTTGATATGCTTTTGGCCTATGTTTAGGCTTAATTAGCCTTGATCTTCATGTTTAGGCCTTCATTCTGTGATATTGGGTTTGTTTCTTTAAACCTATGGATTAAAACTATGATCTTCAATATTTTGCTCTAATTAATCCCTCTTTAACCTTGATTATTCATTATTGATACACTTTGTTGCTTGTTTACAGTGGCACAACTGATATTAGGCAGTGGAGGGTTTATGAGATCTAGGATCATGCTCCAAATGATACAAACAAAGATGTTTAGCCCGCAACTCCTTTTTCCTTTGATTTTATGCCACTGAATCGTCATTCTCGGCATTTTCGTCCCCTGACTATGACTGGGAAGAACACTAAGAAAACATCGTTTAAAACCCTGCAAAAACACACAAACTTATTATAAAATCCTACTGAAATGGTTTGAGACTGCTTTAGAGGTTTGGTGGAGGGGATGAAGCTGTGAAAAATGGAGGATTTTGCAGAAAAAAGGGAGAAAAACTCTTGGCAGAAGAAAAATGGGTGCATATGGAGTTTGGGCACAAGGATGAATAGGAGTCGTTGATTTAGAATGATGAATGGTTGATATTTCTTTATGAAATCACTTTGGAGAATGATATAGGGGGAAAGGCTTTGGGGTTGAGATCTAATGTGGGTTGTCAGATTAAAACAATCGATGGTTGAGATCATTTGATGAAATGCTTTGGGGGAGAGGTGAAGGGAAAACAAATGGATCAGGATATAACGTGGGCCGTCGGATAAAAACAATCGACGGCCTAGATTGTTTGCTGGAACTTTTGGGAGAATAGATGAGAGGGCAACGGGTTGAAAACATGAAATAACATAAGTCGTTGGATTAATACAATGGACGATAGAGATTGATCGATCAAGTCTTTCGGGAGGATAGAGGGATGAAAATGGCTTAGGGTCGCACTGTAACGTGAGCCGTCTGATCTTAACAATTAATGGCTAATATTAAATGGTGAAAGTGACAATGCTGTGGAGAATGGTGGTAAAGCAGAAAACCAGAATGGTTTTTGCGCGACATTGGGGCGGTTTTGAAATTTGGCCAAAAAAACGCGATACGGTATGCTTGCTGACACCTGTCCCTCCTAAAACCACTTATTTCACGTAAATTTTTGGTGTTAAGTCACGGGCACAGAAAAAACGTGAAACATGATTTGAGCCATCAGATCAGAGGTTGGAGATCTGATGGTGCGGATCGCACGCGACGGGGAGAGCTGCACAGTAGAGAAAGTATTGGGGTCCATGGTTACGTCATCATTTTTGTCATGGAGTAGGCGGGTATTTGGGTTGTCGGGTTTAATCTAGACCATTGGATCTCTGAAACAAACGGTGGAGATTTGAAAATGAAGCAGAAAGTTTGAAATGGGGAGGTGAGATGGGATGGTGATCAAGAGGCCCAGTGGCCGTTG
Source organism: Pinus albicaulis (assembly GCA_034641835.2). NCBI lineage: Eukaryota > Viridiplantae > Streptophyta > Pinopsida > Pinales > Pinaceae > Pinus > Pinus albicaulis. Next base: position 879,195,432 of record CM076569.1, on the reverse strand, counting down.
ATCTACAGAGATCAATGGTCTGAATTAATTTAAATCATGTTGTCAGGGTAATGAACAAATAGAAGAGAAAAGGGGGTTTCGCGTGTAATCCCGCCCATTGGATCTGATAAATGGACAGTGGAGATTCAATGAAGGGGCGATATTTGAATAGAGGAAAAGGTAGGTAAGTTGAACAGCGGAGGGGAGGATGGCCTGAGGGTCGTTGATCTGGATAGATCAACGGTCCAAGTCTGTCTAAAAAATGATATGTCGGGAAAGTGAAATATAAGGGAAATGAGGTTTGGGAAATGGTTTAAGGCCCTTTAAGTGCCCGACTGCAGAGCTTAAGGACATATGAAGTGGAGGTCTAAAGGAAATAAGCCCTTGGGGGCTTAAGAACTATGAAGGGTTAAAAGGGTGATTTCAGGCCAAAAAACAGGGTTTTTAAGCCAAAGTGAGGGTTCCGATAGAGGAGATAGGGGTTTTTAAATCAAATGAAAGGGGATTAAATGGTTTTAAAAGGATCTTTGGAATGATTTAGAGGTTAGATGAAGGGTTTTTTAGGGATTTTGTGAGGGGAAAAAAGGGGTGAAAGTGGATTTTTTTTTGAGTGAAAGGAGGAGTAAAATGATGGAAAATGAGGTTTCATAAGCAGTTTTTCTCTTGGTAAATAACAGGTTTTTTAGGATAAAAGGGAAACAGAAGTGAAGATTAACTCAAAGAGTAATAATCAGCATAAAAAAATTAAAGGATGATAATTTTTCAAAGGGAACTATCTCTTGAAGTTTTGAAAAACCAAATTAGCCACCATTGGATATAAAAAAGTTATAGGTGGCTAACATGCGACATTAAAATAGTAAGTTAAAACAACATTAGATAAGTGTTGAACAAGATAGCCGTCGAAAGTAGTCATATCATAGATAGAGTTTGTGTTTCAAAAAATATTACATCATCTAGGACCATAGGTTTAAAACACCTTATGATCCGAAAGGTAGTGATACAAAAAGAAAAAATACAATGATCTGCGATGATCATCCACTATCCATGGTGATGATCATGATAATACACTATCGCTCATGCCATTCTATGCGGATATCTCTGAAGCTGGCCAGGAACACCAGCAACATGCCTCTAGAGGCGTAAAGGAATATCATCCATACTAGTCTCTGGAATGTCTCTGGTTAACCTCTCCAGGTTCTACTCTAAATCAGTGAGAATCTTTGTTGCTTGATTCTCTGGCGATGCAATAGCATCTATTCACTTCCTCTCGAAGCAGCAGATATTGGCTGGTCTTTGTGGACCAACATGTGCATTTAAATTTTTGTCATCAGTACCAGACGATTGAAAAGAAAATAAAAAATTAGAGTTAAAAACACATCAAAATGATTGATTTACCTGACTCGTCCCACTGTCTTCCTGGAGGAAGAGGCATATCAGGGTCACCCCAGAAATCTATCCCAGCATACAGAAAATATTCAATGGTGAAGATTTGGTTCTGTAGCCAATGAAAGTATGAAAGTGTAAATCAAACTATCTCAAAACCCTCTACATGACGGGCCATCACTTGTACCCAACGGGCCATCCGAGGCTCTCTAACTCTACCAGCATCAACCGAGATAAGCTGAGGGGCAAGAGATGGAATCCTCTCCAGAGAAAAAGAAACTACGATAGCTCCATATCCAAAGTTTTTCAACTTTGCGTTCTTAGCTTTGGTCAATTAGCCTTTTACATTAGCTAATACTCCTTCACACCAGTTGAAGATGGTGCCTCTGTAACATTCAACCGCTGTCTGCATCTAGGCTTTAGTAGCTATGTGTGGAGATGCACTCCCACACAATCTAGCCACTGTGAACGCAAACACTTTGAGTTCAAGACGGATAATGGTTTTTATATCAATGCGGTTGTCTTTTGGATCAGCTTCTTAGTTACAAAATTCTTGTTGTGCTTCTGTTATAGTACATTTTGCCTAGCTGAAACGAGAAATAGGTTGTCTGTACCGGATGGCTGGCAGGAAAGTATATACTCTAGTAGCTCCAATTTTGAAGCGGATGAAAATAGATAATGAAACCTTTGATTGTCTTGAACATCCCACACACATTGTTATGTAAATAACTCTACTTGAGCCCTCATGCCTTGCATTGCCCAATATTTGTATAATCCATAGTTTTTCAAAACACGCAATGTGGGTAAACTTCCAATAGTTGCCTCATCTATTGCCTCATGTTCACGTTCTCTCCATTCAAGCATTGTGGATACTCTGCAATAGACAAATTGAAATATTAGATCCAATTAGAATGGAAAATTTTGGCTTAATTTGAGAGAAATCATATTTTTATTTTGTTCACGGCGCCTCTGCACTTTTTGCATTAAGACAGTGTGAGCTACCGCACGTGTTATACACGAAAAGTGTGAGACCCTGATAATTTTCCTTTGGAAAATTATCGGGGTCCACAGGTACTGTGTGTTTTACCTGCGGTACCCCGAGAGCGATTTTTGGAACCTATTTTTCTCTTAAAAAATGATTCTAAAGTCTAAAAAGAGAATGTAAACAGACAAAAATGAAGAGAAATGAATTGTGGATTACCTGGAGTCGACGGTTTTGGATTTGGATGGTCAGTTCTTCTGATATCTCCTTCGGAACTTTTTCTACCAAAAGCTCTCAACTTTCACTCTGGATGCAAATGGTAAAAATGAATTGGTTAAACTACTTTTTATAAGATTTTTTGAATAAATAAAGTAATATTTTATTTATTTTCCACTTTGAAAGGTTATTTTCAAATTATTTTTACCTATCTAAAATAGGTATGTTTAATTTTTTGGGTTTTTGTGTAGAATACAAGATTTTAGGGTGAAATAATCATTTTGAAAACGAGTATTCTTTTTTTCACTTTTTCGAACTCGTTAAAACTTACAGAAAAAGCGACACTATATGAGTGCATTTTTATCGCTTTTTTGAACTCGTTAAAACTTACAGAAAAAAATGAAACCATGGAGTCTTATTTTAAGCCCTTTTTAGACTCTCTAAACATGAAAAGATCGCCGAGTACTTGAATATTCGAACTCGTTAAAGGAAATGAACAGTCGTCCCTCTAGTATAAGTTTACCCCTTTTCTGGACTGAAATGGACTATTTACGAAAAGGAATACGTTGACTAATCATGGTCAATAGAGTTCTCTCTTGCATTATTTTATCTTTTTTCGGGCCTGAGAGACTAAATTTATGAAAAAGTACACCCACGGAGTTTTCTTATGTTTTTCTTCCGACTTCCTAAAATTGAAAAACACTAAGTTTCACCTATACTGGACTCGTTAAAACTCAATAGTAAAGGACCTGAAAACTATAAACAGGAATGAACCACTCCTTCTTAAGGTTCGATTTTAATACTAAGTTGGACTCATCTGAAGGATGAGCTTATATAATAAGCAAATGTTATCCTCCTCAAGCTTGTCAAAAATAAAGAGGTACTTGCCATAAATGGTGGGGGAAAAAGAGAGAATATGAATCCACTTGTCACACTTTGTTTCAAAAAGTTGTATACCACTCTTGAACACAAAACTTTTGTCACATTCATGTATGGGTTGGGAAAATCCTTTGGCCAAACAGTTATTCAAACCACATTGAAAGTCTTCAACCGGTTTCTGGGTATTAGCTTTAGGTCAACCGTCACCATCTGCAGTGTCATTATGTGTTCAAGAGATCAGTTTAATAGCCCATTCATTGCAAACATTTGTCTCCATTTGCATTGACCATCCCTGAGTCATTCCTTGCTTAAAATTTCTTCAAAACTTGACCTAATGGTTTCATGTCGTGGGCCTTCCTATGACAGATCACTTTCTATCGATGACAGCTCATCATCTATAAAGTTGATCTAGAATCCTAATAGTACCTTGGAATCTGCATGCCCTAATGGCAGGTTTCTTGCTTTCAACGATAGGTTGCATCATTGACCTTCGATTGAATGATTCTGTGAAATGTTCGACTTCAAATCACAAATTCACATTTCATAGATTGTACTGAGTACTTTGAGAACCATTGTCATTATTGGTGGTTTCTCTCACACTTGTTAACAGTTCACATCATTGACTGGTAATCAAGTGGTTTCTACCATGTTCGACTTCGACATAATCAATCGCATGAATAGAATCGTACTAGTTCAAGAAGCAGGAATCAAGACCCTGTATCTATTTTCCACCATCTAGGCTACAAGGAATTTTATTATTCATCATACAGTAGACTACTTCTAATAGATGGTTGTGTCCATACTATGTCTACTCTTTATGTAATTCTAAAATCATTTCTGTATCAGAACATGTAGCTAGTTTTGATATGAGTATGGGACTGCCTACCTCAGCGATGATATACATATATATATGCTTGCATTGAATTTTTTTTCAGGGTTTCAACCAGTGTGCCTGCAGCCTGATCCTCTGAATGATAAAGCACTTCACTCTTTAGAACTCTTCAGAACTCTTCAGACTTCGAACTTTAGGGGGCAATCTGTTACACTAAAATTTGTCACCATGACATTTAGTTGTCTATATGGGTTCATCATTACCTATTTTTTGCTCCCTTAGAGTTATAAAAACATGAAGTTCCCCAAATCAAGTCTTGGAACTGGAAGAAGCTCTTAAAAATCCTAAAAATCCTACTCCTGCACTTTTCCTAGTCATTCCCTGAGTGCTGAGTGGCGTTTTTGCTTAAGAGGGAAACATGCTGGTTGGATAGGGCCTAGCCAAACCAGCATGTTTACCCATTCTTTTATTTCTATAATTTATGTTTTATTATCAAAGTGTGATTTATATTTTAACGCATGAATTCCTGTCTGTGTGAAACGGATCCGTTGTGTGAAGCAAATAGAATTTCTTTTCCCTGCAATTTACTTTCTTGTAATTTACTTTCCTGCAAATTTACTTTCTTGCACTTGATTTTAGATTGGCCTTCTCCGCATGGTCCAAGTAGGAGAAATCATCCTGCACCAGTGCACGTTGGTGTGACATTTACTTTCTGCAATTTTGGTTGATTGGCTTTCCCGCCTGGTCCAAGCAGGAAACATACACCTGCACCAGCGCACGTTGGTGTGTTACAACAAGTCTTTATTTACATCCCAAAAATTTCTTTCATTGAATGATTATGACAGGATAGATGTTAATGTTTATTTATTTCTACACTTTGTTAAATTCAAAAACAGTTACTTTTCATATATGCAATCTATTTTTATAGCAAAGTAGCACTTACGACAATTAAACAATCATTTCAAGAATCAAAAGCTAAGTGGAGGAAGCTCTGATTTGGTGTAAGAACTAGTTTCTTGTCACAGGATCTGAGTACTCTGAACCTTCAACAGTTTGAGCCCTTGAATGAAGTAGAAAAACCTTTAGTAAAGACACATTTTATACCTTATACACAAAACTCTGATCCTGCACTAGTGCAAGCACTAGTGCATGACAGATTAATGCAAGAAGGAAATATCTAAGGAAGCAGATTTAAGGGCCCATCTAACAAGACTGCTAAAGTGCCTCTGCTGAAGAGAAACACACTCTTAATAGTTAAGCATAATCAGCTAGAGTGATTGCCTTTTTATCTTTGATCCCCTTTTTTTCAAATGCATTCTTTCCCATTTCAGTCTTAGATTATTTTTATGACTCAAGTGATCTTTTTATCGTCTTGATTTGATTCTGCAACATTTCCTTTAAAAGAAAGTAGGGATTTGTATCAGAAATATTCGTACCATCTCTGGCATTTCCTGTGCTTCTTCTCTAAGTTTACGGATCCCCCAGGTTGACAATTAAGTGTTGAGGAGTTTTCTTAAGTGTAATTCCTACACCCAACAGTTACTGAGATGATTCTTGAAGGTTTGTCTCTTGGAAAGGTAGTTTGATTACATTGTATATCAACATATTTTGAGAAATTTAAATACATTGGCTGATGCATTAGCCAATAATGTTATAAGTAGACATTTGCGACATTAAAACAGTAAGTTAAAACAACATTCGATAAGTGTTGAACAAGATAGCCGTCGAATGTAGTCATATCATAGATAGAGTTTATGTTTCAAAAAATATTACATCATCTAGGACCATAGGTTTAAAACACCTTATGATCCGAAAGGTAGTGATACAAAAAGCAAACATACAATGATCTGCGATGATCATCCACTCATGGTGATGATCATGATAATACACTATCGCTCGTGCCATTCTATGCAAATGTCTCCAAAACTATTTAGGAACACCAACAACATGCCTCTGGAGGTGTAGAGGAATATCATCCATACTAGTCTCTGAAATGTCTCTGGTTAACCTCTCCAGGTTCTGCTCTAAATCAGTGAGAATATTTGCTACCTGATTCTCTGGTGGTGTAATAGCGTCTATTCACTTCCTCTCGAAGCGACGAAGATTGGCAGGTCTTCATGGACCAACATCTGCATTTAAATTTTTGTCATCATTACTAGATGATTGAAAAGAAAATAAAAAGTTAGAGTTAAAAACACATCAAAATGATTGATTTACCTGACTCGTTGTTGGAATGGGGTCTCCTAACAAGCTGCGAAACTGGTCCACTTTGATTATTTTTTATTATATTTAATCTAGCGTAGGGGTTTTGGGGTAGGTCAAAGCCCCGAACGCATTGTAATGGGTCAAAGGGTAAACTAGGGGTCCGAAAACCATGGGTTGAGAACCATAGGAAATTCAAGGCTAGATTGTTATAAATAGAGATGTATTTTGTATCGTAAAAGATAAGAATTGATGAGCTATTGATGCGATCTGTTGTTTAAGCTATCTGTTTGGATTTTGGGGAATGGAATCCTGCTGGATGTGTGTGCAGAGATCCTAGTCCAGCTGTGTGTGGACCCTGCTGCTATGTGCGCAGGTTGGGAAGGGAATTGTAAGGAAAGATTGATGAATGAATGAATGCGAAGGATTATTAGAGATCTAAATCTGTCAGTACTATTGTATGAATAGCTAATAATTGTTGTGTTTTGTAGTTTCTGTCTTTTCGCTACAAAGATTTATGTACTGAATGATTGGATCTAGATCTATTCTGCTCTGTTTATATAATATTGTGTTGATGTTATAGAAAGCATATAATTATAGATCTAGTGCACGTGGATGCAAATAGATACATAATTAACCCTATGCAGAACAAGGTAATCTGGGAATTACAGAAACAGAACGCAACTCTGCTTGCCTTACCCTTCCTTTTTCAGGGTTTGGAAACCTGGTTCTATCACCCACCCATACTACTTTGGGTGAGACTTTGACCTGCGAAAGCAGTTCACTGCCGAAAGGGCCAATAGTACAGGGGTTTTTTGGCAAACCTTGCACACCAAACCTAGGTCAAGACACCTCAAGCCAAAAAATGGTTCCGTTGCCGGGACGCGAAGAAGTCTGAGAAACGGGATCGGGTAATGGCATTGGAGATCTAACGCAGGGTTGAATGAGCGATACTCTGGGTGAAAGCGCAACATGGAGCGATAAGTACTATCGAAACAGTCGAGAAGAGGATCGCTCTGCTCATAGTCCGCTGAAACCCACGCTAGGTCCGTCAGCTACCTCGACGTCAGACCCCCGGGAAAATAAACCAGAGGAGCCCATGGCGACACACTTAAAGTTACCTACCTTTAAAGGCGCAGTCGATGAGGAAATGGAACAGTTTTGGTTTGTGGCCAACTCGGTATGGACGGCGCAAGGAGTGGTAAGCGATACTATGAAGAGAACGTAGCTATCCCTGGCTTTCGAAGAGAGGGTACTGGACTAGTATATGCGGTATATATCCCAAAACGGGAGCGCATCGCTCCAAGATATTAAGGATGCCCTAAAACAACAATTCCGAAAGCCAAAATCTTATTCCCAGCTGGTAGCGGAAGTAAAATACTTCAAGCAAGGTACGTATGAGTCGGTATGGGAGGCCGATTAATAGTTAAAAAAAGTGATCAGGGAAGGTGGGTTCAAGTACGATGACAAACAGCACAAGGAATGGTTCATCGCTATGCTGCTACCTCACTTACGCATACCCATGGGCCACCAGACCTTTGAATTGCAGGAAAAAGCCTTGGAAGCTTCCATGAAACTTGAAGCCACGGCTAAGGACAACACATGGGGAGGAGTGCAGCAAATCCAGGAGCATCTCGGAGCCATGCACATGGAAGTACAGAGCTTATAGACGGAATGAGGAAAAAGTGTCAGCACGGAACTCTGGTGCGAAGATTGTTGGGTAGCGGGACTATATGATACAGCCCAGTGCCCTCGGATAAATGGGGGTGAACTGAAGCAACAATGGTGTAGGTTCTGCTGATCTGTAGGGCACGATGAGCAGAATTGTCACACATATGACTTGTTGGTAGATCGAGGAAACCTCTATAGGGTACAATCCGATCCTGCCTCTCTGAGATCTCCCGTGACCTTTGGTGGCTCTCCTGCGAGGGGCAGGGGGGCCAGGGAGGGACCGCAGGATGAGGATGGGGCCAGCTGATATGATATAACTGTGGAGAGGTAGGGCACTTCACTAGGGACTGCCCAAATCCCACTAGGAAATCCTGTAAATATTGCTGACAGCTGGACCATGAGATCGAAGACTGCTCGATCTTGATAATGAAAATGAAGGACAAATAGTCTACCCCCACACAAAATGTACAGAGAGTCAAAACGGAGCTGAGGAGTGAAGATCCAAGTATAAAAGTCATAGCACGCAGCATGGTCACCCAAGAAGCAAGGGAGGAGCTTACTGCTCAGAAGGAACCAAATCCCAGGAAATAAGAGCCGTTGGAAGCCCCTGCGCAGCTGCTAGCGCACCTCCAGAAAGAAGAGGAGGTTGAACCCTTTTTAAGGGCATGCTTGAAGCTACTACGCAACCCACAGGCTGAAGAAAATCTTCAAGTATTACTATAGGACTGTGCAGCCCAACCCAACACAGTGGCTGAGATTAAGGAAGTACACAAATTACACAGCTACAAGAGGTGCAATGGGAGGGAAATGTGATTGACTACACAGATTGGTGACTATGAGATAGATCAGGTTATTCTCGATCTTGGATCAGATGTGAATGTCTTACCAAAAAAAACATGGCAACGAATGGGAGAACCTCAGTTAGACTGGTCCACCATCCAGATGTGAATGGCGAATCAACAGAAGATCATCCCTTTGGGAAGGTTTCCAAAAGTCGTGGTCGATATCGCAGGAGTAAAGGTCCTAACTGACTTTGAGGTCATAGAAATTGTGGAAGATACGGATCCCTATCCTGCACTCCTAGGAATAGACTGGGCTATCAACATGGGGGATGTCATTAATCTAAAAAAACGTAGCATGGTGTTTGAGAAGAACGGTACGCGTGTAATAGTACCACTGGATCCCACTGAGCGTGTGCGGTATATAGAACCAGCATATGAAGAGGAGGAACTAGATCACATCTAAAAGATGACGGCACAGGACGAAGACTAGGGTGACCCTACAATAGGTAGAGTATTCGATTGGGAGAAAAACAGGGAGTACTTTTCTGACCTGGATGAAGAACTAGAGAGTTGGCAGACCCAGCTACACGATGTCTCAGCACTACGATGCCCTCGGGTTGCAAGAACCCTCTACTGCATTACTTCGAAGGTAAGAGACCTTCCCTAGTTTGATGGGTCTAGTAATGTCCAGGAATTATTAATAACATTGGAGGCTAGGGTGCCAAAATATCGGTGACTTTGGGCACTCAATCTGGCATTGCGGGGCACACCTGCACGCTGGTGGGATACCCACAAGAAAGCATTTCTGGACTGGGAGACGTGTCGGGATAGGATGGTGTTGCGGTTTGCACCTCCCGCTGATGTGCGCACCAAGATATTCCTGGGGCCCGGGGATCCCCGCACGCATCTGCGTACTTGGACAACCAAATGGGTTGACCGAGCCCCATAAGAATGGATCCATCTATTTGTACATGCCTTAGGCCTTATCCCTGCTGCTTGGTACTTAGATGTAGAGTTACATCATCGGACCCGCCATTGGTAAATATTAAAAGAAGACATTATTGAAACATTCAGACTTATTGGAGGAATATAAATGATTGACGAAGTTCTGCAGGACATTGATGTGTTCATCTTTAAAAAGCCTCACCCACACACCACACCATTCATCCAGACATGGGAAGCCCAGATGCAAGACATAGTCAACTGCCGGAGCTTGGCGATTAACAAAGAAGAGGATAACCTGCGTAATATCTTTGTTCCGGAATCTGAAGGAGAACATACTGTTATCAGACCATCACTTCAGGATGTTGATGTAATGCAACCTCTCAGGCTACGCGAAGTTAATATTGGGATAGAAGAACACCCGAAGCTGGTTAAAATTGGGGACTATTAGGATGAAGGCACCGTGGGAAAAATTTCTGAGCTACTTACGGAGTACCAGGACTTATTCCCTACAAATTTTTCTGAGCTCAAAGGAATCACTGGGGACCTCAAAATTATGCACATCACTTTGAAGCCTGAGGCGCGGCTCGTCAAGCAGCAGCCCTATCGGTTGAACCCTAAATATAAGCAAAAGGTCAAAGAAGAGTTGGAAAAAATGTTGATCGTCAGTATCATTGAACCAGTTGAACAGTTAGATTGGGTAAGTCCAATGGTCGTCCAAGAGAAAAAGACAAAAGGGGAAATACGCATCTGTGTGGACCTACGAAAATTGAACGATGCTTGTGTTCATGACCCCTTCCCTATGCCCTTCTCCGATGAAATCCTTGATAGAATGGGTGGCCAGGAAGCCTATTCCTTCACTGATGGATTCTCGAGATACCACCAGATCAGAATTGCACCCGAGGATCGCAATAAGACTACCTTTGCAACCAAATGGGGTTCCTTCTAGTATATGGTCATGCCGTTTGGTCTCAAGAATGCACCTACTATATTTTCAAGGGTCATAGTGGCTATGTTCAAGGAGTTTATTCATAAGCTCCTAGAAGTTTACTTCGATGACTGGACGATTTTTGGCTTGGTGAAATAACATGTCTCGAACCTGCGATTAATGTTGGATGCATGTCGGAAGCACCAGATCTCCTTGAATATAAAAAAGTGCATCTTTCGTATACCTTTTGGAATCTTGCCTGGACACGTAGTCTGTTAGTGAGGACTGATGGTTGATCCTGTGAAGATATCTATAATTATCAACCTTGCAGCCCCTACAATGGAAAAACAGTTTCGCTCTATTCTCCATCACACAGGCTATTACAGAAAATTCATTTAAGGGTATGCTCTGATCACAGCACCCATGGAACATCTACTAAAAAAAGATGTCTCTTTTTTCTGGAATGATGAATGTTAGAAGAGCTTCGAAATTCTAAAAGAGAAGATGATTTCTGCACCCATACTGATATTCCCTGACTGGTCAAAGGAATTTCATGTACATGTCGATGCATCAGGCATCGCCCTGGGTGCGGTCCTCACTCAGTCTGGAGAGGGATATATTGATCACCCAGTTGCCTTTTCCACTCGCAAACTCTCTAGTGCCGAAAGGAATTACTCTACCACTGAGTGCGAAGGATTGGCTATGGTGTACGCACTACAAAAGTAATGGCACTATCTGCTGGGTGGACACTTTAAGATGTTCACAGACCATTCGGCTTTGAAATACCTGGTCAACAAGCTTGTGTTGGGGGGGAATATTTGTTGTTGGCTATTGCTATTTCAGGAATATGATTTTGAGATCATCGTTAAGCCCGGGAGGTTGAATGCAAGACCAGATCACATGTCTCATATCTATACAGGGGAAGAACCCACTAACTTAGATGAGGGCTTACCCGATGCGCAGCTGTTTACCATTAAGATGGTTGATGCTCACTTTGCTGATATCATTGAGTTCCTTACTATGGGCGTGGCCCCTACAGCATATTCGGTACAACAGAAGAAGGAGTTGGTTACCCAGGCTATGGACTTTACTATCATTGCATGACAGCTATACAAGCTAGGTGCCGATGAAATACTCCGCAGATATGTATTGGAACATGAACGGCCCATTGTCCTCGCAGAAGCACACGATGGAGTCGCAGGCAGCCACTATGCAGGCAGGGCTATGGCATAAAATATTTTAAGGGTTGGCTTATGGTGGCCTACCCTACATCAGGATTCTTACACCTATTGCAGATCATGTGATACATACCAGCGAACTGCCTGACCCTCATGACGAGATGGCATGCCATTACAGCCTTAAATGGCCCTAAAAGCTTTTGATAAATGGGACATTGACTTTATAGGACCCATCAATCCACCAAGCAAGAAAACAGGCACGCGCTACATTATCACTGCCACTGACTACGTCACACGATGGGCTGAGGCACAAGTAGTAAAAGACTGTACTGCTGATACTGCTGCGCACTTCATCTTTGAGCAGATTCTGACCAGGTTTGGCTGCCCGAAGATCCTAATGAGCGACAGAGGTACACATTTTGTTAACCAAACGATTCAATCCAAGAGTACACCATATCATCCCTAGGCTAATGGGGCAGTTGAAGCTTTTAAGAAAATTTTGGAGCAGGCATTAACGAAGGTTTTTAATGCCAATCATAGTGACTGTGATGTTCACATCCCCTCGGTTCTATGGGCATACCGAACGACTTGCAAAAATCTGACAGGCAGGACACCATTCCGAATGGTCTATGGCAAGGAGGCCATTATGCCCATAGAGTATGTTGTTCCTAGCCTACGCATCGCAGCATTCACAAATATGGCAGACTCCGATATCATAGAAGAGCGCCTGGCACAACTGGTGGCTTTGGAGGAAGATCGGTTTATTACTCAGTTTTGCCAGAAGGTTCAAAAGGCTTAAGATAAAGCCTGGCATGATCGACACATCCGCCAGAAGACATTCATCGAAGGTGATCTCGTCCTTTTATATGATAGCCAATTTGCGAAACATCTAGGAAAATTTTGGCAGCATTGGCTTGGTCCCTACACAGTTAAGGAGGTCACAAATGGCGGAGCAGTCCAGTTAGCTACCCTGCGTGGTGACCTCATTCCTGGCTTTGTCAATGGTAGTCGACTCAAACCATACCAGGCTGCGAACTATGTGGTCGCACCAGTGCAGTGACTCAGGATGAGTCACAAGATTGTGTTGGGGGACTGTTGGAATGAGGTCTCCTAACAAGCTGCGAAACTTGTCCATTTTGATTATTTTTTATTATATTTAATCTAGTGCAGGGGTTTTGGGGCGGGTCAAAGCCCCAAATGCATTGTAATGGGTCAAAGGGTAAACTAGGGGTCTGAAAACCATGGGTTACGGACCATAGGAAATTCGAGGCTAGATTGTTATAAATAGAGATGTATTTTGTATCGTAAAGATAAGAATTGATGAGCTATTGATGCGATCTGTTGTTTAAGCTATCTGTTTGGGTTTTGGGGAATGGACTCCTACTAGCTATGTGCGTGGAGATCCTAGTCCAGCTGTGTGCGAACCTTGCTGTGGTGTGCGCAGGTTGGGAAGGGAATTGTAAGGAAAGATTGATGAATGAATGAATGTGAAGGATTATTAGAGATCTGAATCCGTGAGTACTATTGTATGAATTGCTGATAATTGTTGTGTTGTGTATTTTCTGTCTTTTTGCTGTGAAGATATGTGTACTGAATGCTTGGATCTAGATCTATTCCGCTCTACTTATATAATATTGTTTTGATGTTATAGAAAGCATATAATTATAGATCTAGTGCACGTGGATGCAAATAGATACATAATTAACCCTGCGCAGAACAAGGTAATCTGGGAATTATAGAAACGGAACACAGCTCTGCTTGCCTTGCCCTTACTTTCTCACGGCGCGGAAACCTAGTTCCAACACCCACCCATACTACTTCGGGTGAGACTTTGACCTGTGAAAGTAGGTCACTGCTGAAAGAGCCAGTAGTATAGGGGTTTGTTGGAAAACCTTGCACACCGAACCTGGGTCAGGACCGCTCAAGCCAACACTCGTCCCATTGTGTTCCTGGAGGAAGAGGAATATCAGGGTCACCGCGGAAATCTATCCCAGCATACGAAAAATATTCAATGGCGAAGATTTGGTTCAGTAGCCAATGAAAGTATGCAGATGTAAATCGAACTATCTCAAAACCCTCTACATGACGGGCCATCACTTGTACCCAACGGGCCATCCGAGGCTCTCTAACTCTACCAGCATCAACCGAGATAAGTTGGGGGGCAAGAGATGGAATCCTCTCCAGAGCAAAAGAAACTACAAGAGCTCCATATCCAAATTTTTTCAACTTTGTGTTCTTAGCTCTAGTCAATTGGCCTTTTACATTAGCCAATACTTCTTCACACCAGTTGAAGATGGTGCCTCTGTAGCATTCAACCGCTGTCTGCATCTGGGCTTTAGTAGCTATGTATGGAGCTACACTCCCACACAATCTAGCCACTGTGAACGCAACCACTTTGAGTTCAAGATGGATAATGGTTTTTATATCAATGCAGTTGTCTTTTGGATCAGCTTCTTCGTTACAAAATTCTTGTTGATAGCTAGTTATAGACTGGCCACCTTGCCTAGCCCCAAACAAGGAAATAGGTTCTCCTCTTTTAGAGAAACTTGTAAGGAAGTATATATCCTCTAGCTCAATTTTGAACCGATGATCACCAATAATGAAACACTGTTCTTGAACATCCCACCTGTTCACCAACCATGTCAATAACTCTACTTGAGCCCTCATGCCTTGCATTGCCCAATAATTGTATAATCCACAGTTTTTCAAAACACGCAATGTGGGTAAACTTCCAAATGTGGGTAAACTTCCAATAGCTGCCTCATCTACTACCTCATGTTCACGTTATCTCCATTCAAGCATTGTGGATACTCTACAATAGACGCATTGAAATATTAGATCCAATTAGAATGGAAAAATTTGGCTTAATTTGAGAGAAATCATATTTTATACAAGAAAAGTGCAAGACCCCGATAATTTTCCTTTGGAAAATTATCGGGGTCCATAGGTATTGTGTGTTTTACCTGTGGTACCCCGAGAGCGATTTTTGGAACCTATTTTTCTCTTAAAAAATGATTCTAAAGCCTAAAAAGAGAATGTAAACGAACAAAAATGAAGAGAAATGAATTGTGGATTACTTGGAGTCGACGGTTTTGGATTTGGATGGTCAGTTCTTCTGATATCTCCTTCGGAACTTTTTCTACCAAAAGCTCTCAACTTTCACTTTGGATGCAAATAGTAAAAATGAATTGGTTAAACTACTTTTTATAAGATTTTTTGAATAAATAAAATAATATTTTATTTATTTTCCACTTTGAAAGGTTGTTTTTCAAATAATTTTTACCTATCTAAAATAGGTATGTTTAATTTTTTGGGCTTTTGTGCAGAATACAAGATTTTAGGGTGAAATAATCATTTTGGCAATGAGTATGCTTTTTGTCACTTTTTCGAACTCGTTAAAACTTACAAAAAAAGAAACACTATATGAGTACATTTTTATCACTTTTTCGAACTCGTTAAAACTTACAGAAAAAGCGAAACCATGGAGTCTTCTTTTAAGCCCTTTTTAGACTCTCTAAACATGAAAATATCGCCGAGTACTTGACTATTCGAACTCGTTAAAGGAAATGAACAGTCGTCCCTTTCGTATAAGTTTACTCCTTTTCCAGACTGAAATGGACTATTTATGAAAAAGGTATACGTTGACTAATCATGGTCAATAGAGTTCTCTCCTACATTATTTTATCCTTTTTTTGTGCCTGAGAGACTAAATTTACGAAAAAGTACACCCACGGAGTTTTCTTAAGGTTTTCTTCTGACTTCCTAAAATTGAAAAACACCGAGTTTCACCTATACTGGACTCGTTAAAATTCAATAGTAAAGGACCTATAAATTATAAATAGGAACGAACCACTCCTTCTTAGGGTTCGATTTTAATACTAAGTTGGACTCATCCTAAGGATGAGCTTATATAACAAGCAAATGTTATCCTCCTCAAGCTTGTCAAAAATAAAGAGGTACTTTCTAGAAATGTTGGGGGAAAAAGAGAGAAGATGAATCCACTTGTCACACTTTGTTTCAAAATTTTATATACCACTCTTGAACACGAAACATTTGTCACATTCATGTATGGGTTGGGAAAATCCTTTGGCTAAACAGTTAATTAAACCACATTGAAAGTCTTCAACCGATTTCTGGGTATTAGCTTTAGGTCAATCGTCACCATTTGCAGTGTCGTTATGTGTTCAAGAGATCATTTTAATAAACCATTCATTACAAACATTTGTCTCCATTTGCATTGACCATCCCTGAGTCAGTCCTTGCTTAAAATTTCTTCAAAACTTGACCTAATGGTTTTGTGTTGTGGGCCTTCCTACGATGGATCACTTTCTATCAACAACAACTCATCATCTAGAAATTTGATCTAGAATCCTAATAGTACCTTGGAATCTACATGCCCTAATGGCAGGTTTCTCGCTTTCGACGATAGGTTGCATCATTGACCTTCGATTGAATGATTCTGTGACATGTTCAACTTTAGATCACAAATTCACATTTCATAGATTGTATTGAGTACTTTGAGAACCATTTTCATTATTGGTGGTTTCTCTCACACTTGTTAATAGTTCACATCATTGACTGGTAATCAAGTGGTTTCTACCATGTTCAACTTCGACACAATCAATCGCATGGATAGAATCGTACTAGTTCGAGAAGTAGGAATCAAGACCCTGGATATAGTTTCCACCATCCAAGCTATGAGGAATTTTTTTATTCATCATACAGTAGACTACTTCTAACAGATGGCTGCGTCCATATTGTTTCTACTCTTTACGTAATTCTAAAATCATTTCTGTATCAGAACATGTAGTTAGTTTTGATTTGAGTATGGGAATGCCTACCTCAGCGATGATATACATATATATATGCTTGCATTGAATGTTTTTTCAGGGTTTCAACTGGTGTGCCTGCAGCCCGATCCTCGGAATGATAAAGCACTTCACTCTTCAGAACTCTTCAAACTTCGAACTTTAGGGGGCAATCTGTTACACTAAAATTTGTCACCATGACATTTTGCTGTCTATATGGGTTCATCATTACCTATTTATTTCTCCCTCAGAGGCCTAAAACATAAATTTCCCCAAATCAAGTCTTGGAACTGAAAGAAGCTCTTAAAAATCCTAAAAAGCCTACTCCCACACTTTTCCTAGTCATTCCCTGCGGTACCATGGTTATTTTCTATAAAAACTGCGTACCCTCGTAAAAGGTAAAATAAAGAGAAAATTAAGTTCTAGAAGCCTAGCTAGTCGAATACTCTCCCATTTGGGGCCTTGTAGAAGCACTATTTGGTCGAGCTTTTCCCCTTCCATTCATGAACCTTCATCCCTTCATAAATGGAGCTATCACTTGGCTTTTGGAGGTGAAATCCCATGAGGAGAGGGCTTTATCCCTTCCTTTTTAGAGCTGAAACTACCTCTCTTCAGCTATAAGTTGAGACCAAGTTTCAGTCTCAAGGGTACTTTTTGATACTTAGTATTTGATACTTATTTCTTAGTTATAGAAGAGAATTGCTGAAGGAATCATACTCTCCATATTTAGCATCATTGGTATGAGAGAGATTACATACTCATGGCCATAGTCTTATGCTGATTCAAGAGAGTTGGAGTCTTGTTAAACTGAGGAAAACGACTGTCCGGGACCCTGGAAGAACCTGTACAAACATCAAGGCGTCAAGGTTGTAAGGTTTCTTCTTTTATTCAAAGTTAATACAGATGGATTATTGCTTTCGAATTATCATATTTTGCAGATGCTTTTGATCTGGTTTTCCTGTCTTTGATTGCAGACCTTATATGCTGGATCGATAACTTCTGGAGCGACTAGATTGAAGACCAAACAAACATTGGACTTCAAGTAGGAGTATATATCTGTAGTTAATGAGTAATTCTTAAGAAAAATAGTCTATATAAAATGGTATACATTTGTCTATTTGTTTCTAGATATCCTTAGGATACTAGGGAGATCGCTCTTGTCCGTAAGAGGGATTCGTCCGTGTAACAACTGTAAAATTGGGTGATGAAAACTATGCTTGTTTTCACACGTGGAATCCTGTTAATATTGAGTTAACATGTTATTATCTTAGGTTAGTTACATCATTTTCCCATTAATCCATTATTAATCTCATTAATAATAAGTGTAACTAATGAAAGAACATAAGTAATAAAAGTTGAAGACAAGCCAAGACAGAAGAACACACGAATATGGCTCAAGCCAGGGAAGAAACCCAAGATGGGGAAAACCCTTATCAATTCTTCTTATCGTTAATGTCAAATGTTCTGTAGAGAGAGAGAATACAATACTTCAAAGTTAGAATGACTTTCAAACGAGAAGTCTTAATACCACTACCCTTAGACAAGAGGATGGTTCCAACAAGGTTGCAAATCTAATATTTGGTGTAGGCTCCAAGGACGTGTGTCTTCTCTACAATTCTGGTAGGACTGACTAGGGCATAAACACAGTCAGCAACTACCCCATTCATAGCCTTAAATACATTTACTAACTGAAGATTACCTTCAACCAGTCCCTTCAAATTTTGGTAGCCCATAAGCCTTCTTCTAGGCTTCAAAATCCACTACACAACCTCATGATAAATCAGCCCTGACTATGGTTTTCTTGTTGTAGGTTCTCAGCCTCCAGGACAGGGTTCTTAAGCCTAGTGGCCTAGTTGTAGGTGACCCAAACTAGTGCGGATGACTTCAAGGAGAATGACACCTTCACAACAATCCAAAACTGTCATCAAAATCACCCTTAACAGGTGCGGCTTCTGTATACTTGAATATAGACTTGTGATGAAGATATAATGCCCAAGAAAAATCATAAATGTGCCCAAACCAATCTCATCCTCCATCCTGTGGAACTCTACCCTTGAAGATGACTAAATTGAACCCAACCTTGCCTTCATCTCCTTCGCTGGAAATCACCTTCTTCTGCAGCTATTTCAGAGAGAAGAATGAATATCAAAGTGCCTAGGATAGGTTATTTATATCCTTCTTGGGTAGGCTGACTTGATTACTCGAGGAGGGAAATTCAAATTTTCAATTTTCAATTTTTCTCACCTAAATAATGTCATGCCTTATGAAATTTAATTTCAGTGAATGAATACTTTTCCCTATCCAAATTTAGTGATATTTAGGTCGATTTTGATCCTCTTGAAAAGAGGAATCCAATGCTGCAATCATCTTCCTCATAGGAGCAGTCCAAAGTGAAATTTAGCTCTACTTGCCAATTTTAACACTCCCTCTCAACTAGGGAGAATTACATTTTCTAATCCATCCATCATGAACCATATCTGAATCTCATCTCTACTCTGCTATGATTTGCTGGATAATGATATGAATAATAAAGAAGAATTGATCGAAAGTGAGTCACAAGACCTTGCCACTCTCTACTGACAAAAGTTAGTTCAGAGGTAGAACCTCAATTGGACCTTGATTGGTTTGTTGAAAAAAATACATCCTAGCATAGGGAGTACGATAGTACATGATGCATCCATCGGTAGTGCTATGGTCCCTATCCTAATTTCCCAACTCATTGGCCAGATGAGAGGTAATTCTCATGTGTCCCAGACTTCATAGGTAGGATGATTCAAGAACATCAACAGGGAAAGAACATATCACATCCTACTCACTACCATTCATAGGTAATGGTGAAACCACATCCTACAAACACATCATAATCACACGTAGGGAAAGGATGAACCACGTCCTATATTCACACATCAAAATCATCATAGGGAAAGGATGAACGACCTCCTACAGGCATGAAAAACACCGAGAGTAGGGAAAGGAAGAACCACGTCCTACATGCATGCAAACCAACAACAGTAGGAAGAATCCTACATGTGAGGAAAGGATGAACCACATCCCACCAACATGTCATCCATCAATCATAGGAATGAACATCCTACATGTGGGGAAAGGATGAACCACGTCCCACTGACATGTCAACAGATGCCTATATGCATATCTCACTGGAGTACCGACAAGAGAAGGTGAACCACTCATCTTGCTCATATGCCATAGGAGAAGGTGAATCACTCATCATATGCATGTCATTAATTGTAGGGGAAGGTGAAACACGCACCCTACACACATATGTCCGTAGACGTAGGGGAAGGTGAACCACTCACCCTACACACATGTCAACCATCATGGGGTATCATAGGCAAGGTGAACCACTCACCCTGTACATAGTGCATCACTAGGGGAAGGTGAACCACTCACCCTGTACATAGCGCACCACTAGGGGAAGGTGAACCACTCACCCTATTGTCGCTTATAGCTCAATAAGTACACCAAGCCCCCAAGAGTTCCCAGAGCTCAATTGTTCAACCAAGAATCCCTTCATATAGGGAATAGTGCCAAGTTGCTTCCTACAAATTCAAATTGGATCAATGGGAGCCTCATCACTCCATTCAACATTGTACAAATGTATAGAAAACATATTTATTTACAACAAATACTTTGATAGTACTTAGTATTCCTCTGTAACTATTCTTACTCCTTCGTACTCAGGAAGACCACTGCCTAAAATAGTCTTTTCAGGGTGCACAATGTCCATCAGAAAACCTGCTCATCATGAGATATGTTTTCTCAAAACATGTCTTACAACAGGAATGCCGTTTGTTGTACCATATGGAGAGGTATGTGAAATACTGGATTCTCGGATTATTCTTTTGCAATGACGAAGTGCACAAATGGCTCACTGAGGAGCTTTTTCAATAGAGTGGCTTCATAGTAATTCATGCATTCAGCTTTAATGGAGCTCTCAAAGCAACAGAATCAAGTAATGTATCACCATTATTCTAACTGATACAATATCTGAATATCTGAGAAACTATCAATAAATGAGGCACAGGAAAACCAAGGATCAATGGTTTTTCCATTTCATCAGGCTATGAAAGAATTATAACAGAAATTATTAAAACTGCATTTTCAGTCATTGCTCCCCAAGTCTTAGCTACTTTTCCTATCATAATACTTGGGTCACAGTAATCTCTAAGGCTCCCTCTAAAGCCTTGCTTCAAATAGATATGTAGACTTCATCATTAGTTGTGTCTGAGTAATCCAATTATGATGGATTTTCCATAGGTCCCTCTGAATGTAGGGATATTTACTTTCCCAGAACATAATCATCGAGCCACTAGAAACCTATCCTATATTTTTTTATGGATCCTTCTGTGCTCATAATCAATACATAAATAATCATCAAAATGATTTTCTGACCATGTCAGTCTGCAAAGCAAGGTTGTCATAATCAATATCAAATTCCTCCAGTTTTACTCAATAGACCATTTGTAAATATCTCGTGCTAAAGTTAGCTTTGCAACATATGTAGAAACCATCATGTATTCTACAAAATATTCAATTTTCCAATTAGATCACTGAAGAACATACTAAGGTCTTTGAGGAATAAATTCTTCAAGTCATGGATTCTATTATATTTGGAACTAATTTACATTTTATAACTATAATATATGATTCATCTCTTAACAATTTATAGTGACAAACTAGAAATTCCCTTCAGAACTTGGAGTATTCAACTGCCTGTGTCCATTTATCTTAACTGAGATATTTTCTTGATGATGCCAATAGACCCGCCTTAAGATGATAAGGTTCTGTCCTTTGAGGCATTAATACAAAAGAACTACATTATCATGACATAGATACCAAGACTCTGATTTAAACTTTCATCCCCAATATAATCCAGCATTGATATATATAAACTTGGTTAGTCATGTAATGTTATTACTTTGTTCATTGGTTGTAAAGATGTTCATACACAAAAATATAATGAATAATCCCAATTCTTTCTTAGAGATAAAATCTCCACAGAAATAATCCTTAGGACATGGATGCATTCTACAAGCAAAAGGGATGTTGATCAGAACCATGGAAAGTTCAAAAAAGGCTCCCAGAAGTTTTAGTAAGGTCATAATGCACTTCAATTATTTTGTTGTCATCATCATGCACAACTGATTAGGATATGATTCGTTGCATTGTGGACAAATCAAGGCCTAGACATCTGATAAACACATCACATGGATCTTATCATAATTTTTATGAAAACCATACTAAGATTGTATTCCAGGTTAGATTCTTGGTCATTGGATCGATGTATGTATATTTGTTATTAATTTAAAAACAAAAACAAAAATATTTAGAATATCTTTAAGAGGGCTAAAATTTCGCTCGAACAAAAATAGATACCCTCCACAGGCTTCTTAAGTTATTCCAGATTTCTATTGAACAAAGATGCCCATGTTTGTCACCAAGCTCAGTATGCTATGTAGGTTGGCTTGTAGGCAATCACCGAAGAAGATATATGTATATATATGTGACAAGGTATATCTTTGTTACATAACACTTTTACATCTTGAATTTGCACACAGTGATCTGTTAGATATCATTGTAACATATGTATCGGACTTCCACACTTCAATTTTATTGCATTAGGTCTGCAAGCTTCAAGACTGACACTTCTTATTAAGAACAAGGCCTAAAGAAAAAAAAAAAATTTGTTGACTTCGGTAGCTGCTTTAAACTTTGTCTAGAACTGAGATTGGGCTTCCCTTCAAATGGATTTGCACAAGTCTGCATAGGAAGTGTAGGTATTCGTTGTAAAGGAGTAATCGAGATTCTATTCAACATTGTTGTCCTCTCACTGCCTGAATCTTTCGATCTTCTTGTGGCACTTTAATCACAAAATATTGCAGAGATTTATTTGTAATGGTTCCCTAAGAGGGCCACAAGAAAAAAGGTCTTAAAAACAAGATCTGAGCCAGACCTTTCATTGACATGTAGTGTCTTGAAACAAGGGAAATTATACCAAAAGATTTTGCTGTTTTGTGATGAAGATCACAAAATATGGTGAAACTTGGAGCTCGGCCTAGCAGATATTAACTACCTTATAACCTCCAAATGGAGCCAGAATCATTAGATATTAGGCTTGAGCTTTGATGTCCTAATTGTAGGATAAGGTCACTATTTCTAGAGCTCCACACATCAAAATAATGCTCAAAGTTTTTTTGTAGAAGAGAGGTCGGGATTAGCATTTTATTCTTACAGTGATACTACAATAATTCAAACAATACTTCTTACTGCTTTTTTAGAGAATAGGAATCAAGTTACTCAATATTCCATAGTACTAATGAATTCAAATCATAGTAAACTCTGAGTTGTCTTAATTCCACCAGGCCAAGGGATTAGGAGTTCTTGAAATATAAATTATTTTATGTTACTATGATACCTCAGAGTCTAGGAAATGATTTTGAAGGGAAACATCTCCTTCTGAAGTTTTACTGCTGAATATACCTTTGAAAATATCTTGAAACCACTTAAAAGCACACCTTATAAATTTTGAAACATACCTTGATGACTTCTAGTTTTTGTTTTTAATGAATGAGCTGCTCTTTGAATTTGTGCCCAAGTTCACTAATTAGGGCTTGTATAAGGCCTTAAGACAATGTAGCAGATTTTATTTTTTGAACTTGGACTTGTCCTACCAAAGAGGTCTGAAGGTGACTTCTGCTAAAATTCCTTAGGTGCTTCTTAGAGATCGCAATATCATAAGCTTGGGCTTGTCTTCACTTGTATCTGATACCATGTTAATTTTGAGTTAACATGTTCTTAGCGTAGGTTAGTTACATCATTTTCCCATTAATCCATTAGAAATATAATTAATCATAAGTGTAACTAATGAAATAACATAAGTAATAAAAGTTGAATACAAGCCAAGACATAACACACGAATATGGCTCAAGCCAGGGAAAAACCGCAAGATGGGGAAAACCCTTATCAATTCTTCTTATCATTAATGTCAAATGTTCAACAGATAGAGAGAATAAAATACTTCAAAGTCATAATGACTTACAAATCATAAGGTTTAATACCACTTCCCTTAGACAAGAGGATGGTTCCAACAAGGCTGCAAATCTGATGTTTGGTGTAGGCTCCAAGGACTTGTGTCTTCTCTGCAATTCTGGTAGGACTGACTAGGGCATAAACACAATCAAGAAATACCCCATTCACAACCTTAAATACATTTACTAGACTACATATTACCTTCAACCAATCCCTTCAAATGTTGGTAGCCCATAAGCCTTCTTATAGGCTTCAAAACCTACTACACAACATCATGATAAAGCAGCCCTAACTGTGGCTTTCTTGCTGTAGGTTCTCAGCCTCTAGGACAGGGTTCTTAAACCCTATGGCCTAGCTGTAGGTGACCCAAACTAGTGCGGATGGCTTAAACGAGAATGACACCTTCACAACAATCCCAAACTATCATCAAAATCACCCTTAACAGGTGCGGCTTCTATATACTTGAACTGAGACCTATGATGAAGATTAAATGCCCAAGACAAATCATAAATCTACCCAAACCAATATCATCCTCCATCCTATGGAACTCTACCCTTGAAGATGAATAAATTGAACACAACCTTTCCTTCATCTCCTTCGCTGGAAATCACCTTCTTCTGCAACTACTTCAAAGAGAAGAATGAATATAAAAGTGCCTAGGATAGGTTATTTATATCCTTCTTGGGTAGGCAGACTTGATTACAGAGGAGGGAAATTCAAATTTTCAATTTTCAAATTTTCTCGCCTAAATAAGGGCATGCCTTATGAAATTTCATTTGAGTGAATGAATACTTTTCCTTATCCAAATTTAAGGAAATTGAAGAAACAATCAAACTGCCCTCCAAAAACCTGTTGTCATCCTTTGAAAATTCCTTGGGAAGTGCTTTTCAACAAGATTTACATTTTATGGGCAGAGATGTGCTGAAAAGTTAAAATAGGTTAGACAATTGTTGAGAAGGAATTCCCATCTGTTTATCAAACAAATTGGTTTGGAAAATTTTCATATATAATTGGTGATCTTCCTGTTGGAGATTACTACATTCACTTAGTAGAGATCATATTCACAAATGGCCTATCTGGGATGCGAGGTTTTAATGCCTTTATACAATAGGATAAGATTCTTTCTGAGCTTGACATATATGCTTGGGTTGGTTCAAACACTCCACTTGTTTTGATGGATACCCTAGCACATGTTATTGATGGAGGAACTTTAACTCTTAGATCTAAAGAAGTCACTGGTAGCCCTATTGTATGTGCTAGCTACATTAGAAAGAGCATTATTTTCCTTGATTTTCCTCCTGTAGTATAACTTCAGTTGAAATTATCTGAATATGATTTCCTGCGAGATACAATGATCTAGATAAATGACCAATATGAATTTCCACTTCAACTTGACTTGGACAAGGACAACGATGAGTATCTTTCTCTAGATGTAGGTGACTTGTTGAAGCTGTTGGATGTATCTTCTGATGAAAACACATTACCAACTACATATGGTGAACTTCGGCCTCCTCTTGGACAACACTGGTTAAAGACAGTGGAGTTCATTACAGTACCACTAAGGATGGAAAGTGAAGTTGCTTAGCAGGAATTAGTCAAGTTGGGTGCTATTCAAATGATTATACAACTGCTTTTTTATTATCCTTTTAACAATTCCTTACATCATCAAGTGGAGAGCATCATAGTGTCATGATTAGACAAAAATAATACATCTCCTATCAAGCATATCCTTTAGGATTGTAACTTAATTGGAAGTTTTTTGGCAAGAGAAAGAAATCCCACTGTTCTCTGTTGATCAGAATAAGCCAACAGTATCTTACCCAGGAAAGATTGCACCAAGAATATGGAACATTGGTCACTTTACACAAATTCCAAACAAGCTTACTCAGTTGGGAATAAATAATATCTTGATATAGTCATTGTTGCAGAGAAACGATGAGTGTCCACTAATTGGGAAACAAATATTACCTCAAAATGTAATGGAGTGGGGAATGTTGTCCAATGGACATGCAGATGATCAACAGTACACAAACGGACTATAGCTGGTGATGAAGATGATTTTCATGGCAGAGATTATGATAATTTAACAATTTCCAATAACCTGAGTCAAGTGTTCTGATATGGAATGTTTGGTAGTGAAGATGGGGAAGAGGCTCTTGGAGCCATTGATAGAGATAATGAGGATGCCTTCTTTGATTATGAGTCAGCAGAAGTGGTTGTCTTCTCTGTCATAATGGGCAGAAAATAGGATGGTGTGATGTTGAGAGAGATGATGTTCACCAATACAAATTGGCTTTCCCTTCAAGATGACGGGAATACTAACTGTTCAGCACTGACATCTCTTGTTTCGTCATCTCCCAGAGTAGAGGATGGTAAAATAAACAACATAACAACATCAACTAATACTGGTGGCAATAGTAGCAGTAACAATGAGATTGTGTTAAAAGATTATGGGAAGTTGGTAGATACAAAAGGAAGACTAGTGCCAAACATGAACTTAGGAGAAATGGAGTTGAAGGATATTTAGAGAGTTGGAATATATGTGAATAGTGATGAGAGATAATGTTGTTACAACATGCTAGGATCTATCTATGAATGCTATTTCAGATTGCAGAAAATTAACTAGAGGGCTCTTCGAAGGGTGCTCCATGTACATATGCATGGCAAAAAAAAGGTGACCTTTCTATAAACTAGGATATACTCTACCTTTCACTTAGATGATAGCAATAAGTTATCCAATTTAATAACAATAATTAGGGATGGAAAAGCATAGGAAACACCTCAACAGAAATCCTTGTTTAGATGGCAGGTTTTTCCCTTTAATCAAAGCCCTTTATAGCAGAATTTAAGTGTAATTTCCAATCAATGGAAACAAAAATATGGATTCAAAAATGAAAAACCCTACATGAACAATTACACTCAATCATTCATTTTCCTTTCAAAACATAGGTAAGAGAAGGTACTTCTCCTATACATAAATTGAGCTCAAAATCCTCAACAATGAAACAATAATTAAGAAATCCTAGATCTATGATATTTCCTAGGGTGAATAAAAATAATGTATCTCCTGACAACCTCCTAAATATAAGTAAAAAATACATAATAAAGTTCTAGGACGACTAAGTGGGATTCCACTTGTCCTTTTCTCAAGCAAGATGCCCTCTTAGCATTGGCTTGTCTAACCATGTTATAAGCATATTGGAATATTGTGCATTGTTCTCCTCTAGAGTGCTAGTCAAGGGATCTCTCAAAATGTGCCAATGGTCAAAAAATGAATGGAGCACTCCACTATGTGAAGGGGTCAACAACCTAGAGATGCACAAAATGTGCTAAAAGTAGCATGATCAAGTAGGGTGTTCTCTCTAGTGAACAATAATGTCCCAAAAATATGGATCTCATGAATAAGTGTGCAATAATGGTCCTTTGGTTATTCTAACAAGATCCTCAAGGAGATCAGACTAAATAAATGTGAAAAGAGTATTGGTTCATGTGCATAGTAACCATATCTTCTCCAAACAAGCCAATAGAAGCGGAGCACTCTAGACAAATGTTCATGAGAGGTGGATCCCTTCTCATAAAATAAGTTTGGGGACCCAAAAACATGTGAAAAATGACATGAATCCATGTTCCAATACCATCAAACCATCTTAGTACCATGTAATAAGAATAAAATGCCCTCGAAATATGTTCCACAAAGTGGAGTGATCCTAAAAAATGGGAATGCAACCAATTGTTAAAGCATCTGTCACTAATCCTAGTGCTCCACCAACCAAGTCTCTAAATTCATGCAACACCATAATGTGACATCATATGAAGCCAAGAATTCAATAGGCTTATCTGATTGTAGCCCCTATTGATGTGTCATGCCTCCATATATGTGCTTGTGCCTAGGGAGATGTGAACTGTTCTCTCAAGAAAACAAATATGCATGAAACGGTGTGGATAAAGGCTTCAAAAGGTGCCCTAAAATATGTGAAGTAACACCTCAAAAGTGCCCCCAAATATGTGAAGTAACACTTCAAAATATGTTATGAATATAAATAAAAGGCATAAAGAGAAAAAAAAATGGCTATCAAGCCAACCTCCTCCATATGGAGACTGCTTGGGGAGGTCTTCAATGTGGATCAAGGCATCATACAACATGAGGGGTAAGAGGCTCAATCAAAAAAATAGTACGAAGAACCTGGCCAGTTTAGGATCTGGAATATCACCTTTATTATTGGAAAGGAAATGTGTCATGAGGTGAAGGAGATCTTGGTAGGCCTGGGTAATGATCTCTGTGATTTTTATGGCTATGTAATGGATTTTCTAAGTGGATTTATTTTTTAAAGGAAATGGTATCGTAGGTTTTACTAAGCACTTTGATATTGATACTCAATAAAGTAGACTCCTCATTCATAAACTGGGAAGATCTGATAGGCATCTACATTCAGTAATTCATTGGATTAATACTTGCATATTCAACGAGAAGCATTCTTTTTGGAGTTTTAATAAATCATAGGCAATCTTTCAAGCATATTTACATTGATAAATCTGCATTATAGTTGTACATAATTCCATATAGCTCAATTTGTATGGAGGGCTAGACAGTGTCCAAATTTGAATGTGGATGTCGCTGGTGTGGTAGTGCAATATTGATTTTGGGGTTTATCGCCTCAGTTGGTATTGTAATTCATATTTGGACTCTACCATCTTGTGACGGAGTCTAGCATGATGAAATAGGGGCAAAGATGGTTTTGCCTTTATTTTTTGGTGAAATAAGAAGACACTAGGAATCTATGGTTATTTTGATTTCTTGATGTGGAACATTTTTCTCAAGGTATAGAGGTAGCCAATATAAAGTTGATACTTCCATCATGTGTAGTATGGGATATCCTTAGTTTAATGTGTTCATTATCTGTACTCGATTCTTTTGTTTTATTTTTTTTCCAACTCACAATTCTATGAAGGTGTATGTTGTATTGTTTGTCATCTACTTGTAGTTACATGGAAAGCGCTTAATTGCACACTAAATTCTACTGATGTAATCATGATATTAAAACTAAGTCCCCAAGGTATGCAAATGATTTATTTTGACAATTTTCAAATTAAAATTTTGAACCTTGTGAGGCCTGGCAAGCTCCAATGCATGGTATTCAAATGTCTCTTATTAAAACTCGGAATAATAAAATCAGGGCTCTGGCTTTGACAGGATGAGTAGCTAAAACACGAATGTTAGAAATAAAAATTTGCATAAAGATACAATGCCTAGTTGTTGATGAATTTGCCTTTAAAATGGGGAGGGAAATATCGATCTCTCTGCATAGCTTGTGAAAAAAAACTCAAATTGAATAGTGTTGAAAGAAAAATAACAAATCACAGGAATAAACCCAGGACAAAGAGACCCTATTTCCTCACTGTCATCAGAGAAACAACAACAACTCTGGTATTCATGAAGAGATGAATTATTCAGGCATTGGCACTGGATGTCAACTCCATCTCCATCCAAATAATGATGATTGTAAACCATTCTCCTAATGCTCTACAATACGATTGATCATAAGGTCAAATCCAAATTGGGTATTTCAATGTGAATGGACTAAAACAGACGGAGGAGAAAATGTATCCAAAATGCACTATAACAATGAAACTAAGTTTCCAGGAAAAGAGCAAAGGATCTAAGAAATAACAATACAACATTTTATTGAGGCAAGTAGTTTACGCAAAACCAATATGAATATCACAACCTTTTTGCACCAGTTCTCTGCGTAGGTTATAAAACAAGAACGTTGCTTATAAAACACGAATGTTGGAAAGAAAAAATTTGCATATAGTGCCAAGTAATTGATGAAATGTACTTTATGAATTTACCTTTTAAAACACAGTTCGAGGGTAATCTCGGTCTCTCTGTCTGCCCCATCACTCCCTTCAATCACCCTTCAATAACCGAGACATACCTGTAGCATTACAGAAGGAATCCAGGATGTCTTTGAATGCATTCACATCGCTGAGTGAGTCGTCAAGGAAGTTGAGTGATTCGTCCAGGAAGATAAGTACATGAATAGTAGATGTGTGAGAAGTGTATATCCTTTGCCCATTTTATGAAAATGTTCATTAATCTCGAAAATCTCCATAACTCCCTCCTCTCGCCTATTTTATGAAAATCTTCATTAATCCCAAAAATCTCCATGACTCCCTCCTCCCACCTATTTTATGAAAATCTTCATTAATCCTAAAAATTTCCATGACTTCCTCCTCCCACCCATTTTATGTCAAAGCCAATTTTAGGTCAAGAATTGATTTCCATAGTGTCATATTTCTATTATTAAAAAAAAAATTTGTGATGAAAAAGATTAAATGTTTTTTCGTAGTCTCCATTTTAAGAAAATTATAACTAATTTTTTAATACTTTTTGAAAATTTAATAATTGTTTTTCTAATATTCTATATTAAAAATAAATAAATTATTAACTATTTTTTAATAATAATTTATATTAAAAAATTAATTATGTTATAATTTTTTAATACTCTGTTAATTAACTAATTGTGTGTGGATAATTTATAATCGGTGTATTTAATATTTTAAAGTGTAATTCAACAAAGATTTAAGTTGAGATAAAAAAAATATTAATGGAGATGGTGAAAACCCTAACCTGCAACAAACCCTAGTTTGTCGGCGGACTCCATGGAAGCTTGTCTGCACGCAAGACTGGAATGATAGTGGATCAGGGCAGAGGTTATAGGTTTATTTCGGCGATGAGAGTTTTAGGGGATGATTCTACCACAACGCTAGGGATTTTTTTTATTACCCGCCATACCAACAAGACTGCTCGGAGCTCAATACTTGATTATCTAAGGTGGTCTGTCGCCAACGGTCACTTTTTGTAAAGTTTGCTAATGGCAGTTTCTGCTATGTGTATGGTATTACTGGTGGAAACATGATCCTCCAAGTCCAATGATGAAATGAAGGGCTCCCAATGTAGTATCTAATGTACTAATTTTTACTATCAATAGAAATACATTGACGAATTTTGCAAAAAAAAAAAAAAAAAAACCTCTTTCACTCTAGTAGTGTTATGTCCTTTTTTACTATAAATGTTATGACTTACCTGACCTTTCATCCTTTAATTTGCAACTTTTGGTGAACTAATAGTGCTACGCAACAACTGGGTAGCACAAATTCATCTTTCCTTTATCTAAAATAAAAAAATATTTGAAACAATGTCTATCTTCGAACCTCATTCATCCTCAGTAAAGAAAATAGAAACAACAGAAAATCATAAAAGTTTTAAGTGTAATGAAAGTGTTGCACAACAACTGGGTAGCACAAATTCATCTTTCCTTTATGGCTGACACATGTTCGATGAAATATGGGATAATATGGCATTTTGATGTATGACAAACCCAACTCTAAAATCTCTTACAGCTGGCTGCTCCAAAACATGCGTGAAACTCAGTAGGCAAGGACTGCACAACACACTTTGTTTTGGGTATATCTCCCAAACCATAACATATATTTTTTTTGAAGGATGGCGGGTCGTCTAACTCAAGCCCACTTATGGGTAGAACACAGAACAAGCAGGGGAAGGGGGACGACACAGGTTCCAACCGGAGCCCGTGGACAGGAGATTGGATTTGGAGGTGCTCTTCCTTGCTGAGAATGACGAGGCGGACGCTTTTGACATCACCAGACTAGAAGAGGACTTGATCCGAACCTTTTGGTGGGAGTATGGGGAGCGGGTTGAGCTGCAACTGGTTTGGTTTACTCGGTTATCTTGGGACGTCTGATTCGCGAGAGGAGGAAAATTGGCCAAGCCGTGGGGGAGAACCTCCGCAACATTAGGGAAGGACTCAACAAAAAATATGGCAAGATTCAGAACACTCTGATGATTTTTGGGTACCTGGATATTTTGTGACCAGACTATGCACCTCAGGTTTCTGATCCCGGGGATGGAGAAGAGGAGGATGTTGTGACTATGCAAGCATCGAACAACGTGGGGGGAAAGAACTAGCACCAAGCTTGTCCAGGTGATTTTTTTATTATGTTAAACTTCTGGTGGTCCTCTAGCCCTGTATTGTTCAAAGTTCGAAGTCTTAGTAGATTTAGTTGGCTAAATTTTGAAGCTCTGGACCTCCTATATGTTTTAGCGGTCATTAGAATGGATATCCCTCTGGTTTCCCGTGTTGGGTGGAGACGTTTTGACAATCTCAAACTCGGGGTTTGGTTTCTGGCTTGCCGGTAGATCAATGAATGTAAATATTTAACTAATTAATAGAAGGAGTCCCAACTTACTGATAAAAAAAAAAAAGTGCATTTAAATTAATGGGTTAATTTGAAATAAACCTATATATAATGGTTATTTAACATCGGAGAGTAAAAGAGTTATATTAATAAGAATTATTTATAATTGTTATTTAATAGAATTATTTAAGACAAAAGGGAGTATATATATATATATATGAACATTAACAGTTATAATTTATTAATAGGTCAAAACTAGTTGGGTTGGAGCCAAATCAACCATCATTACAAAGCTTCAAGCCAGCTTTCCATGACAAGAGAAACTTCACTACAAAATTCAAGGAATAAATATTTGAGAAGGATTTTCATCATTTTTGCTAAAAGCTCCTTGTGGAAGAAGCCAACCTTTGTTTTCATTGGTGTCCACTTCCTTGTTCAAACCTCGGAGAATGTGGAAAAATTGGTATGAGGAAAAGTCTAGCAACATGAACTTTAGCCTTCGAATGGTCTTATTTAGGACTGGATTTTTTAACTGGTCCTCTGAATTTAACGTCTTTATCGAAATTTCTGAGTCGCCAAAAGCTTGGAATTCTCTAATACCTTTCTCACGAGAAATTTGGCAGGATTTTAGCAGACCAATGATTTATTCCTGATTATTAGTTCTCTAAAAAAGGCCCTAGTTGAAGTTGTCTCTTCTTAGACCATCTGTAGAGTAGAGCACTCCATCGGCACCCGCAGTCCCAAGATTTCCTTTGGAGGCATCGTCAAAGAAAATCGTTGCTTGACCCTGCTTCCTCCACCACAATTGAAAGGTTTCGTTCGAGTCTCGTAAACGCCATCCTAGATTGGTGAAGGGGCAATTTGAGATTTGTTTTCTGTCTCGATAAACAAAGGTTCCCATCCAAATATTTTCTTTAGGAAGGAGAGAGCTTTCGGGTTTATGAGAATTCTAAGTCACAGTTTCAAGAAGGAGAGCCACAACTAAATTTTCCTTTGATTACTGAGGAATACGATAGAGATGGTTATGGAAAAAATCAATTCCTCGCCGGAAAATATTCCAAATCAATGAAACTTTCATAGTGTTATCGACCTGCAGATTTCTCAAAGGGACACCTTTGGCATACTTATTTCTTAAAATTTGACTGACCAGGTGTTTTGGATTCACATATAGCTTCCACAGAATTTTGCAGCCCAAGGAAATGTTTGCGTGGATGGGATCTCTATTTTGAAGTCTACATTTCGAAATTGGGCGTTTGACCATTTCCCAGTTAAATAAATGGAACTTCTTTTGATTACGTTTCCCACCACGCCAAAGAAAGTGGCGGGTTAACTTTGAAACCTACTCGGTGATAAACTTTGGGGCCAACAATAATGAAGCCTGATAAATAGGTAAGGAAGAGAGCACCGATTTGATAAGGACTAATTTTCTGTCGTTGGTGAGCCAATGGCCTCCCCAAGAGGCGATTTTCGACTTGATTTTGTAGATAACATCAACCCATAGTGAACACTTGTTTACTACAAGAGTTAAAGGAAGCCCGAGATATTTAATTTTGTCCCAAGAGGCATAACCAACAAAACCCAATTGATGTGCAATTTTGTGGATGGATTGTTGCTCAACATTCCACCCATACACCACACTCTTTTTGTCATTGATGAGAGCACCAGAGATGTTGCAGAAGCTATGGCGGATTAATTTGTAGGCATTTGCGATCCTTATGGAGGCTTCGTCTAATAGGAGAGAATCATCGGCAAATATGGCATGGTTTATGGGATCCAATATTTTCATCAATCTTATGCCTGGTACTATCCCTGCGATATTTTCAGCTGTCAATTTTCTACTAAGAGAGTTTGCCATCAAAATGTACAGGAAAGGGGAGATAGGGCAACCTTGCCTTAATCCCCTTGATGCTTGAAAATAATTGGCAGGTTCTCCATTGACAAGCGGAGCTATCCATGGCTTATCTATTCAGGCTTTGATCAGATTGAAAAACTCAGGAGAGAAACCAAAGGAAAGAAATACGCTGTAGAGGAAGGAAAGATTGACCCTATCAAAGGAATTTTCCATATCAAGCTTAATCAACATCCCTTTCTCCTTCTGTTAGTATGAATCTTTTGTCGAAGTGTACGAAAAAAGACCACTTTAGCTATGCATAACTTATAGCCCTAACATCAAATATGGCTGCCAATATCTTCAGATCTGCAGTTAGTTGATCAAGACAAGTGCTGCAAAAATATAGATCTATGCAGTAAGAGACATTAAGCAGTAAAAATAAGGTTTTTCTCCATACATCCAATAAACAAGACAATAACAATATTTTTGAAAGAATTTTTGTATTAAGGGCACCTGGGAGGAAAACAAGAAGGTGTTTCCAATTCTCCTCAATGGGATGGGTTCTTGGAAGTCCTCAGCACTTCAGATCTAGCATTTCTCTCTCTTGTTGGTGTAGAAAACCCAGACAAAGATAGAACTCAAAGGGAGCTCACACAACGAATAATGGAAAATATGACAATGATAATGGCTCAAAGTCAGACCAACAGTTTAGATCCAGAGTGATCTAATAGGCAAAAAAAGGTGAGGAATGGTAGGAAAAACCCTCCTATTTATAACAAAATATTGGGTCATTCTAGATCTTGGTGCATGATTAAAATAATGTTAACCAAATCTAGATCCACCTTTTATGGAATATTTTATTATATTTGTTGGAGGGAAAAGTATTTGACTTGGGTCAAATCCCTTTATTTGTGAATAATAAATAAATAAATGATTTATTTATCATTTTAAGGAGGTGGTTAAAAGATAATCAAATAAATAATGATTTATTTAATTATTTATAGGTGATTTAGTCATATTTAACAAGGAATATTATTTAAATAAGATTTAAACAATTATTCCTAGAAAATAATAAGATAAATAAGGATTTATCTAATTAATTTCTTTGTTTTGAGTTAAACATGACCAGGAATAATAATTAAATTATTGTTTAATTAATTATTCCTTGAGGAAAATCAAACAAATATAGGTTTGTTTAATATTTCCTTTTGGGGTTTCCTGTTTAGACCATAAACAACCTAATAAATGTGTTTTATTAAGTCATTTTACATAGTGAAAGAAATTTTACTTAGGGTAAAATTGGTCTTACGTGGTGTACTTGGGTCCATCTAATGATAGTAGTTTAGATGACCAAAAAATGGTGTAACAGATTGCCCCCCAGCGTGCGAGTGTTAGGAGAACATCGTATGACCGAAGTACGTTGTAAGAACTCAATCACCAGACATCAAAAGGGAAGTCAGAGAGAGAAATGTGAGGTAGACTAATGTGCTGAAGAACTAGACCCTGAGGAGACGAGACTTACAGGTGCAACAAGTCTCTTTTTATGAGAGAGTACCTGTGCTAAAGGCGGCGGGGGAGGCATACCTATGCCCGCCGAGACAAAGTACAAAAGAATAGTGTGTCTAGTAAACAAGGGACCGAACCATAAAGTACAGCCGGCATAAACATGAGCCAGATAGAAATACAATGAGGGATCCCATATACATGTTGTGCCTGGGATAACAGCCAGGACTTATACAATAATATCTGAGTACATGAGATACAAGTACAACCCAAATGCCCATCGCCGAGAAGGAGCAAAAATACGAACGATATCCTTCACCAAAATCAAGAAGGCGCTGTAAGTGGAAGGCGAAACATCATCAAATATATGGAGCTGCATCGAAGGCTGCAATGAAGGGGTCATCCGGGCATGTGGGGGGTTACCTGCAGGGCCACCCCCTCATGAGGGCTGAGACATCTCACACACACCTGGGAATCATCAAGAGGCCTGTGCATCCACTGAACCATCGAGCATGCGGATCTCGATCTTTGAGAAAGGAGGGCGGGTGGAGAAACGAAAATCTGAAGTCAAAGGGAAATGAGAGATCCCTTTGCCGATGCGAGGCCTTAGAACAAGAGTGGAAGAGAGTACCGGAACTAAGGTACCACCACCCTCTAGACCGATCTTCCAGGACAGAGAGGGCGATGTCGACGAGGAAGAATTAGCCATGGGTGAGGCAATGAGAGATCCTCAGCAAGGCATGAGAGAAAATAGTAGCGGCCACAGCCAGGACTAATATGACAGTGATGAATGGAGGGAATGCAGGTAGTGGTGGATGACTTCCCTTGTTAGAGCATAAAGGGCATGAATGACATGGCAGTGACTGACACAGTATCATAAGGGATAGGGGACAGTGGGACTGACGGCCATAATGTGCGACATAAGAGAGAGACCAAGCAATGAAGGATGGATGACTATAGCGGGGTACAAAGGGACTCAGGATAGACTCCATGAATGCGATGATGACTCAACTTGGATGCTCTAAACAAGGGAAACTCGATGGTGCTACCACACAGAAAAGGTCCCATGGGGGACCATGAAAACATGAGTACAAGATGGTATCTCATGATGAAAATCGACACGAACAAAGACAAATATGGAGGCAAAGTGGTGCCCCAAGTACAAGTGTTGTAAGTGAGGAAATTCGATTTTGGGGGGAGGTGAAGTGACCCATCTTGGAAAAAATGTGTCCTGGTGAGGTATCAAAGTATGAAAACAAAAAGATGTTGGCTATCTAACAGAAAATAAGACGTGCATTTCAGAAGGGAAATGCTAAGGGTAATATTTCTTAAGATAGAGGGCATTGTGAGGATTAGGAAGAGGATTGCCTTCAAAGTCTTCTAAGAGGTATGCCCCCCTACCAAGATCCTTACTGATGACATAAGGGCCTAGCCATAATGAGTCGAAATTCCCATGACCGAGGACATCATGGGCCAGGTCATATACTAGAACAAGGTCGCCTTTGTGAAAAGTACGAGGGTGGACTTTTCGGTCATACTGAGCTTTGGTGCATTTCTTAGCCGCTTCAAGGGTTTGCAATGCAACACGACGTTCTTCGGAGGCGTGCTCAAGCATGATAAGTCGTTGTTCTAGAGGTTGGGTATCAGGGAGAAGTTCAACGGCTAGGTGAAGGGAATGGATTTCACACTCGATCGGTAAGACTGCCTCCTCTCCAAAAACGAGGTGGAAAGGAGTAAACCCGATGGCGGTTTTAACAGAAGTTTGATAGGCCCACAAAGCAAGGAAGAGCATAAGATGCCAGTTGGTTTTGTGCTTATTCACCATTCGTTGAAGCATAGTCTTGAGGATTTTTTTGACTGCTTCAACTTGGCCATTACCTTGGGGGTAATAGGAGGAGGAATATTGGTGTCAAAACACTGTCGGTGAGGATAGCTCACGCCATATCTCATCTTCAGAGTATGTAAATGAAGTGATGGGGGGCTTGATTCCAGACTACAAATGTCTGAGCGTCCGCATAATTTAAAAAAGAAAAAGAGAGAGTGGTAGATGTCGTGTTGTTAAATGTTCGCACTTATATCTAAGCTCTGTTTTTGAAATTAAAGTCATTTGCCATGATGATATATTTTATAGGTTACAGGCGGATGGCGGGCGACACTCCATAAAGTCGATGGCCCATTTGCAAAAGGGACCAGTTGAGACGACCAGATGGAGGGGAGCTGGGGGAGCTCGCGCCTTAGGGGCGAAATGTTAGCAATTGGAACAATGTTTGACTGCTTCAATGCAATCACTAAAAAGGGAAGGCCAAAAATGCCAGTGCTGACTTTGGCGATGGCAAATAGGAGAGGTAGCCCTTGCCAAGTGCGCGTGGCGACCCAGAGGACTGTTCCAGAAGCCGAGCGTGTGTGAGACAACGACGAAAGACAGTATCTATACCGCGACGATAGAGGTCGTCACCGATAAGAAGGTAGCGGGGATCCTGGTGTCGGATACATCATCGAGCGTCACGATCAAGGTGAAGGGCGAACTTTTGGGTTCGCAAGTAAGTGAGGATATCGCCGTACCAAGGATCGTCCGAAGTAACAACTGGTGAATAAGTGTATCGAAAATCAGCATCATTCGCGGGGGGATCTTGCGTTCCCGATGAGTAATTCGAGAAATGAGTTAATGAAAGTGCAAGCAACTTTCTTAATTTTTGGTGTGACAAATTCAAGGTCTATTCTTGAAGGATGACGACCCAACGGGCGTACTTCCCAGTGAGGATGCGGTGACTCAATAGGAAAGCCATGGGGTTGGAATTAGTCACAACCTTGGTGGAACGCATGAGGATGTAATGACGAAGTTTTTGGACCGAGAACACGACAGCCAGCGCTAGTTTTTCTTCATGTGAGTAGGAAACAGGAGGCCCTACGAGGTTCTTACTGACGTAGTATATCACATGCTCGATACCGTTGTCATCTTCCTGGATAAGAACTCCAGTGACCAAATAGGTGGAAGCAGAGATGTACAGGATGAAGTCCCTATCAAAGTCGGGAGGGCGGATCAAGGGAGCGGATGTGAGCGAGCTTGAGGGAATCAAAAGACTCATGAGCATAGGTATCCCATACAAATGGGATGTTAGATCGAAGGAGTCTAAGGAACCCATGTGCGTTGGTGGCATAGTCAGGTACGAACTGACGAAGAAAATTAGCTTTGCCTTGGAGAATTTGTAGCTGGCGTAAGGTACGCGGAATGGGAAGTTCAAGAATGGCTTGAACTTTCAAAGGGTCAAGAGTGATACTGTCCTTAGACACTATGAAGCCTAGGAGACGACCGGCGGGAACGCAGAAGACGCATTTCAATGGGTTAAGGTGGATATTATACTTGCGACATTGGAGAAAGACGGTACGCAGATTATGGAGGTGTTGTGCCCGATGCTTAGAACGCGCAGTGAGGTCATCTAAATAAGCAAGGATAATATGAGCTAAGTCATGGAAACAAGAAGATATGGCCCATTGAAAAGTGGCGCCGGCGTTTTTAAGGCCGAATGGCATGACCCGGTAAGCGAAAGTTCCCCACGGACTGAGGAACGTGATTTTAAGTTGATCAGCAGGACGGATAACGATTTGGTTGTATCCGGAGAAACCATCCATAAAGGATAGAACCTCATGCCCCACACACTCATCAATTATTTGGTCAATAAATGGTGTGGGGAAGTTGTCTTTGGGACAAGCTTTGTTCAAGTTGCGAAAGTTCGTGTAGACATGGATGGTGCCTTGTTTCTTGAGGGAGGGAACTGGGTTGGACACCCAAGTGGTGTATTCAATGGGATAAATGAAACCAGCCTGCTTGAGCTTATCGATTTCGGCTTTGATAGCATCACGTCTGGAAGGATTAATGGGTCTCAATTTTTGACGGACTAGGTTGGCATCGAGCCATGTGTCGATATGATGTTCGACGATGGTGGGATCGAGTCCTGCATTTCAGAGTAGGACCAGGTGAAAATATCTCAGAATTCTTTGAAAAGCTTAGTCTAAGCTTCAATTTCTTCTGGGGTGCATTGGGCACCCAAGGTGATATATTCTTCGATTCCCGGTTTGACCGAAATGTCAATTTTAATGGTAGGAGAGATATTGGCCATGTTTCCTTCTTCGAAAGCATCAGGTGCAAGGATGGGATTTTTGAACCAATCGACGGCATTGGGAATGAAGTCTTTAGTTTCCACAGCATATTGGTCATGGGACTGCTGTGGGAGGAAGTATGCGCGATGGTGCATAACATCCCACGGAAAGTCAGGGTTGGTCATGGCTTCCATAATGCCTTCATCGGACTGGAAGATGGGAAGACTGGAGGAAGTAGGATCACCTGATGATGTAGTAATGCCTGACTGGTCATCTTGTGGAGAAGGGCTCACATGTGCAACGTCAGCAGATCCAAGGTCTACTGAGGTGGAGCCGAGAGTGTCCGCAGGTAGGATTTTAGGCGAATCATCTCGCAAGGATGACGATAGGTAAAGAATGGTGGTCGAAGGCTCTATCATTTCGACAGTGGGAGGAGGAATGTGAATTGGAGTAGGAAGATCCTCTGGTCCTACCAAAGTAGAACTCGCAAACAAGTGAGAAGGTATCTTGTCTTGCGCAGCCTTGAATTGGTAGTACGAGTCTAAAGAGGAACGATACTCGTCAAGGCGGGGATAGAGGTGGGTGTAATGGCCATGGAAATCGCACAAAGCACAAGGGTGATTTGTGCGCAAGGTTTTGAGTTTCGGGATAGAATCCGGGATAGTGACATAGAATTCAGGGATATCAGATTCCGGAAACGTCTCGTTGACCATGGTCTTGAGATGCGGCAATTCAGGACACGTATGGGTGGTGTGACCGACAATATCGCACAAAGCGCACTGGATAGCGCGCTTTGGCGGTCGGTGAGGGGTAGGGTTCATCGGGGCGGCTTGGTCCTGATTGGTTTTTGTGTGAGCTTTGCCCCCTTTTCCTGATACCGTCGCAATCAGAGATGGTGCGGGCTAAGGTGTGTGAGGCACCGTGGTAGTGGGAGAAGTGACGAGGATCGATTGAACCAGAGTCAAAGCAAGGTAGGGTTTTGGGTGACTAGGTGGGGTAGTGGCTGGAGGGTCAAGGTACCAGATGGGGATACCCAGGGTCAGGTTGGGGAGAGAGATGGTAGCCATAACCAGTACCGAGTACACTCCAGGAGGTGGAAGGAATAACGATATCTGACCAGAGGGGTAATGGCCGGGTGGAACGGCTCCGAGGTGGCTAAGGCCTGGAGGAACCGATCCAGGAGTATAGAGGGGCTCATGGATACCAGCTGTAGGAGAGGAGCTAGAAGGAGGAGTTCCAGATGGCTGAGATGAATGGCTAGGAGCAGGTTGTAGTGGGCGAGGTTGAGGTTGCTAACTAGCTGCAGCGGGCTGCTTAAGGGTTGCCTGAGACGATTGCATCATGCAAACATTTGATAAGCTGGGATCGGAGATAGGAGGAGGAGGAAGACTAGGAAAAGTTCCAAGAAAAGAAGAGTCTTTGTAGACGCCGGGAGAGACACTAGTCAAGGAATCGAAGGTTTGTTTATTGGCTACAGAAGAGATGGTCGTCTCAGGGGAGGTTTGAGACTTTGGCTCATGATACGTCAACTGGTCGATGGTGACTATCTTTCCATTGTGAGGAAAAGACATCTTGCAAAAAACTGCAGAAGGGACAACAGACATGGCATAGGTGTAGCTTTGCCCCAAGAGAATGTTGTAATCTAGAGGGGACTTCGACGTCGACCCAAACAGTCTTGCCCGCAAGAGTGATAGGAAAATTACGGAAGAGGCCAATGGGCTGGGAGGCGTGGCCATCCCACGCTCGAAGGGTGATCATCGAAGGGGCCAACTCAGGAGATCCGAGTTGCTTCCAAATCGAAGCAGACATCACACAGGTGGATGCCCCCTCATCAATTATACACTGAGAAACGTTAGCGTTCCGGATTTGACTGGGATTTGGAAGGCTACGGAAGCAGGAAGGGGAGGATGTTCTAATTGATGGGCATCGAAAACAATCATTTGGTCATCAGCAGGATCGACAACGCCCATGGAAGATAGTAGAGCCTTCTTTTGGGAAGGGCACAACTGGAGGAGTTCCAATGTGGAAATGGCAGCAGGAGACTGCACCAAATCATCTACTACGCTATACGAATGAGCAGCTCGACCAGGAGCAGCATTTCGACGTAATGGTCCCTTAGGAATCTTGGTATGAACCTCAACTTTGGGTTGAGGGATATGTAAGGAACCATTGGATGTCGAAAGAGGCTCGGTAGAACCTGAAGAAGGGGACTCGGAGGTAGACTGAGCGGGAGGCTTGGGGTACTGGCGAGACCGAGTTTGAAGGTTAAGTTTGATAGTTGGGGATGGATCAGAGTTCATCATGAGGATCTGGTAATCGGAGGAACCAGAAGAGGAATGTTGAGTGGCGACCGGTCCGTCAGGTGGTTGGGCAGCCACGAATCCTTGCCGGGGGAAAGGATCGGTAAACACAGCCGGTTGAGTAGTGGGCACATTAGGGGGAGCATGGTGGGAGGCATGTTGTCCTCGCAATGTGGCTTGAGACTCCCACATCTGCCACATCTGTGGTAGAAGGGGACAATCGTGAGTGTAATGACCGTAAACACCGCAACACGAACAAGGCTTATTTGTGCGAATAGGCCTGTCCGGCTTGGGCTGAGTGCCCTGTTGCTGGTTAGCAATGTTAGGGTCAGTACCTTGAGGATTGGGTCCACGAGTACCAGGGGCAGATTGATTTTGATTGCCTCTCCGCCTTCTTTGAGAGGAAGGGGGATTAGTCGCGCCCTGCTGTGCAAATACTTGCCCTGGAGGGGGCTGTAGGTGCTGTTGCTGGGGTTGAGAAGGCAAGGGAGGTGGAAGTGCATATGCTGGAGGAGCTGGAGCACCAGGCTATGGATAAGGATAAGGGTTAGGTTGGGAAACATTGAGGTAAGCAGGAGGTTGGGCAAAAGGATGAGGCATGCCGTATCCTGGATACATGCTACCTGGAGGGGGAAAAGTGCTAAAGGTGCTGGCCCCTCTCGGAGGGAGACCATAGCCCATAGGTGGTTGAGCATACAGATGAGAAAGGGCTCCAACGATATCGTCGATGGAATGAGATGCCCCCGGGGCGTTAGTGCCACCGGGCCTGGGGAGGTCAGGAAGGATGGTATAAACATAACCCGACTGAGCGTAGATCAGGTCATATTTCAAGGCTATTTGGAGGGCGGCTTCTTCGGTTTGAGGGAAATGGGAGGCGACATCTTTGCCAATGGGAGGTAAGAGAGTGTGAAGGAATCAATCCATATAAACCCGATCTTCAAAGGTGGGTGCTCGACATAAGCTCCTTCTTCTCCGCCATTCCTGGACATGAGTGGAAAGGCGGGTGGAAGAGGTTTGACGGAAAGAAGTCAAAAGCTCTATACCAGTGTCGTATCGGAGAGGGAGTTGGAAATAAGATAAAAAGGCTTGGGCAATGGTCGCAAAGGTGGTATGGGAAGAGGTGGCTTGGTCAACATACCATTTAGAAGCTTCGTCGGTAAGCGTGCGTTGGAACAACCGAAGACGAATGGAATCAT
This sequence comes from Pinus albicaulis, assembly GCA_034641835.2. Lineage (NCBI taxonomy): Eukaryota > Viridiplantae > Streptophyta > Pinopsida > Pinales > Pinaceae > Pinus > Pinus albicaulis. Next base: position 879,152,452 of record CM076569.1, on the reverse strand, counting down.
CGGTAATGGAATTGGAGGAACACCACATGTGGAAAGATCGGACATGGTTGGTTGGATCTTCTCCAGCAAGGCCTTCGAACTTAGGGATGTCGGAGGGGAGCTTGGTTGGCATAGCAGGCCAACCAACATCGTGGCGGATAGGGTCATTGATCAACTGATTGAGATCGGGGAGGCTGAGGCCTGCCATGTAAGGGAGCAAAGGTGCAGCCGAGGTAGTTCCTGTGGCGGTTCCGCTAGTAGTAGTCCCGACATTAGGGCCGAGATTACCGCTAGCGTTAGGCCCTGGACCAGACATAGTGAAGGTGACAGGGGGAGAACCAGAAGTAAAAGGAGAACCCAATGAATCAGAAGAGGAGTCGGAGTGCGGACTCAGAGGAGGACTAACTCGACGATGGCGGGAAGGAGTAGGTCGACCGACCGGAAACTGAGGGTGAAGGCCAAGAAGTCTCTGGGATGTGCGCCTTGGGGGCGCAATGGTGACAACACAAACACGGCACAAGGGGAAGAAGAACGACCAACAAAGGCAGGGAGGTGCATAATCAAGTGATTACAATTTCGAAACAAGGGCAGAAAGGTGCAGTGTCAATTGGTTTTACAATGTTTTAAAGTATTTGCCTGGCGGTGTTAACTAGGCTCTTCTTCGCTTAGGGTGAGTGTGTGGCGTGCTTTAATTTTAATTTTTAAACCTAGAAGTTTTGAGAGCAAAAGAAAAAGTGTGCTATGTAACTGAAAATAAATTTACAGAGAACAGTATATAATGCTGAAATAACAGAAAATTAATAGCTAACAATGCATCGATCTAACCCAAAAAGGCGGGTCTCTCAAAACTAGTCGAAAAGAGGGAAAAAATCTAGTCAAAACACACTAAAAATAGGCCAATAGATCTAAGGTCGGGAAGGACAGGGATCTAAAGGAGAAATCTACTGAAAAGAGGTGCAGAACACAGCCAAGAAGTAGAGGCAAGGTGGCTGCAAAAAAAAGGAGGAAATCAGCAAAAAGCAGAAGGGACAAGGAGGAGGCCCTAAAGGTAGATCCAAACAAAACTTCAGGAGGTGATTTGAAAGGGAGAAGAGTTGATTAAACGGGATCTGAAAAGGAGGTATCAGATCTGAAAAAGGGGTGGCTGAAACTCTGAAAAAACAGACACCTGAAACAGTTAAAACTCTTCCACCAAAAGTGGAGCGTACTGAAGCCCTAGGAGGATATGTTCCCACTTAGATGAGCAAAACAAATCAGAAACAGGTCTAAACGGGCTGAGACAGAGGCTGGAAAACCCTAACAGAAGCTTCAGAAAAACCCAGAAAAATTGCAGAAAAATAGCAGAAAAACTGGCAGGTCGCAGGTTCTGACCTGTTTTCTGTGTAGGTCATAGATAATGGGCTGAAAAGTGCGACCTGGAGGCCAGGTCATAGTTTCCGAGCTGAAAAGTGCGACCTGAAGCTCCGGGTGTCCCGACGGCAGATTTCCGAAAAAGTTGTCGTCTCAGTTGCGGCTGATGTCTGTCACCTGCGCAATAGGTCCAGAAACACGCGGAAGTTAGAAATTTTAATGTTTTAGGGTTTTATAGGTGAAAAACAACATAAAAATAGGAAAAAAAAAGCTGAAAAGAAACCCTAGGGTCTGAAGTAGCTGGATATGCAGGAATATGAAAAACGACAGCGGTCGTAATTGAAAACCCGTGTGGAGTCGCCAATTGTTAGTATGAATCCTTTGTCGAAGTGTACGAAAAAAAACCACTTTAGCTACGCATAACTAATAGCCCTAACATCAAATGTGGCTGCCAATATCTTCAGATCTGCAGTTAGTTGATCAAGACAAGAGCTGCAAAAAACCAGATCTATGCATAGAAAGACATTAAGCAGTAAAAAGAAGGGTTTGCTCCATATATCCAATGGACAAGACAAGAACAATTTTTGAAAGAATTTTTTGTATTAAGGGCACCTGGGAGGAAAACAAGAAGGCATATCCAATTCTCCTCAATGGGATGGGTTCTTGGAAGTCCTCAGCACTTCAGATCTAGAATCTCTCTCTCTTGTTGGTGTAGAAAACCCAGACAAAGATAGAACTCAAAGGGAGCTCACACAGTAAATAATGTAGAAAAATGTGACCAAGTGTATAGATCCAGAGTGATCTAATAGGCAACAAAAGGTGAAGAATGGTAGGAAAAACCCTCCTATTTATAACAAAATATTGGGTCATTCTAGATCTTGGTGCATGATTAAAATAATGTTAACCAAATCTAGATCCACCTTTTATGGAATATTTTATTATATTTTTTGGAGGGAAAAAGTATTTGACTTGGGTAAAATCCCTTTATTTGTGAATAATAAATAAATAAATGATTTATTTATCATTTTAAGGAAGTGGTTGAAAGATAATCAAATAAATAATGATTTATTTAATTATTTATGGGTGATTTAGTCATATTTAACAAGGAATATTATTTAAATAAGATTTAAATAATTATTCCTCAAAAATAATAAGATAAATAAGGATTTATCTAATTAATTTCTTTGTTTTGGGTTAAACATGACCAGGACTAATAATTGAATTATTGTTTAATTAATTATTCCTTGAGGAAAATCAAACCAATATAGGTTTGTTTAATATTTCCTTTTGGGGTTTCCTGTTTAGACCATAAACAACCTAATAAATGTGTTTTATTAAGTTATTTTACATAGTGAAAGCAATTTTACTTAGGGTAAAATTGGTCTTACATGGTGTACTTGGGTCCATCTAATGATAGTAGGTTAGATGACCAAAAAATGGTGTAGCACCTTCCATTGATGGCTGGAATGCATTGCTTCTTGCACCTGAATGACATTGTCCAGGATGTGTCTACCTTTGAAAAACCCTCCTTGAGAGGGCGAGATGAGGTTCCCAAGCAGCAGCTTAATTCTGTTCACGAGAAGCCTGGCAATGATTTTGTACGAAGCATTGCAGAGGGAGATGGGCCTGAATCTTTCAAAGGATCTAGGATTCACCTCTTTAGGGATTAATGCTAAGAAGGTAGAGTTAGGGCCACCCCCCACCTTAGCTTTTTTCTATTACAAGCTAAAAAATTGTTTTGCCTACTAAAATATGATAGGAATACAAATGTCTGCCCATTAAAGTGTGGATAATACAGAATCCAGATCACACAACTAGTCATGTTTTAGATCAAATTTGAAAATTGTGAATCAAATGACTCTCATGCCACAAAATAAATCCCAAACTTATTCTGATATGACTCGCTCCAGAAGCACACAAGTAACATAAAATCAATAGAAACAAGGTCCAAGATGAAATTTATGACAAGTAACATAAAATTAACATAAACAAGGTCAATGATAAAATTTACAAATGTGGCTAATACAGAATCCAGATCGCACAGCTAGTCTTGTTTTAGATAAAATTTCACAATTGTGAATCAAATGACTCTCATGCCACGAAATAAATCCCAAACTTGTTCTGATATGACCCACTACAAAAGCACACGACAAGTAACATAAAATTAACAGAAACAAAGGTCAAAGATGAAATTTACGACAAGTAACATAAAATTAACATAAACAAGGTCAAAGATGAAATCATTTGAAAAATATGATGTTTCATTCCTATCAACTCCTTCAGCTCTGCCTCCAATTACATTTTCCTCTTCAATTTTTCAGCTATAATGTGTGCATTTTTATCAACCTAACCAGACAGAGGTTTAGAGACATTTTCCTCTTCAATTTAAACTTTTTACAACATACCCCATTGGATTTTCCCATCCCTATTAACATTTTCTAAATTTCAATCTGTAAATAAATAATTTCTAATTGAAATAAATAAAGCCAACAAGACATAAAGCATGTATTAAATTCTATTTATTTATATGCAATGATACAAAGTTATAAATGTATTATATTTTTTAAATAAAGAATTTAATGTAAGTAAAGATACATTTTTTAGAAAAAATAATAATTTAATATCAATCGACAATGAGTTATAAGTGGTTTATTCTATTTTCATTTGATAACTTTTTCTAACTATGCATTTTTAAATCAATTATTTTTATATACAATCATGCCATATAAGTTGATAAGTCAAGAAACATATAACCTCAAAATTAAAAGCAATACACCCTACCTTATTCTCCTCATAGAAGTGGGTCTTTCCCCTATCGAGAGCCTAGCTATGACTAGGCTCCTGTTGTACAAACACAAAATCATTAACATGGGAGACCATATATTTCCTAAGTTGGCTTTAAATTCCAGCCAAAACCACCTAAGGCCCAAATGAAGTAGGTATAAAGATACTAGGGCCTGGTTAAACCATTGGGAGATCGACAAAAAAATTGCATTGCAAAATATTAATAACATTAAAAATATTGTTACTTCTAAGTTTAAAGAGAAAATGTCGTGTGAGAAAGATTTAAAGGCTAAAATAAAATTAAGATATTATAAGGAGGTCAGCAACCCTACTATAGAAGATCAAAAGTATCTCTCTGTTTTAAATAGCTCAAAAAAATTAATATAGCCAAGATAAGATCGAACTCTCATGAGCTCCATAGTGAAACAGGTTGTCAGGTAGTTCTTAAAACACCATGGGTGGAAAGGATTTGCCATCTCTATGAGAATATGAACATTGACGATGAAAATCACTTCCTCTTAGAGTGCCCTGCATACACCCACATTAGGTCTCAGTTTGATAATATTTGTTGCAATACTAACCTTCCTAGCCTTTTAACATGTCAAACTTATATTGAGCTTGGGATGCTTCTCTCCAAGCTCTTTGAACATAGGAGTACAATTTTAAAGCAAAATAAATAATTCATTTCTTTAGGTCCGATAGACCAAAGTTTGGTCTCAGTGGATGTTAACCATCATCATCGTATATGTGATATTGTTATTTCTAAAAGAAAACTCTACAAAAAAAATGTTTTCTATTAAAACATGGATTAATTAATTCATAATGAGCATTAAGTAGACTATTCAAGTTCATTCAAGAGTTGTGTCATAAATGAACATTTAAAAACTTTTTTCCACCATATGACATGATTTTCCCATCAATATTAACATTTTGTAAAATTCAATTATTAAATAAACTATTTGTAATTAAAATAATCACATAGAAGCTAACAAGACCTGAAGCTATTTATTATATTCCATTTAGTCATATGTATTCTTACAAGTTTATAAATGTAGTATATTTTTGAAATAAATCTCTTAATGTAAGTAAAGATACATCTTTTACAAAACTAATTAGAATTTATTGATAATGGGTTTTAAGTGGTTTATTTAGATCACATGGAAAATCATGTGTGATAGATAAATGACTTCTAATACATATTTAATATTCAAAATTAATATCTTAATGATAATTTATTATTAGTTACATTAAGTATTTAATAATTAAATAGCATGAGGACTTATATAAATTCAACTAAAATCCATAAGTTGTATTTCACATTTATTTATTCCCCATTAACAATTCTTATCAATTTTTCCTCTGGTGAAAGTAATGGCCAATCATGGTTTTTTGTACAATAGGTTGGCACTATTACATTAGGACCATTATTAGTTTTTTACAATGTGGACAAGGAGAGATAAATATCCGGACTGCCATCAAGTGTAGTATTTTTTGAAAACCCTTGCTTCCACTATTTTGTTACAATATTTCGACACATAGGAAATAGTTAAGAATAACTTGGTCTAGTGTAGAGTTAGGTAAAGTGTGTTTCTTTACTATGTACATTTGTAACTTATAATTCGACGGTCACGATTTGTAGTGATCTGACGGTTCACTCTCTCTTCTGTATTAATGACACTTGATCTGTGGCTTAGCACCAGATTGGTCCATGTTCTCTATTTAAATACATGGAGGGTCATTTTTCTAGTAACCGTTTATGAGAGAAACATATGTAACTTTTCTTTATATATTAATAAATTTCCTGAAGTGGCCGTGTTGGCTCAGGCCATGCACTGTTTCCCTCTTTGAGGGTTTTAACCACGTGATAATACTAGTGTACTGATTTGTGATATGTTTGCGAGCGGTGACCTTTGGTTTTTGATCTGAGGAACTTACCCTATAAATTCCTACATGGTATCAGAGTTATTTTGATGGCTGCATCCGTTGTTGATCCAAATCCGAAGCCGGTTTGATTGCATGCGACTGCTGTTTTCTAGATATACTATTTCTGAACATTTCCAGGCCTGGAGAACTGCTCTGGTGTGTCCGGAGCATCTGTTACAGTGAGGAATTCCTTTTGTTAATAGTTCTGCTTATTTCGGTTCCCTCTATTCATTTCAGTTTTTAGATTTTATTTATTTGCTAGATCTATACCCTCTTCTTGTGTATGCTCTTTGCTCTGTGTTGTGTGAAATCTCGGCAAATCAGAAACAAGAAGAAGGGATTTTTTTTTACGTATGCTCTTTCCTCGTGTCTTTGTGTGATCTCGGGAAATCAAAAATAGTGAAAAAATAGGTAGTTGCCAGTAAGGCTAACCGAAAATCTAACGTTCTGCCGTAAGGCTTGCATTGTGTTTTTTTTGCTAAGATTTTTTTGTTTTTTGTGCAGGAAAAAGCACGCACATCGAAGACCAAAAAAATAAAAATAAAAAACGCCCCCTTCCTCCTTTCAAACAATTACAGAATCCTTTTATTATCTCACTTGGTGAGAGGTGAGTTTATGAGAATAGAGGTCTTGGGTTCAAGTCTCTTTCTCAAGCTTCTTTTGTAAAAGTTTTTTGTTAAAGGGGTAGGATTTTTTTTTAAAAGTTGAACTTCATCATCAAATTTCAAACCATTCCCGTAACTATTCGGCATCTACAACTCAGTTTTTTCAAAAAGGCATAAGTTCTTTATCCAGAAGACTTTTTTCGAGGTGTTTTTTTTTTTAATCAGCCTAATTTTTCGAGATCTTTCCATTGGAGCAGTTAGTTTTAGCTTTTTTCAGCTTCAGTTTAAAAAAAATGGAAAGTGCATGCCTGATTATTCTTAACAACACCATTTATTTCCAATGGCTTCCTCACATGGTAGATATACTTAGAAGTAAATGGCTTTATAGAATAGCCACATGACAAGAAACTAAACCTTCTGATGGTGATAAAGTCACTAAATGGGAAAATAAACAAGATCAAGCATGAGGGTTGATAGGAATGTCCATTGCTCAAGATCTTTGATTTCATATCCTTGACATTGACACCCCTGATGAAGCCCTGGAAAAGCTAAATAATGTCTTTGGCATTCAAAATCAAATCAGGGCCCACCAGCTTTAAAATGAGTTGCTCACTTTGGACCCTAATAATTTCTCCTCTATTGAAGATTTTTTGTCCAAATTCAAGACCCTTAGACTTCTTTTAGAAGTTTGTAAGGTCAAAAAGGAAGATGGTAGCCTCATCTATTTCATTCTTGCTAAGATTGGCCCTGCATACTCTATATTTGTTTCCACCTTCCATTCCACTAGAGAAGCCATCATTTCTTCAGGAACCACCTACAAGAACCCCTCTTTTTATGCCTTTTGCGATTCTTTGATAAGAGAACAAGAAAAAATCTTCCACCTTGGTCTTATCACTTCTGGAAATTCTTCTAAGAAAGCCTTAGCAGCCCAACAACAATCATATCAAAAGAATCCCAAGAAGCAGTATCCTAAAAAGTATGGTCCGAAACCAAACAAGGGTCCTAAGCAATTTCAACCGCAAAATGAAAAATCAACTCACAAAAATGATAAGACACATAAAAACAAAAAGAAGAAGACAGATAGAGATTGCAACTCTTGTAATTGTGATGGCCATATAGATTCCAAATATTTTAAGAAGATGGAAGCCTTAAAGTAGTAATGAAGAAGCACAACATCAATTTGTAGCACTCTTCACCTTCATCTTCAGGAATGGCACTTTCTTCTTATGGTTGTCAAGCATCAAGATCTATTTATGCATTAAATGTATCTTCTTCTTCTCATTATCATAAGTGTCTCATTGATTCTGGAGCTTCACATGGAAAAAAATAAAGCCATGTTTTCTTCTTTAAATGATTGTAATACCAAACATATTTATGTTGGTGATGATAGATCTCTTAGTTTTGTAGGATCTGGAACCATTCATTTAGATAATGGTCAGTTTAATGATGTACTATGTGTTCCTACCTTGTCATGCAACCTTCTATATGTTTATCAGATAACTCATTCAGGTGAAGGTAAAATATTAGAATTATCACCTCATGATGTTGGAATCAAGGACCTCAAAGATCCTAGACATATTTTAGCTACTGGCATTGCTGATGATTCCACAAGGTTGTATAATTTTGACAACTTTGAGTCTTCATGTTGTCCCTCCATTTTTGTTGCTCATAATGATGAAGTGAGCAAACATTGGCATGAGTGATTTGGTCACTTAAACTATCGCTCTCTTCAAACTCTATGTAAGGTAAATATGGTGACGGGTCTTCCTATGGTATCTTGCTGAGATGGTGTTTGCTCTAGATGTGTACTCGGAAAAAATCATCAGGATGGTTTTGACAAACGTGCCTCTTGGCATGCTTCGGCCCCTTTGCAGCTTGTGCACAGTGATTTATGTGGTCCACTTCCTGTTGTTTCTTTCTATGGTTGCAAGTACTTCTTAATTTTCATTGATGATTTTTCCAAACGCACTTGGTTATACCTATTAAAACTCAAGAGTGAAGTTTTTAACATGTTCTTGGCCTTTAAGGCCTTTGTTGAGAAACAATCTGGACATCCAATTCTTAAGTTAAGATCATATAATGGAGGAGAATATGTTAACAACAAATTTATCAAGTTCTGCACTGAGCATGGAATTCAATTGCAACATACAGTTCCATATACTCCACAACAAAATGGTGTAGCTAAAAGGAAGAATCACACCTTAAAAGAAATGGCTAATTGTATGCTTCAATCTAAAGGACTTAGTCTCAATTTTTGGGAAGAAGTAATTAACTGTGCAAATTACATAGTAAATCGCACTCCTACTAAGGTTTTAAAGAATATAACTCCAAAAGAATCTTGAAGCTCAATCAAACCAGATGTAAGTCACTTTCGTGTTTTTGGAAGTGATGCTTGGGCCCATTTTCCAGATTTGAAACATAAAGCCTTAGAACCTAAGAGTGGAAAATTCATTTTTGTTGGATATTCTGAAGATGTCAAAGGATATAGACTTCTTGAACCAAAATCCAAAAATATAATCATTAGAAGAGATGTAAAATTTGATGAAAATATATTGGCCTGCGAGCCTAGTTTGGCGGGTGTGCCACCTTTGGCCTGCGAGCCTGATTCGGCATATGTGCCACCTCTATCTCTCTATTATATTTTTAATAGCACTCCTTCTAGTTCATATGATTACAGTGAGGATGAAAATCCTCCTCCACCTCTTGAAGTTATTCCTTTTTTCTCCAGAACTTCGAAGATGCCTGAATAAAAATCACCTAAAAGATATTTTTATAAATATAATGCTTTATCCTAACTCTATAAGACAAATAACTATATATGAGTGGGATTCAGTTTTATATTTTTGGCTAAATTTAGAAAATGTGGAAATCCTTTGAACAATCAATTAAAATTCATTATGGTTTATAACCCTATAAAAACCTTATTCCTGAATTGAAGAGAGATGAAAAAAAATGCTATGATTATATAAAAATATTCTTGTGAGGTTAAAAACCTAAGGAATGTTTAACCAAACTCCATACAAGGGAATTACCAAACAAAAAGTCTTACGAACAAGCTCATGTAACTTCTTTAATGGCCTTGATGATAGTTTAGAGCTAACTCACTCTTAATTTTTACTACAAACCATGTATGGTTAGGGTTTTCATTTATGAAAACCTACCCTGAATATTAATAGAACGAAAGTAAATGTTCACAGGGTCTTGGATAGACGGTGATTAGGTGCTTTGTTAAGGCACTCTTTGATGTGAAGTCATTTTTTCAATTCCCTGCACCGATTGGGGTGATATGTTGGACATGCTGATGAAAATGTAGTCCTACCAAGCTTACATAAAAACACAATGAAAGTCAATAAAATAAATTGAAAGAAAAATTTACATGTACAAGAAAAGAGATTTCCTAGTACTGGAATTTTGTTGGGAAAATTCACCATAAGATAAAATACAAACACTGAATAGTAAAATAGTTTGAAAAACCCTTACGGCCTTACAATGAATGGTCAGGGTTTATATTTTGGTAAACTAATTATGTGAAAGAAAAACCAACAAAGATTTCAAAGGCATGATTCAAAATGATACATGCACTAGTTTGAATAAATTATAAGTGCAATGCCACTAAATGCATTAGAAGAATTTAACTGTTGGTAAAAAAATTTGAGCAAAAAGTTGTGGCCAAAAATAAAATCATAGCCAAACCAAAATTTATATTTTAAACTTGTACGCAAGAAGTAATAAATAGTTAGTCAGATCAGAGAAAGGAAGTTATTGTGATAAATAAGAGAAATGTCTATTGAGTTAACTAAAAACCCTTGTAAAGAAAATACCTTTAGTCAGATCAATAGATAAATATAAGATAAGTTAATTATATTTATGTCCAACTAACGACCAAAAATTAGGTCAAAGGGATTTTTGAGTACAATGATGTACATACAATGCGGGAGAACCAAACAGTCTCCTACAAAGATACAATGCATGAATATAAAAGGTACACAGAAAGAACATAAAAATACAATGTATGGAATGCCCTGGTGGAGAAGATACAGGAGCTGATGGGTCTGAGGATAAAAACCATCTCTCTTGACATCCAAGGATGAATAAACACTGAAGAAACTCCACAAAGTCTTTTGGCCCGATGGAAAGTGCAGACTGTCTGCTAGATCATTACTTGGGGGAATTCATGCATTGTTGAGGTATGAAGGACCTATTATGTCTCACAGGAACATATCTAAGACATATTTTTTGCTAGAATCTCGTGTGGTAGGGCGAGGTTCCATGGATCCTCATTGATCAAGAGCATGGATCTGAACTGGTATCAATCAGTCCCTTGGTGCCCTTGTCTGAAGGTAGTGCCTTGAAAAATGTCGTGATCCTCTATGTCAGGTCTAGTCTCATGGGAGGCTAAATAATATGAGCTCGAAACCTAAGAGAGTCCTGCATATATAGTCCCAAACATCTTTGATTAGGATACCTAAAAAATTCGACGAGGGTCTGTGAATATCTGAACAAGCAATGGAACCTTCATCTGATCTCATAGTAGATATGACATCCAAAAATGAAGTGCACCTCAGTCTCCACATCCTCTAAATGACATACACGGCAGATTCTATCTAGTCTATCAATCTAGTGGTTTGTCTCTACTTGAAGCCTATGAGAGCCTACTCTAAACTGGCCTAGAGGAAAGCGAAGAGAATGAATCCAATGGTGAAACGTGTATTGGGGTCAAATAATGAGCCTATCTCTCAACTACGAGAATTTCTAAGCATAGAAGTCCATCTTTGGGCACAACCCTCTCGAAGGATTGACCTAGGTGACCTAGATGAAATTCTTGTAGATGTCCTCCCTGATGATCTTTTTCAGCTCCTATCTAGTACGTAAAAAGTGACGAAGAGCATATAAGGAATATCAGAAAGGAGGGAGACGATCCAACTGAATGCCCACTGATTCTAAGAGATTTAAAACTCCTCTAAACCAACATCTAGCCTGATAGGAGGGAGTTGAACGAGAAATAGTATAAGAAGGGAAATATTCCAAGTAAGGATATTGGTCCCTACTCTATATCAAGTCTAAAAATCCTCGAACATGATGTAAGTAGGAGACCAAAATGAAGACCGTCTCAAGCCAAAATGGATAAGCTCCAAACTCTGCAAGGATGATGTGTTGAGGTACTGTCTATTTGCATCTAATGATGCAGTAGAGAAGAAGAGTTTGGACTCTCTCAGCTGAAGCCCAATCTGACTCAAGTAAAGATGGTCCCCAAATATATGAGCCATATAAAATAGTGGGATGGACCAAGGTGTCCATGAGGCTCATCTTGGATGTGATATCCTGGAAGTGATGTCGAAAGCATTGTCTCTCGAGAAGGGCTAAGGATCCATATCCTTTGTTAATTCGAGGTTGAATTTTTGGTCAAAAACTGAAGAGGGGACCTGAGAATTTCACCCCCAGGTAAGTGTATGTGCTAGTGATATCAACCTCCTCCCATCTGAATAGGAAGTGAAGGTTTGAAGTTTTCTTCACCCCATTTAAGATCATAACCTTGGTTTTACCCAGGTTAACCGTCAACTATCGAAGATTGAAAAACAGAGCTAAGGCATCCAATTTCCTCTGTAATCCTTTTGGAGATGAGGAGAGGACCACGTCGTCAAAAAAGGGTAGAATATATATCAGAACCTAGTGAAGAAGACATCCATCAGTGTCTTGTATATGCTTGTGTAGAAATGCCTCCAACTCATTAATATAGATCCCAAACAGGGTAGGGGACAATGGAAAACCTTGTTTAACCCCAATAGTGCTTCGAATAAAATCAGACATCCCATAAGCCATGCTCAGAAGACCAAGGACAGACTCATGTAGGTGTATAATAGTTGTAAATAGGGTCTTAGAGATGCCAATATCTTTGATTATCTGGAGTAAGGCTTCCCTCGTAACAGAGTCAAAATATTTCCGAAAATCTACGAAACAACAATATACTTTTGAAGATCAGTGTCGGGCCTCCTCAATCACAACGCAAAGGGTGAAGATGCGGTCAATGGTCTGATGAGCCGGTCAAAAACCTACCTGTCCCCTAGCTCTAAGTTGTCTCTTCTCAAGTAGAACAGTGGCATAAAACTACAAGAATGTGTGTTCCACCATGATCGTTCTGTAGTTATTTGGATTCGAGCTGGAGCCTAATTTGTGGATCGAACGGATGATGTGGTGTGACCATGCTAGTGGAAAACCTTCGTGGACTACATGGTTTAAGAGATCATCTAATTAGGTAACCAAAGCATGAAAACCGTGCTTAAAAAACTCTTCTTGGTAGCCTTCCTCGTCATCTTCTTTGTTGTTGTTCATTACCCAAATGGCCTCTCCAATATCTCTATCTGAGAATAGGTAACATGAAGAGGTTGGGGAGGTAACCTGAATCTGGGCTTACCCTGGAATATCATAAAGGTTGGAAGTGTAAGATAACATGGATGTAGGGTTGAGGTAAATTGGAAGAGGGGAGCCTCAAGGAAGGATGGTATCCCAGAATTGTTTAGGGGAGTGGGCAAGGAGATCAGAAAGTTCTCATATTCTATGAGAGACAAAGAGTCGTTTATTGCAATGGAGGAGACAATTTTAAGAATCTTTGAGGTCAGGGTATAATGGTTGAGAGTGGGTGAAAGCATATTGAAGTTCTCGATGTAGAGACTTGCATTCGTTAGCATACCATTTTTTCATGTGGCAAGATCCAACTTTTGGGGAGATGGAAGTGGAACGAGTGGAGTGGGGGAAGGATTTGAGTGCTACTTCCCAAATGGCAGAGGAAATATGGGTGCATTTAGTAGAAGTAGAATAAAGCAAGGAGAATTGGGTCTCTTATGGGAGAATCTTGCATAGGGTAGAGGAGAATATGTCAGCGTCACCTTTTTCAAATTGAAAGGTGGTTCAGGGTGGGCCCTGAGGAGAAGGATGGGGTGGAAGGGGAGGGTCAAACCATAGAGAGAAGGAAAAGAGTGCATGATCAACGATGGGGATGGGGGATACCAAGAGATGGCGAATAAAAGCGATGAAATTTTGGCTAGTGAAGACATAATCAACTACACTTGCACACCGCCATATGGCTGACATGTGAAGAAGAGGAAGTCTAGGAAACAGGGGGAGACCATTTAAAATCAACAAATCCTGTGATTCCCCCAACTGCAATAGGTGCTTACCATAAACTGTAGTGGGTCCCAAAGCATCATCTGACATCTGGTGAAGCTCTAATGAATCTAGATCTATCCCCTGGGTACAAAACACATCCTCTGATCGACCGTGGAGAGGGATTTTTAGATCTATAGTATGAGAATTGAAGTCACTTAGGAGGATGACTTCACCAACAGTAGAGTATTGGGTGATTCCAGAGTACAAGTATATAAAGGGGTCCCCATTTGAGACATTCTGGATGGAAAATGGTGAAGAGGCTGGGGGAAAGTCACAAACTACAATGTAGATGTCCCTAAAAGGAGAGACTTCGACGCTAATACGAATCCACATAAACTTGAAAAAATCTTCTTCGGCTACTAAAGATACCCTGTTCCGGAGTGAGTCACTAGCTAAACAAGAAGCTCCACCCGATCCTCTAACCCCTCCCAAGCTCCTTGTCTCCTGCCTGGAAACTGAAAACCAATGGTAACTTGCAATATATGGGAGAGGTCAAACAAGACCTACATGAGTCTCGGTCACAAAGAGGATGTCCAATGATTTGAGAGCATCATACAAGAGTCCTGGAGATGACAAGAAATATCCATTTCCATTCCAACAACAGATAGAAATGCATGTACCTTGTTTTCTCCCCAAGCAAGCCCATCATTTGGAACCTCCAGTTTGGGGTTCCCACCCAGGTGGGAAGGAATCCCGAATGACTATGCGAATATTCCTGACAACTTCCCATTTCCCTACCTGTTGTGCTACCATATCCCGTTCTCTTGACTATTTAAGTTCCACAAACGATGCTCGAGTGAGATCCTCATCCAAGAAAATCCTGCTAGGAAGATAAAAACAACTTCTGCTTAGCCATGAGGGTGCAGATTTGATTGGATGCAGTCTGAAACTTGATGAAGAGAGTCGAGTCGTAGCCCACATAGGCTCTATCCAGAGCTATATCTGGGAAGCTAAGGGTATCCCGAAGGAACTTAGCCCCCACTTTCATAGGATCTTAAGAGGTGTGAGGTAAGGGGAGACCTCTCACCTTGAGATTCAATTATGTCACCCATCTATTGCATTCTTCCACAATTTTTTCTTTCACCACACCCTCGATTTTTGCAACAGGGGTAGGAGTTTTATCCTTTTTCTGAACCACCTGTGTCCAAGAATTGATGTGTGCCTCAATTTCTTGTTTTAAGGTGGCCTGTTGGGATCATATTTCTTCCTTCTTTCTTTTAAGGTCGAGGATTTATGCATGCAATGTATCATTTGGAGGATGGAGATTCTCCCACTCTTTTCTTTCATGTAATATCTTCTTAAGGGGTAAATTATCCCCTTCCACTTCCGAAGCTATTGAATATAGGGTGTGTATTTCTAAATGAAGCTTGTTGTTTTCTGTTTCCATAAATTCCATTTTCCGCAGCATTTGTTTTAATTGGGCTGTCTAGAATGAGGAAGTAAATTCCACAAACATTTTACCATTCTATTGAATGACATATGATACATGTAAAATCTAGGTTCCTCTAATGGTAAATGAATAGTAATGGAAAAAGGTTAAATTAAGACCAATTGTAGAGCAAGTGGAGCTCTATCCAAATACCAAAGGAATGAATGAACTAACGAGCTAACAGACAAGGAATTCACTGAAAATGAAAGAAACCCTAAAAAATTGTAAATCATATATCTTTGAAGGGTCGATATCAACTATTGATGATAGGGTTGCATAAAAACACGTTAAAACTATGGAAGGAAAAGTGGATGTAAGAATATATGAAAAGTACTTGAAAAAATATAGAACCAATATGTTTTTAATATACCACATTGAACGTGAAAACAATAATATGAAACCATATAATAAGAACCTTCACATGAGTATCATAAGCACCAAGTAGTGCATATAGTTAACCTCTAGTAATATAAAGAATCATTTATTTGTTTATATATTGATAAATTATATAAAGGCCAAGATGAAAATTAATCATTCAAAGGAATAAGATCTAGGATAGGTCTACGTTGAAAGTGTTGAAGCCCAAATGATATAAGGGGCACTCAAAGTTTTAATTAGTGTGAATATGTGGAAGAGAATCAACCCTTTGTTATACATTTGAAAATTAACAACTTATTTGAATATAGGGACCACCACAGTGACATAAAATTTACATAAAAACAACTTTTGGGAATCTTTTGGGATATAATGTAGGTTAAATTATTGACATACAAAATTTCAATCCTAGTTAAGGATTGAGCATATAATACCATGGATATTTAATTACATTCTAAGTTAGATATAGGTTCCATGATAGAAAATATAATGATAGAAAGATTTATGATTGTATATCATTGGAAAGTATACAAAAATAACAATAATGTCAAATGTTTTATTATATTTGTTGAGTTAAAAAAAATGGGTGTATTGATTAGGGGTTTCTTACACATCCCATAGGGAACCCAAAGATCATCGTCCTCGCCTAAAGGAAATTATGTCACTACTTCTATTGCTCAACTGAATTTTTTTCCCCTCTGTGTGCTATAGAAATGACGGATGCCTTTAATTTTATTTAGACCAAGGATGTATGTACATGGACTTCTAGTAGTATATTGCATGCCATTTATAATTCAATGATGGATTATATCTAAGAGTTGGCCTTGAATTCCGCTAGTGGCCATGAAATTGGAGTAACAAATTCCAAAAGCTTCATACCCTTTTAATCCTCCGAAATAGACATGAAAATCACAATTGAGTAACATTGAAATAATAATTGTACTTTGGGATCAGGGTATTTACATAGTCCTACTTAGGAATTCATATCGGAAGATCCTTCTCCCTAATAGCGATGACCACTAAATCCACCCTCCCTGTATGG
This sequence comes from Pinus albicaulis, assembly GCA_034641835.2. NCBI lineage: Eukaryota > Viridiplantae > Streptophyta > Pinopsida > Pinales > Pinaceae > Pinus > Pinus albicaulis. The sequence continues at coordinate 879,135,801 of CM076569.1, read as the reverse complement.
AATTTTTCCAGACTTATCCTCTATAACATGAATTGCCCTCTTGTCTAAGTCATTCTCATTGGGTAATATCCCTTACCTCATGAAGCATAATATCTTATTTCTTAACCTTAGGAGAGGATGTTACTCCACTACTAAACCATTTTGGTATCCCTATTAAGCAACACTATTGAGGTAGAACATTTTAGATAATAATAAAATATTATTGGATACCATGTGAAAAGCTTTGTAAATGTCTCACAAAGACTCATCTCCTCATAGAAGAAATTCAAATTGTTTCTCTGAAGTTTCTTATGAATAGTAAGGCTCAACAACTCATGATGGACACCCACAACATGCTTCTCTATTACAATACCCTTAGGATCAAGATTGGAAGAATCATCATAAGGAGACACATATGGGAGCCTATTCCATTCCTCCATTCATGAAATTTCCCTATTCATGTATTCATACCCCTTTGGAAAATTCATCTCATAATTAATATGTGCATTGGATTTGAATTTCATGTATGTTGTATGTTATCCTTTCTCTCCAATAGCTTCCTGAATTCCTCATTCAACTTGTTTTTCTCCCTCTTCCCATTTGCTCCTATCCTCTTCCTTTAATACTTCTCCCCTGCACTGATGCTCTCTCCCCTTCGTAACCCTTCTTCTCTGCCTGATTCATATCACCTTCAGGTAGTTATTTTTTGTTCAACCATAATCATGCAAGCTAATCACATTGGCACCACATAGCTATTTATCTCCAGATTTTTATTATTTGTTAAATTATTATTGCAGTGGGTATCCAACTCACCCCTGCATGCTTCCAGTCATTAATGGGCTTTCCCCTGAATTTCCACATCATCATTAATTATTTATTTCACTAGACACTTGTCAACCTTCTTGGCTGTGACAAGACCATAAAATCCCAAGCAAATAATCCCTATCAACTCTAGAATATGTGTCCCTTGACTCAACCCATTTATTTATATCAATATACTTACATTGTTCACAATAGTGGAGAATAAACCAGGGGCTATCACAAACCCCTCCCCCTTGGGGTAACATCATCCTTAGTGTTCTATGACCATCTACAATGTAAAAAAATAAAAACATGCTTAAAAAAAAATACAATTGTTTATGGAGCTTTATAGACATAGCTATGTACAACACTTACAAATAAATTTTATATACACGGTGGATTGCCCAAAAACTAAATGGAAATAAGATTAATTAATTCAACCATCTTCCAATGGTCCTTTTGTAGTATTTTAGTGCTTCCAATGAACCTGATACAATTGGTTAACTTGTTTATTTGAGTGTTTCCTGCTTGCATGTCTAGCATACTATTGGATCCTTTAATACATTCATTGTTGCTGACTTTAAACCTTGCATCCATCTCATTAGCATATTAAATCATAAGGTTCACTTGAAATTTTTATTTAGATTCCATTTTTTTTAGTGTCAACCTTGTAGGTTGCGGGAGGCTAGTAGCATCAACGCTTTCTTATTTATAGTTGTGAGTGGTAGACTTCCTTTTTGCCATAATTTTGTTTTCAAATTTTCTTGCCACCTTGAATTCCTTCTCAAATGAATCAATTTCCCAAATTTGAACTTCATGTTGGATGTTATAATTTAAATTCCTTATGAAGAAATCAATCCTATGCGCCTCTAGAATATCATTTACCTTGATATTCAATCTTTGTAAGTCCTCAATGTGCTCCGCCATTGAACCCTTTTGTTTGAGATTTAGCAATTGGCTAAAGAAGTTATTTATCTTTGTATCCTCATAATGTGCTACCAATTATTTCACAAAAAATTTCCAAGTGACAATTGATTTATGAGAACAAAGCCATCGATACCACACAAACTGATTTTGTTCTAAATATAAGGATGCAATGTGTACCTTTTGTGTGTGTGGCACATCATGTAGATCAAATAATTCCTCCATATGTAGTATCCATGTTACCATATCCTTGCCATCAAACTTCCTCATGTCGATATTTGGAATGTGGAGGGTATTAAACCCAACATTGGAGTCTCTAAAATAATAATTCATATTCCTTTTGTTCTCATCATGATTTTCATGGATTTCCTTATCACCACTAGGAATCCTTTCTTGCAACAACTTTGTCGACCCTTCCAATTTGACATTCATCGCGTCCAAGTCTTCTTTAAAAACTTCCAAATCTGCTTGTAAACCATCCTTCAAGCCTTCCATGTTGCCTTTTATTTTTTCTTCTAAACCATCCATCTAGATTCTAGTTCATTTTTTGTTACTCTTTGCGAAAGTGAAATTTGTAGCACTTGGTCTCATAATTTTGATATATCATGTTGCATTTCTTCCTCTTCTTCATGCGTCGTAGTAGATATTTCTGGTTTCTTACTAGGAGTGACCATTTTTTTGTTTCAGGGCATTTTTGAATCAAACAATGTTATATATGATTTATTATTCCCTTTGAATCACTTCACGATGATTTTTCAAACAAAATTTATGCAAAATATAAAAAAAAATACACACATTTTTCTTTATTTTTAGGAGATCGATATTGAAACTGTTGTATCTCTGTAATTTCGGATCTTCAAGATATGAAACTTCTTGTGGTATCCATTTGAGTCTTCTTTGCAACCCCACAAGTTTGACCAAAATTGGATTCTTTAGGAAAGAATTATTCCCAATCCCCCATGATGACCTGATTATAGACTATTTTCATAGAGTGAACTTGTACGGAATTCTGATTGTCACTGTTTCGACCACTGGTCGTGAAAATGATACAAGAAAACTACATTCTATACAATTTCAGCCATTTTTTACGAAATTCAAATATGATTCTCGGAGAGAAAGTTATGACAATTTTCCCTATGTCACTTGTTTGAGATTGAATTTTGGAGCTTGGAAAAACTCTAAATTCTTCGGACCATATCTCAAAAAATATAGCGAACCAATATCCGTAATTTCTACACAATTGTTTCCCCAATATTTTGAATTCACGTGCTCAAAATTTCAACTTATGAATCCTTGTATAAAAAACATTATAGTGAAAATTCCAAGATGGCCTATTTGAAGCAGTGAAACCCTAGAATCCAAAGCTCTGATACCAATTGTTATGCAACTAGATCACAAAACATAAGAAACTATAGATCTACGACTTGAAAATAAGAATCTTAGAGAGAGAAGCCTCATTTATATAACATAAATGAACAATTCTTGGATGATACAAATTACAATACCTCTTTTCTATATATAGGAGTCTAAGGGGTCACAATATAATCAGAGCCTACATAACTATAATAATGTGAGGGAAAAAAAATAACAATAGTGGGCTTCTATGGGGCACAAAAATAACAATATGGGGAATACATTAAGAATAAAAATAGAAATAAGGGGAATACACTAGTATTATAGGGACCTAACAAGCTTTAGTTTCAATCAAACTTTCACTAATAAAAAGGTCGCTTTTCATGGTAAATATTCAATTTTGTGTGGGAATTTTCGTACAATGTGGAAAATATATTGACTACAAGGGGCATCTCTAATCCCTGAACATTTTAGAATCAATGATTGTAGAGAGATATTATCAATATTAGAATTTTAATATCCCAAGATAATCCCAACATAATAGGAGCTTGATTAAGTATTATAGTGTATCTATTATCCCTAATTAAGGACAATTTCTCAATCCAAATGTGCTACTATGTTGATTAAAAGTCCATCCCAATAATGGAACATGTCCCTATGAGAGATATATTCCAACGGTCAATGGAAAAACGTATAACATGAGGACAATAATGGCAGAGACATTTAGCTTAATAGAATAGATTTTTTAGACACCTTCAAAAAATCATGTCAAAATGTAAGCTGACTACAATAGAATGTAAATTGAATGCAACAAAACTTTCATATAGTGTCAACGTCCCACCATGATCCAAGATCTATCTATGATGGAAACCTTAAATGATATTACCCCATTCTAAACCAAACCCAATGCTCAATAAAAGTATAAATCCGGGCATGATTAACACAGAACAAAGCACAATTTCAAGTATAGTGTGTTTACACTTGATAAAGTGTTCTAACAACAAGGACAAGTCCCCAAGTCCATCATTCAACTACTGCATATTTTTGGTAGTCAACGTATATGATTTTTAGTGCCTATGAAATTTTTTGAGATCTAACAAATAAATTTCACCAAAATTTGTGCAGGAAGGGAATTCAGAAGAAAACCTTGATGCTTTAAGGCTGGATATGTATCAATTGGCAACAAGAAGGGCTTCTAAATTAATTTTCCCTTAAATAAATTAGAAGGAAATTGTAATTCCACATCACATGAAATCTTGTATGATTTAATCAAGCCAGGAAAACTTATTTAGCTCAGTAATTTCGAGTTGGGGATCAAACTAGAGGCATGTAGAGTTCACTCTAAGTTTTAGAGGGTCCAGTTGTAGTTTATTTAGAGTTGTAATTGTTTAACTTGATTATTTGAGTTAAAATCAGTTTAACTAGTTCTAACTGAGATATGAGCGACTGAGAGATCCAATGGATTAAATCTGATCTAATTCACATTTAGTGATAAATCAAATAACTGATAATTCACTATAAATAGTTGTTGCATGTTAGTTCTAAGAGTGACCCAATTGAGATTGGAGTTAAAGGGAAGAGAACTGTTAGTTGTATAATTAGAAAATTGTACAGGTCATGCATGAGGTTAGTGGGACACCTTAGATGAATTGCGTAATCAATTCTTGGGAATTTCCTAATTAATAGTGGCTCAATTCCTCCAAGAATGCGTAAGAAAGGTTGAGCAACCCAGAGGCAAGAAATTGGTTAAGTATCAGACCATACTTGATGGAATCATAGTCAGTTAGTCAGAGATAGAGAAAAGGTTTCTCAGGAGGGAAATATCATTGTATTGTTTCATATTATTAACTTAATGCAATATACATACAGCAGGGTTTTTAGCTGAGGCTTTCCCCAGATACATATTTGTGTTGTGTGATTGAAATTATCTCTTTCTTGTTCATGTGATTGTGCGATCGTAATTGGTTTCTGTAATTTGTAGAATTGATTCAGTATTTTGTTTTAGCATATTACAAGATCAGTTGAATAATTTAGATTTTATATATGGTATCAGAGAAGGAATCACTATAGAAGAGAAGAACTAGATTTTGTTTTGAACAGGTGAATCGAATTTGCAAATATATTCTTCAGCACCAATAGCAGATCAGGATGTCTTTCTCTAGATTGAGACTCGAATATGCCCTTGAGGGTAATTCGAATTACAAAGCATGGAAGGACATGATGGAGGTATTTTTGTGGGACAAAAAACTAAAGGAATTCATATCTATTGATATTCCCTAGCGCACAAGAATAGATGCTCAACTTCTTGATGCATGGAAGAAGAATGTAGCAAATGCAAGAAGGATTCTGTTAGAAGGAGTTCGATATCATATTGTCTCAAACCTCCATGGAAAGTGTTGAGATTGCAACAAGATGAGGAGCTTAGTGGAAAGAATTTGCCTTCACTAAGTGGGCCCGCAGGCTATTTTATGGCGCAAAGTCTATTTTTAGACTATGTCTATTTTTAGACATATGGATCATGTTCTATGAGTTGCAGGGTGCTATTTGTGGATGGTTGGTCAAGTCAGGAAAAATAGATGGACTTCTATTTTTAGACATACTGGGCGGAATCTATTTTTAGATTGCCAGTCTAAAAATAGATATGTCGAATATTATTAGCTCTTAATAATATTTGGACTCTAAACATTATCTTATCCTCTTGGAGCACTTCAGTTTGATGCTTGGATGTGGCACATGCAGCTGAAAGAAGGAATTACACTATTCCTAGGGTTTAGTGGAGCTATTGCATGGTTGAATTCAGTTAGAACTCATTTGACAGAGTTTGGTGGAGTTGATGAGACAGTTAATGGAGTTGTGTTCAGTTTAACTTAGTTTAGCTAGTTGTATCTAGTCTAACTGATTGATACAATTAGTGAGAGTGGTGTAAATTAATTATTAATTAATTCACTAATTATTAACTCATAAATCAAATAAATAATACATCAATTAACTGCAGCGCATGGACAGTTTCAGTGGAGACCAGTGGAGAGGTAGGTGAAAGAGTAGTGTGACTATCAGTTGTGACTATACTGGTGCATGATATTTGCACACACATTGATGGAGATGCCAATGAGGATTGCGCAGTACATACTAGTGGGATTCGAACCTGGATCTTGGTATTATCCATATTGGATTGCGCAGTAGAGGCAGGCTAACAGGTGGAGCAGATTGGAGCATGTGTTTTGCTAGATCTGAGCTTGTGTAGTGTGTAACAATTGGAGATTGTATTGAGAGCTTGTGAGGATTTTGTACTATGATTGTTACATAATCTCTATCATTATAATATACAGATAGTTGGGGGTTTTTAGCTTTAAGCTTTCCTATAAATACTGTGTTTATATGTGTGATTGTTTATGGTTTTAATGTGCACATGCGATTGTTTTTAATTCCGCAAATTGATGATCAATAGTAGAAGAGGTTATGTATTATGCATGAAGCTCAAATAGTGTGTGATCAGGATAATCTCGGTGAATAAGTTATCTATTATTCAAATTTCTACATGGTATCAGAGCAATATTGATCATTGGAGCAATTGCAAAACATTGAAGCGGTTGAGTTTTGTGCTGGTGGAATTCAAATTTGCAGCGGTGTTTTCTTGGTGTCGAAGTTGAGATGTCTTTCAATGGATTGCGATTGGAGTATGCCCTTGAGGGCAGCTCGAATTATATTGCATGGAAGGACATGATGGAGGCAGTGTTAGATGACAATGGGTTGAAGGAGTTCATAGATGCTGAAGTCCCAAAGCCTACTTCTAGCGATGCTGCCGTAGTTGAGGCTTGGAAAAAGAATACAACAAAGTGTCGAAGGATTCTGTTGGAGGACGTTAAGGATCACATAGTGTCCAGCCTACATGGTAAGGCTTCTCCATACTTGATGTGGAAAGCCTTGACAGATTTATTCCAAAGCAAAAGCGACCAGAGGAATTTGGCGCTCAAGGATAAACTCAGAAACATAAAGATGGAGAAAGGCGACAGTATGCCCAAGTACCTCACAAAGTTCATCCAATGCAGGGATGAACTAGGAAGTGTGGGGGTGACTGTAGATGATGAGGACTTGGTGAGCTTGGCTCTCCTTGGGCTTCCGAAGATTTGGCATTCCTATCAAGACTCTGTCAATAGTCGGGAGAAATTGCCAGGATGGGAGCGACTTTGGTCGGATCTTGTGCAAGAGGAGATAAGGCGGAGTACCAGGGATGGATCTTCATCAAAGAACTCTAATGAATAGAATTGTGCTTTGGTTTCCAAATCAAAGAAGGGGAAGAGCAAGAAAGCTTCTCAATCCGGTGCGAAAGGCAAGAAGTAGGACATGTCCAAGGTGAAGTGCTTTCAATGTCACCAACATGGAAATTATGCCACAAATTGTCCGCAGAAGAAGAAAAATAAGAAAGCTGCTGAATCTGCAGCTGGAGAGGCCTTAGCCTCATAGTTTGAGCTGGATTTTTCGTTGATCGCATGCTTGGTCTCAAGTGTGATGGGTTCAGTGTGGTTTCTGGATAGTGGTGCGTCTTTTCACATGACAGGAGATCGAGATTTGTTTACTGATCTGGATGAGAAATATCTTGGAGTGCACATCGAGATGGGTGATGATGGTAGATATAGTGCGACCGGTATCGGTACCATTTCCTTTGAGAGGGAGTCTGGTAAACCCTTCATATTGAAGGAAGTGATGCATGTTCTAGGATTGAAGAAGAATCTTATCTCTGTGGCGATATTAGAAGACAAGGGATATGATGTTGTATTTAGCGAAGGAAAGGCTTTCCTGCGCAGTAAAGCAACTGGTGAGACCCAGAGGATAGGGATTCGAGTTAAGAACCTTTATCAATTTTAGGTAGATGGTTGCGCAGCAATGGCAGGAAAGGCAGAAGGAGTGGTGAGCCGGGATGATGGCGAGTTGTGGCATCGGAAATTGGGCCACCTTCACCATGGAGCTTTGAAGATACTGCAGCAGATTTCTACTGGGATTCCTAAAGGCACTCTTGCGTAGTCATATCAGTGCAAGGGGTGTACCTTGGGAAAATTTGTGAAAGCCACCTTTCACGAGAAGGATAGTCGCGCCACGATGATCCTTAAGAGAATTCACACAGAATTGTGTGGACCTTTCTCAGTAGCTTCGACAGCAAAGCACAGGTATTATGTGATATTTTTTGATGATTTTTCTCGTAAGTGTTGGATCTTCTTCATGCAGAAGAAGAGCGAGACATACTCAAAGTTATGTGAGTTCAAGGTGCTGGTGGAGAAAGAATTGGGGAAGAACGTGAAGGCTCTTAGGAGCGACAATGATGGCGAATTCATCTCTGGCAAATTCAAGGACTTTTGCAGCGCAGAAGGAATTCGAAGAGAGCTCATAGCACCTCATAACCCACAGCAGAACGAGGTTGCTGAGCGGAAGAACAAAACGATCATGGGTGCTCCACGGGTGATGTTGCATGATCAGGGCCTACCCATTCACTTGTGGGTGGAGGCATACCAATGCGCATGAAGGTATATATGAGAACTTTTGTTCTCCTGAGGATACTTGTGAGTACACAGGGGTGAGTTGCAGTAAGAAACTTTGATATTTCCCATTTGAGGATTTTTGGTTCACCTGTTTCCATTCATGTGACGAAGGATGCCAGGAAGAAGCTGGAGCTGACCGCAGAGGTTGGGATATTTGTGGGGTACACTGATACGGCCCACAACTATCGTGTGTATTTTCCAGACAGTCGCAAGACTGTTGTGCGACGGGATATCAAATTTCAGGAGGAGAAAGCCATGAAGTGTTCGCTTGAGAGGGAGCCACACTTGCATGCAGATGAGGAGCTATTAGTTCCTAAGGATGAGCCTCAGGATGTGGATCAGCCACAAGAGGAGGTTCATGGAGTGGAAGAGACCACTCATTCAGTGCCAACCATCAGAGGGCGGAAGCGCACTACAGAAGTTGAGCGACTAGCTCAAGATGCAAAGAAGGTTGTAGGAGCACCTACATCACAAGGCGCGGACGAGAGGCAGGTCCGGCCGGTATCTTGGATACATGGCTCTTATGAGCAAGTGTATCGTGACGAAACCATCATCTTTCGAGGAAGGCTGTGGAGGACCACTTGTGGGTCGAAATGCCATTTGATTGCTCGGGAAACGATTGCATGGGAGGTTGTCACCGAAACAGGAGGGAAATCGGTGGTGGGTTCAAGATGGATCTACAAAGTGAACGAGGCCGGCTGACGAGTGTGGATAAGTACAAGGCAAGATTTGTTGCCCGAGGCTTTTCACAGATAGAGGGGATCGATTATGGGGAGACCTTTTCACCTGTCGCAAGGTATTCTTCCATACGGACGATTCTTGCTCTCTCAGCACAGATGGGGTGGCACATTCATCAGATGGATGTGAAGACTGCGTTCCTCAATAGAGTCATTGAGGAGGAGGTGTACATAGAGCAACCCGAAGGTTTCGAGATCTTCAGCAGCGAGTCGCATGTGTGCAGGCTCAAGAGAGCGTTGTATGGGTTGAAACAAGCACCTCATGCTTGGTACACACGGATAGACAGTTATTTCACCGGACTTGGATTCTCCAAGAGTGAAGCGGATCCTAACCTATACCAGATTGTGGTGGAGGGTAAGTTGCTGATCATTGTACTTTATGTAGATGATTTGATTTTGACAGGTGATGAGCTGTTGATACTCTCATGCAAGGAGGATCTTGCAAAAGAGTTTGAGATGAAGGACATGGGCCTCCTTCATTATTTCCTGGGATTGGAAATTTGGTAGCGTAGTGGTGGACTGTTTGTTTCTCAGGGTAAGTATGTCCGGGAGATACTGGAGAAGTTCAACATGCATGGTTGCAAGCCTGTTGATACTCCTCTTCCTGGTGGTTGGAGGAAGGAGGATGCTACTTCAGCAGAGGTAGTGGATGCCACTTTTTATCGACAGTTGGTGGGGTCACTTATGTATATGGTCAATACATGGCCCGCTATATGCTATGCAGTTAACCAGCTTTCACAAGCTATGGTTAAGCCTACCAAGCTCTTTTGGAAGGCGGGGAAGCATGTATTGAGATATCTCAGAGGCACATCGAGATATGGATTGTGCTATAGACAGTTGGATGAGGTGAGGCTATGTGGCTTCACGGATGCAGATTGGGCAGGGAGCCCAACGGACAGAAAGAGCACATCTGGAGGTATTTTTAGTATCGGATCGACAGCAGTTTCTTGGTACAGCAGGAAGCAGAGATCTGTGGCACTCAGTTCAGCAGAGGCTGAGTATATGGCAGCGAGTTTGGCTGCATGCGAGGCTATATGGATGAGGAAGATCCTGGTTGGGTTGTTTGGTTCACACTTAGAGCCTACTGTGATTTATTGTGATAATCAGAGTTGCATCAAACTCTCGGTTAATCCAGTATTTCATGATAGATATAAACACATTGACATCCGGTATCATCATATCAGAGATTGTGTGCAGCGGAAGATCATGTTACTTTCATACATTCCCACGGAGGATCAGGATGCTGATATCTTGACGAAGGTGCTCACCAGGAGCAAATTCGAATACCACAGGGGCAGGATAGGGGTTGCATATAATCCTTATCTTGTTGAGAGGGAGTGTTGAGATTGCAACAAGATGATGAGCTTAGTGGAAAGAAGTCGCCTTCACTAAGTGGGCCCGCAGGCTATTTTTGGCGCAAAGTCTATTTTTAGACTATGTCTATTTTTAGACATATGGATCATGTTTTATGAGTTGCAGGATGCTATTTGTGGATGGTTGGTCAAGTTGGAAAAATATATGGACTTCTATTTTTAGACATATTGGGCGGAATCTATTTTTAGATTGCCGGTCTAAAAATAGATATGTCGAATATTATTAGCTCTTAATAATATTTGGACTCTAAACATTATCTTATCCTCTTGGAGCACTTCAGTTTGATGCCTGGATGTGGCACATGCAGCTGACAGAAGGAATTATGCTATTCCTAGGGTTTAGTGGAGCTATTACATGGTTTACTTTAGTTAGAACTCATGTGACAGAGTTTGGTGGAGTTGATGAGACAGTTAATGGAGTTGTGTTCAGTTTAACTTGGTTTAGCTAGTTGTATCTAGTCTAACTGATTGATACAATTAGTGAGAGTGGTGTGAATTAATTATTAATTAATTCACTAATTATTAACTCATAAATAAACTAAAGAATACATCAGTTAACTGCAGTGCATGGACAGTTTCAGTGGAGACCAGTGGAGAGGTAGGTGAAAGAGCAGTGTGACTATCAGTTGTGACTATACTGGTGCATGAGATTTGCACACACATTGATGGAGATGCCAATGAGGATTGCGCAGTACATACTAGTGGGATTCGAACCTGGATCTCGGTATTATCCATATTGGATTGCGCAATAGAGGTAGGCTAATAGGTGGAGCAGATTGGAGCATGTGTTTTGCTAGATCTGAGCTTGTGTAGTGTGTAACAATTGGAGATTGTACTGAGAGCTTGTGAGGATTTTGTACTATGATTGTTACATGATCTTTATCATATAATATACAGATAGTTGGAGGTTTTCAGATTTAAGCTTTCCCATAAATACTGTGTTTATATGTGTGATTGTTTATGGTTTTAATGTGCGCATGCGATTGTTTTTAATTCCGCAAATTGATGATCAATAGTAGAAGAGGTTATGTATTATGCATGAATCTCAAATAGTGTGTGATCGGGATAATCTCGGTGAATAAGTTATCTATTATTCAAATTTCTACAGAAAGGAAACTCCATATGCTATGTGGAAGGCCTTAACAGATATGTTTCAGAATAGCAGCGACCACAAGAAGTTGGCACTGAAGGAAAATCTTAGAAGGATCAATATGGATAAAGGTGACAAGATGCGAAAATACTTGACGAAGTTCACTCAATGTCAACATGAGCTTGGAAGTGTTAGTGTGACAGTTTCCTAGGATTTTTTGGTGATCCTAAAACTTCTAGGTCTTCCCAAGAGTTGGAATTGCTACCAAGACTCGTTCAATGGGAGGGAGAAGCTACTAGAGTGGGAGAAATTGTGGTCTGACTTGGTACAAGAAGAGATTCAGTGGAACACTAGATATTGATCCTCATCAGAGAATGACGATGAGGATAATTTTTCCTTGGCTGGAAAGGAGAATAAAGGGAAATGGAAGGCGTCCCATTCCAAATTGGATTCCGTCCAGGTGGGAAAGAAGTGATACTTTTCAAAGGTAGAAATATTTCACTGCCATGAGCTTGGACACTGTGCTACAAAGTGTCCACTCAAGAAGACCGAAAAGAAACCCTCAGGATGAGCTACAGGTGAAGCACTTGCTTCATATTTCGAGTTGGATTTCACCCTCATCGCATGTATGGTGTCATCACTGATGGGTTTTGTGTTGTACTTAGATAGTGGAGCTTCATTCCATATGTTCGACAATAAAGAATTCTTTAGTAACTTGGAGGAGAAGGTGTTGAGAATTCAATAGGGCAGTGAATAATTTAATTCTCTTTCTTTGATAACTGTTTGTGTTATCTTTTTACTTCTTATCTATGTTTCTTATTACTACATTGTGAAATATAGAAAAAAATTACCAAAACAATAAGAACAAGGACACAGTATATAGGTTGAAATCTAGGACCAAATCCCTTCCTCTTGAGGGGAAAACCTGTGAATCTCTTCTCTTATTATAGATTCTTAAATTAACAAATACCATGACCTAGAGACTTAGACAAATACCATCTAATATAAATATTAACATGACCTTCAGCTGCAACTTCTTTGACCTCTCCCAGAAAATATGAAAAATTTGAATTACTACAACTGCTGCAGCTACTGCAACTGTTACAACCACACCAAGAGACTTTGATATCCTTGTAAAGCTCCCACCTTCCCTTCACTTGCCTTTACTTGAGATGTAGTAATATAGAGAATCCCTAAAAGCCATTTTCTTGTCTTATTTTCTTCTTATCCTTCAATATCAAACTTAAGAGAGCTCTAACGCAGAAGCCCTAGCTGAAATTTATGCACAGGAGAGAGAGAGAGAGAGACCCAATCAAGCAAATCACATTCCTTTAGCTCCTTATTTATCCTCTTATTCGACCTTCTTCTTTTCCTCTTCTTTGCATATGAGTGAGTGTGAGTGAATGCTATGAGGAGGTCAAGTTCATCTCCTTATATAGGCCTCTTACAAGGGAGACATGGCTCTTCATGTAGGCCAACTTGACAGCTCTCTATGCCGACTTGATCTTGGAGGTATTTCGACACTTTAGGGACCAAATAAATTTCTCTTTAAAATTTACAATGTGCCCATATGTTCTTCAACATATGACAATGACTCTTATACCTAGGACAAATCCTATAAGCACTTTAATATGTGCTTGACCTATAAAATAAAGAACTTGAGCATGAAACCCATGCTCCAATAATAATTTATTTTCATTTTATAATTTACAATTTACAAGAATAAATTTCATACTTATGAAGACCGAACCTAGTTACAAAATTTTAAAGGCTCCCTCTTAACTAGGGAGGTAGTCATAAGAGGTACATGGTCATTCTTAATATGAAAAGATCTCATAATTTTGATTCATATTGGTAACCCATTTGTCTAGCATCATATTAACCAACATTTTCACATAGAAATGCCTTGGCTAACAACTCCATATCCCCACAAGACTAGAGCACAATGCTGTTGAGACCACTGATTGATAGACACCATCATCATTGTCTCTCAAGGTATGTACTCCACCCGAGTGTTCACTGCGTATGACCTTCCTTTGGACTATTCTTATCTTGGGTAGCTAATCCTCAAAGAATATCATTCCACCACTACTCTTGTCTTGAATGCCCTACCACATTCTCAAATTATATAGAATGCCAGATGGTTACCCAATCCTTCATTGTTTATTCAAATGAAGCCAATAATGTAGTGTTTATCTCTCCCTATCGGATAGGGAGGATACATCCACCTAACCAATCTTATCTCTTAAATACACAAGCTTCTTGTTTGGAAGTTATTTTGTTAATATATGAGCTACATATTCATCAGTGGATATATATTGAAGTTGTAGCACTCCATTTTGTACTAGCTCTTGAATATAGTGATCCTTGTTGTTTATATGCTTTGTATTTTCATGAAATACTAGATATTCAAACAAACATATAAAAATTGCATTGTCACAAAGTATCATTGTAGGGTTCATCGGTCCTTAAAACAGGTTGGATAATAGCTTCCTTAACCAGACCACTTCTTTTCTTACTTCATAGGATGCAACATACTTAGCCTCAACACTACTCAAAGAAATGATGTCTTGCTTTCTTCTCATCCATGAGATCATGGAGGATCCCAAGCTAAAACATCCTCTTATATTGCTTCTTCCATCATTTTCACTGCCTCCCTAGTTAGAATCTATATATCCAATTAGTTGTACATCATTACTTATATCATACTTTAGGCAGTAGTTGATGGTTCCTTGCAGATATCTCATAATATGTTTCCTTTCTATCCAATGATATTGTTTCAGCTCCACTTGGAATTAACTGAGAACATTTTCTGCAAAGCATATGTTTGGTCGAGTATTCACCAAGTACATCAGTGAGAAAATGAGTTTCCTACACTTGGAAGGATCCACATGGCTTGATTCAAAACTACTTAGTATTTTCAAGTTGGTGATAATCAAAGTGGTCATAGGTTTGCAATAAATCATGTCAAACCTCTTCAACATATTGATCACATAATTTCCTTGACCCAAATAAATTTCATCGGGTCCTTGCAAGAATTATAGTCCCAAATAGTAATGCATCATCCTAATATATTTCATGTCGAATTTTGTTGCTATTTTTTTCTTACATTCTTCAATTCGACCTTCTACACCTGTCAAGAGAAGATCATATACATACAAAAGAATAATTACAGGTTCACCTCTTACAACCTTAATGTAAAGGTTTGGATCATCATAACTCTTAGTGGAGCCTATCCTTTGGAGATATTCATCCATACTAGCATACCATGTGCTTAGTGCTTTCTTGACGCCATATAGTGCTTCCTTCAATCTGTAAACATATTCCTTTCTATCCTTGACTTAAAATCCCAAGGGTTTTTCTATGTAGACTTCTTCATCTATTGTTCCATTCAAAAACACAGTCTTGCCATCCATCTAGTGAATGTTCCATCCCATCGATGATGCCTGAAAGACTAATGATTGAATTGTTGTGTATCTTGCTATAGGAGCAATTTTTTCTTCATAATCGATGCCTTTGAGTTGGGAGAACCCTCTAGCCAAAAATATCGCTTTATATTTATCTATATTTCCATCAACCGCATGCTTGATCTTATGTATCCACTTGGAAGTAATTACATATTTTTCTTCGAGCCTAGGTCCGATCTCCCAAACTCCATTTTTCATGATATATTGATATTCTTCATTCATGGCATCTTTCCATTATGGATCCTTTACAACCTCTTCAATAGTGGATGTTTCTTCTTCTATCAACTTTTTCATGTATGCAACATATCCAAAATACCTTTTAGGTTTCTTACTTTCTCTAAATGTCCCTTTTTCTACCTCGTGACCTTCTGCATCAAGTAGTGTGGATTTTAACCAATTAGGTCTTTTCCTTGATTCTGGGATGACCATGGGTTGAACAGGCTCATTAGGACCTTCTTCTTCATGGTGTTCTTTATCTTCTTCCCGGTCCACTTCTTCCTCAAATATTGGAAGATCTTTATCATCAGAATCCATGCAAAGTTTCTTTGATTTCTTTAACATTATGCGCTCATCAAATATTACATCACGACTAACTTCTATGTGATGTCCATCCTTCATGTAGATCCTGTAACCTTTCGATGAGTTACTATACCCAAAAAATGTTCCCTTCATCCTAGAAGGATCCAATTTTTTTCTTTTTTCCTTTGGTATATGAATATATGCAAGACACCTAAATATTCAAAGATGATCTATGTATGGATTATTTCTAGTGAATACTTATTTCAAAGCTTTTTTATCTAGAGTTCTATGAGGAAATATATTTTGAATGCATACCGATGTCTTTGTTGCTTCCCCCCATAGGAATTTAGGTAGATCCTAACCATGTAGCATTGCTTTTACACTTTATTCAATGGATCTATTATTTCTTTTAGAAACTCCCTTTTGTTCAGGATTATATGGGACTATTAACTCCCTCTAATACCAATCTCCTTACATAATTCTATGATCTCTTTGGATGTATATTCTCCTCCATTATCATATCTTAACATCTTGATTTTCCTTTCTATAAGGTTATCTACTTCAAATTTGAATTCTTGGAATTTTTTGAATTCTTCATCCTTGGTTTTCATCATATAAACCTAGGTCTTTATTGAATGGCCATCTATGAAAGTGACATAATATAGATTACCTCCAAATTATTTTGGAGTCATAGGACCACACACATTAGAGTGAATAAGATCCAATATTTATTTTGACCATGAAGCACTGCTTCCAAATGGTCTCTTCAAATTATTTCCCAAAGTACGTCCTTTGTAGAAACATTCATGATCCTCCTCCAGGTTAGGAATTCCATCTACCATGGAGCGTAGAGATGGGAGGATATTGAAATGGAGATGACCAAATCTTCGATCCCAAAGTTCACATGGGATAATTTCAATGTGAACTAGGGCTTGGGATATAGGAGATATTAATTTGTAGATCCTTCCTTCCTGAATGCAAATAACTTTGGTTTGATCTACACTTGAGTCTTTTCCCAACAAAATAAAATTTCCACCAATGAAGGATACTCTATCTCCTTTATTTTCTAAGCTTGAAATAGAGAGTAAGTTTTTATGCAAACCTGGAACAAATATTATGTTGTTGAGGTGTATGTTGCTTCTGTATTCGACCTTTATGGATGTTGATCCAATGTCTTTCACAAGATATATATTGTTGTCTCCAAGTTCCATTGACTAAGTAGATTTTCATTTTGATAATGTATTCAATTGGCTTGAGTGATCGGTCATGTGTCTTGAAGCACCACTATCAATTACCTGGATGTATTCTTATTGGAAAGTACCAAAGAGAGATGAGAAGAGACCTTCATTAATTTATTTGAATGATATATTCTTTAAAGAAGATAAGAAGTTCCATAATTTCTCGATACCTTTCTTGAGATGGCTTGAAATATTCTTGATGAACTTCATGATACCATTAGATAACCTTAGATGTGATACCATGTTGAGAATTCAATAGGGCAATGAATAAGTTAATTATCTTTCTTTGATAATTGTTTGTGTTATATTTTTACTTCTTATCTTTGCTTCTTATTATTATAGTGTGCAATACATCAAAAAAATACCAAAATAATAAGAATAGTGACACAATATATAAGCTGTAAGCCAGGTCCAAAACCCCTCCTCTTGATGGGAAACCTCGTAAATCTCTTCTCTTCTTATAGATTATTAGATTGGTGAATGCCATGAACTGCAGACTTATACAAATACTCTCCAATATCAAGATCAACACGAACTTCAACTGCAACTTCTTCGACCTTTCCCAGAAAGTCCGAAATTGTTGTAGCCACTACAACTACTGCAACCACACAAGGAGAATTTGATCTCCTTGTAGAGCTCCCTCCTTCCCTTCACCTGCCTTTCCTTGAGATGTAGGACTATATAAAAGCCCTAGAATCCATTATCTTGTCTTATTTTCTGCTTCTCATTAAATATCAAACTCAAGAGAGCCCTAGCGCATAAAACTTAGATGTAATTTGTGCGTGGGAGAGAGAGATACCCAATCAAGAAACTCGACTTCCTTTAGCTCCTTCTTCGTCCTCTTCTTCGACCTTCTTTTTGTACTCTTCTTCGCATATGAGTGAGTGTCCGTGAATGCCTTGAGGATTTCAAGTTCCTCTCCTTATATAGGCCTCTTCCAAGGGAGATGTGACTTTTCATGTAGGCCAACTTGGAAACTCTCTAGGTTGACTTGATCTTGGAGGTATTTCGACACTTTACAGATCAAATAAATTTCTCTTTACAATGTTACCATAGGGTATTCAACATATGACAATGACTCTTATTTGTAGGAAAAATACTAGAAGAACTTTAATATGTGCTTGACCTTTAAAATAAATAACATGAGCATGAAACCCATTCTCCAATAATAATTTCCTTTCATTTTATAATTTACAATTTACAAGAATACATTTCATACTTATGAAGAACGAACCTAGTTACACATTTTTCAACAGAAGTTTCTCCAGATGCACATCGAGATGGGAGATGATGGGAGGTATAGTGCTACCACAATAGGTACAGTTACCTTTTAGAGGGAGTCAGGTAGTCCTCTCACATTAAAATATGTCATGTATGTTCCTAGTTTAAAGAAGAATTTGGTTTTTGTTCCTATGTTGGGAGACCATGGCTATGATGTGATATTCAATGAAGGAAAGGTGTTCCTTCATCACAAAGGCATGGGACAGGTGAAGAAGATTGGGATTCGAGTAAAGAACCTCTAAAAATTGGATGTAGAAGACTATGCTACCTTGAGCACGAAAGCAAAGAAGGTGAGCCGAGACATCGGTGACTTATGACACAGGAGATTGGGATATCTACACCATGGCACTTTGAAGATCATGCAACATATTTCTACAGGACTTCAAAAGGGAGCACCTGAGAAATGACATACATGCAAAGGTTGTACGTTGGGGAAGTATACCAAATCCAACTTTCATGATAAGGAAATTCAAGCAAAGGTGATCCTTGAGATAGTTCACTCAAACGTGTGTGGACCATTCTTAAAAACTTATGTAGAAAAACACATTACATACAGAAGAAATATCATACATTCTCAAAGTTTTGTGAGTTCAAAGAACTTGTAGAGAAAGATACTAGGAAGAAGGTGAAGGCTTTGAGGAGTGACAATGGTGGAGAACATTCTATAACGAATTCAATAACTTTTGTGCTTTAGAAGGAATTCAAAGGGAATTTATAGCACCTCATAACCCATAGCAGAATGGGGTTGCAGAAATGAAGAACATAACTATAGTGGGATAAACATGAGATATGTTGCATGTTCAAGGCCTATTGTTGCATATGTGGGTGAAATCATGAAATACAACAATATTTTTGAGGAACATAAGTCCTCATCGGATGCTTGGGATGAGCAAACCAAAGGAAGCTTTCTCGAGTAAGAAAACAGATGTGTCACATTTTAAAATTTTTGGTTCATTAGTTTATTTCCATGTGACCAAATAGGCCAGGAAGATGCTAGAGCCAACAACTAAGTTGGGGGTATTTGTGGGGTACATTGATACACCTCATAACTATAGAGTGTACTTTCAATCACACAGGATTACAGTGGTCACAAGAGATGTGAAATTCGATGAAGAGAAGGCCATACGAATTTCCCTTGAGAGGGAGCTTCAGTTTCATGCAGTTGAGGAGATCTTGGCTCCAAAAGAAGAACCTAAAGATGTGGAGCAACCACAAGTAGAGGTGAAAATAGTGGAAGCACCCATTCATGCAGAGACATCCCAAGATGGAAGGAAGCAAACTAGAGATGCTAACGAGTTGTTTCTTGATGCTAGATAGAATGTGGGAGAACCCATAGCATATCACAAGCAAAGAAGGTCCCTAGATCAGTACACTGGATACATGAATCTTATGAGCGAAGGTGTAGATATTGATCCATCCTTGTTTGAGGAAGTAGTACAACAACCAATTTAGTTTGATGCCATGGTTGAAGATTATGACTCCATTAGCAGAAACAGTGCATGGGAAGTTGTCCCAAGATCGAAGGGGAAGTTAGTTGTAGGATCTTGATGGATCTACAAGGTGAAGCAGGAAGCAGATGGGAGTGTGGAGAAGCAAAAGACCAGATTTGTACCAGTCACAATGTATTCATAAATTAGATCCATCATTTCACTCTCAACGCAGATGGGATGGTAGATACATCAGATGGATGTAAAGACAACCTTCCTCAATGGGGTGATTGAGGAATAGGTATGCATTGAGCAACCAGAGGGTACTGATACATTCAACAGAGAGTCGCATGTGTGCAGACTCAGGAGATCATTGTATGGGCCAAAGAAAGTACCTCGTGCTTGATATACTAGTATAGAAAACTATTTCACCGGGTTAGGATTCACTGGGAGTGGCGCAGATGTGAACCTTTACCATATTGTGGTAGAAGGTAATATTTTTATCATTTTACTTTATGTCGATGATTTTATACTGATAAATGATGAGCATCTCATCAAGTCTTGCAAAGAGGATCTTGCAAGAGAATTTGAGATGAAGGACATGGGGCTCTTACACTATTTCTTGAGATAAGAAATTTGGCAAAGACATGGGGAGCTATTTGTGTCTCGGGGAAATTATGCCAACGAGATTCTCAGGAAGTTCTACATGGAGGGCAGCAAACCCATGAAAACTCCTCTAGCAGGAAACTGGAGGAGGAGGATGCTACTTCAGGTGAAGTAGTAGATGCTACCATCCACTAGTAGAAAATGATGAAATTAGTGACTATATGACTAAAAACGTTAGTCACCACAATTATTTCAAGTGAATTACTACTAAATTTGAGAAATTCTAAGTTACCGAACTAAAAATGACTAACTTAAATGACTAATTTAGTTTAGGAATAAAATATATGACTAGATAATAAGCGACCAAATTAATAATGATTAACGTAAATGACTACTATAGTAAAAGAATAAAAATATGACCAAATAATGATTAGAACATGTACATGAAATAGCCATTCATATTAGTAATTTTTAATTATGTCACTCCGAAAATGGAAAACTGCAATTTTGATATTGAATTGTTTCATTTCACTACAAGGGTCTTTGAATCCATCTGTAGTGTCAAAATTTAGAGACAAAGGGGTCTTTGAATCCATCTACAGTGTTAAAATTATAAATACCCTTTTGTCTCTAAATTTTAACATTAATGGATTAAGATATTCTCAACATCAGTTTGAAATTCCTTCTTCGTCGAGGCAAGGAAATCCTTCACCAGTTTTCCCAAGGAGGGCAAGGCCAATGACACTTGAGATGAAGGGAAAGAAAAAAATAAAACCAAAGAAATTCATAACTTCTAAAGCTTCTAAAGCCCTAAAAAATTCATAATGCATTGCATGTCTTTCTCTGATCTCTAGGATGAAAGGGAAACCAAAATCAAAGCTAGACAACCCTAAGAATATTTTTGCAGCCTTTCACAAATGGCATTGAGCCCAGGGCTAGCCGAAACTAGAGGACCCAAACAACGTGAAATTGGAGCAGGGGTTAGGGCATATGAATCACTAAATGGTTGCCCTATCAAATTATTAACTTTTCTTTCTAAAGACTTGGTAGGCTCGAAAACTGAGGCATGGTGATATTTTGATCTAAATTCCAAATACAAATGGATAAAATATTGTGCTAGCCCAAATTTGTTGAAAACCCCCTCCTCCAATGCATAATACACCAACTCCTCCCCCTTCATGTGCTTTTGATAGTAAGAAACCAACATCTCATTTGAAAAAATATATTTGATGAGTAGTTGTGTGTATTCAAAGAGTTTTTCACAGCGATGATATATGTACTTAAAAAATATACATCACGTGAATAAAAATATCATGGTTATCATTTAATATTATTTTTATTTTTGACAAGGATATCATGAAAGCCTGATGTTGTCTAGATCACATTCACTCTTCATCAAAACTATGCCTCGCTCTAGTTATAAAATCCACACCCCTTTCATCGCCTGCAATTTTTCCATGGGCCTATAGGGTTTCTCCATAATTATTGAATTCCTCTCCCATGGTAGATATTTTGTGATGTCCTCTTTAAATTTTTGACTCTGTAATATATATATATATATAATTAAATTGATCTAGATCCATCTTAACTTTCGATCTACCATGTGCCAATACGAAGGAATCAAATCTTTCTTAAGGCGCAAACATGAAAAAATAAAAAAATCAAGAAAATAAAATAGCTTGCAAATTCAACTACCTAAATACTTGAAAAAATATTAAAACATTTTTAACCTTGGATAAATTAAAATATATACATATCTATCTATATATATATATATATATATATATATATATATATTATTCAAATAATTTTTTTTTTACATTATGGTAAAATTTTTGGGGCCTTCTCATTTGGAATTTCATTTTCCCACTTAAATTTAAGAGGGTATGGGTAAAGAGGATTGGAGGGGTATGACTAAAGAGGATTGGTTGGAAAACCAGGAGGATAACATTCGGTTAACAACAAAATAGAGTTTCTACTCAAATTTAAGAGGGTATGGCCAAGGAGGATTGGATGGAAAACCAGGTGGATAACATTCGGTTAACAACAAAATAGAGAGAAGATTTTTTGGGCTCTCCTTCCTCTGCTTCTACACCTTTGCCTTTTCCTCAGGGAGACTCTCCATGCCTACAAAAATCCCAACAAAATTAATTGTTCATACAATACACACTTGAAATTTTACAAAAAAAAGGGTTTTCTCTAACATACCTCGACCAACAAGAGGCAATGCGGCTGTGTACAAGACCGTGTGACCGCAGATTGAGTCTCGAAGGTAGAAAATGAGAAACGAGCCCATTATTGAAACCTTGCAGAGGATGGAGTCTTGACAATGCAACATAGCCTTATGAATGATGCATATACTCACATATGATAAAGGAATGGATTTGTAAATACCCAGGTATCTTGTTTATTTAGTGGTCGAATGGATTCTAGTTTGAAGAAGGGAATTTGTCACATAAACTCAAATGACGAAGGAGGGAATTTGGATGGATCAACAAAAACTATTGAGACAAATAAATTATCAAAACAAAGATGAATTTGAAGAGGAGTAGGGTGTGTGTTGTTATGAATGTTGTAACCAGTTGTAAATATCAGAAGGAGTAGCTCATAAGTGAGAAGAGAGATTAAGACAATGTAACACGTTCAACAAAACAAGTTTTCTCCATAATTGTTAATATATTCGGGGCGACTACTCCACAACAACTAAGATGACCATTTACTAGAAATAAGGTATGACAAAAAAAAGGCAAATGGATAAGAATGAAATTATTAATATTCTATTGTTGATAATATTGATATTCGATGCCCATCATTTTTTACACCTCATGCTTAAATAAATAAGAAATTTAGAGATGACACAGTGCTATATCTCAAAATTAGTATCAGAATCAATAACACAACTCAATCTCACACTTAAAATAATTAAAAAATAACACACCTATCCTACCAAAAACCCTCAAGAATGTACCAAGTACTTGCCAGTGGTTTCTTGAAGTAGCAGAGTGAAGACACAAAGAAGGGGGGACAAGGTGAAGCTTCTACTAGGAGTGTGAGCAGTGAAATTTTTTAGGACATGAGGCACCTCTAGATCATAGCTTAGACTATTTTCCATTGTGGTTCATTATATTTTTGGCCTTTCTCTACAAAGATTTGTGAATCCCTCTTTGTACAAATATTTTGTAAAAGGATGGTAACAATTAGGGTTTGTGCTTGTACGTTGACCATAGATTTATTTTCATTACTATCATGGTTTTGCTTGATAATGACAACGTGATCACCTTTTCTGGCATTCATTTATTTTAATGGTTGCATTTTTTTATGTTGGATAAGGGTTTCTGGCATCAAATTTCCTGAACATCCAATTTTGAAGTGTTGAGGAATGTTTGTGTTGTTTTGTAGTACATATTACATGATTTTGCGTTTGGGAATAGCCTTTACAACACCATCAAATATGTTATTCTAAGGTGGAATGTGTTCCTTGCAAAGCCCTAAAGTCATTAGTACTTTGTCAGAAGCTTCATGGCCTAGTGATATTCCTTCATGATTTGTGTTGCAACACACACAACATGGTTGAGGGAAGCAACTGCCATTAAATCCCTCATCTTAAAGGGATTCTCTGGTATCGTCTGGTATTGTCTTCAGTTATTATTTCAATCTTCCAAGTTCCATTTTCAGGAGAAATTTGACTTTTTTCGTGCATTTGGTTACAAATTTAGCATTGTTGATTATAGTGTGTTAATGTGTTGCTCTGCAGAATCTACTTAGTTAAGGGTGTCCCAAAAAAATGAGAACAGTGAATGCCTTTCTTATCCCAGATAGAAGACCTTGAGTTGAAAGTTTTTTTTTTACATGATTGGCCTGCTCAATGAGGCATTAGGAAATATGGCTAGGGGATTTCTTGTTGCAATGTTTTTTTATTGAATAGTTATATCACATCAGTGTTTTAATAAATAAAAGAATGTTTTCAAATTCAATTTGAAAAAATAAAGAAAAGGCAACATATTGTGTATATCATACCATTCAGATCTGGATAACCAATTTCTTATGGAAGAAAGCATGGTCATTGTGAGATGGATTTAATAGATTTAGTGTGGTCAAGAATAATTTGGTTGAGGGCTTGCGTGAAAGATGTGAAACAAATTTTTAAAAATTTAAGGGTCATATATGAGTTTCGGAGAAGTTGACATGATTCAAGGCCCTAGAAATTTAGAGATATGCTATATGCTTCCCTAGATTACTAGTTGTCATTATCCACATTAGGAATGTTTCACAATGATCTACCAAGAGAAGAATCCTATAATCATGGAATGTAAATACTTAAACTTGATCGATCAACT